>CP136068.1:52862264-53311424 GCA_032622095.1 Siphonodentalium dalli
GGTGGAAAACTTGAAACTAAAAGAGTGTGATGATACTTTTATTGATGCTGCCCCTGTGATGGGCTATGTTTGCTGCTAACAGTATGTGAAGAGTTTAATCCTTTCATGATGGGAGTTGCATTAAAGACCCTGTGCCAGAGCATTTTCTTATATATGCAAGTCTCCCACAGGGAGCCTCGCATATATAAGGGAATGCATTGGCTTACAAGGTCAAGGTAAATACTGTTAGGCCAATGTATTTTTTTATATATGCGAGGCTCCCAATGCCAAACTCTCATATATAAGAGAAAGCATTGGCATAGGGGTTTTTCTTAAAATTTTAGTAAGCTCCAGTCATGGAATGGTTAAAAACTAAATGTTATCCTCCACCCAGAGATACACCTGTTGTTCATAAACCAATAATAAAATATAAGTGGCCTAAAGGAGCTTCTGTTCACAGGACTCTGATGACCTGTATTGGGTTAGTAGACATGGGAAGATTGTAGGTAATAAAAACATATCTCTGTCTGAATCAGGTGAAAGCACAGTCTCATGTCATTTTATAGCAGTATTATGACTACCCTAGGCTACGGTTTGGACTCAATTTTTGACAAACATTTTTCCAGTCAAAAGAATTGAAAAACATAACCCTCTATGTGTAACAGTCTGGGATTTGTATCAACTTTTATCAGATGACAGTTATTAAATGTTTACAGGACTCAATTTTTGACAAACATTTTTCCAGTCTATAGAATCAAAAAACATAACGCTCTATGTGTAACAGTCTGGGATTTGTATCAACTTTTATCAGATGAAAGTTAGTAAATCTTAACAGGTGACTTAACCCTTTCTTTACTAAATGGATTCTTCCATTCAGTTACAACTGTATACATGGAATGGTCTATTGTACATTTGGAGGGATGTTAAGGATATATGAGCAGACATAAGCCAGATGAAAATATTATATGAATGCAGAATAATTCAATGGAAATATTGAGATAACAGGTTCAACAACACGACATTTGTTGAACTTATTATCTGAACATACAGTAATGCCCTAAGTAATCGACTCCTTAACCACAGCAGAATTATGGATAACTTTGAGAGTTTTCCGATGAATGGCAACAAGCCATATCTCCGACTAAATCCTGAAAAGTTACCCATAATTCTGCTGTGGTTAAGGAGTCGATTACTTAGGACATTACTGTATTGCTCTATGATGTTAGAGTCTTATCATATTCTTCAGTTCTTTACATAAAGGTCATATATAGCATGTATACTAAAAGTGTCTTCTAAAGATGATAATATAACATGTATCATGTATCATGTATACTAAAATGTTGTCTTTGTCTCGTTTCAGCCGGGTCTTTTGTGGCACTTACGCTGCTGGGAAAGCCTTCACATTCTACAACGCCATCAAATCGTCACTCCATTCACTTATCATCATCATTAACTGCTGAGCCTACTAAGGTCACGAGTCCACTGCCTGTAGATGTAAGTTGTTAACTAGATGTATTCAAGTCAACAATTGTGAGCACACATTCTTGATACAAAATGATTATACGTCGACTTTTTGAAGGAAAAATATAGAGTCGACTGGATTGACATTGTTTCTCAGTCTGGGTATCTCGGTGTCTAGCCGTACGTTCGGGCATGTATCTCAGCCATATGTTGTCATAACTGTTGATACGTTGGTTCACCATGCTTTCAAAAGAGGGCCCATTGACGTTTACATTTTCCTTTCTAGAGTTATTTTTTGTTTATCGTGAAATATTGGATTTTGTAAATGGCTTTCAATGAAAAGTGAGTGATGTTCATATTTTCTTTTCCTGTACATTCTCCTTTGTTTATTTATCTTTGTTTTATGATCTTCGTCCATCTATCCTTCCATCTGTCTATCCAGATTTAGGTACCTTAACTGTGAAATCAACTCCTCTTACAGTTTGTATCCAATTTACCTAAAACTTCAGGATATTGTTACTGCACATTTGCAATAATTATTTTGTTGATGAAAAGTGTTTTTCATTTTAGAGTTATTGGCCCTTTCTTGACTTAGAAAATTTTGAGTGAATATGCACTTGGGTGCCTTACCTGTGAAATCAACTTCTACAAATTGTATCCTATGTGCCTAGAACTTCAGGACATTGTAATGGCACATTGAAGATGTGCAACATATTTTGTGAAAATGCACTTTGTATCATATTGGTGTAATCAACTCCTCCCTGCCACCTTTGTTGGGGGTCATTTGGTCAGCAACCTTTTATTTTAGTGGAGTTATCCCCCTTATTTGAATTAGAAATTTTTCGTAACATGCAGAATTTTGTCCGAGCTTGTATTCCTGTGTTGTTTTTTTTCGAAAAACATATATGTTAATATGGCTACCCTTAATACCTGCCCAATTGCACTGTGGGTGGGGGGGGGGGGGGGGGGGGGGAGTAGTCAGGAGTATCCTGAGTCCCACTGGACAGTCTCACCTCTAATTTAATATTATTTCATGAAATACTCTTAAAAATGCTTAGTCCCCCATCAATTTCTTTGTCGCAAAGTGTTTGACGGGACCTATTATATCAAGGCGCCACTGTCAACACTATTATGGCTTCGGCTAGACAATAGTATATATCCCAACAGTGTAGTGCTAATTGATCAATTATATCAGGTGAAAAGCCGTTCTCAGATGTAATGCGACACTTATTTCTTAATTTATTTTGCAACTATGAGTTGTGTATTATTCTATTCAGGGCTTATTAGAAGACATTTTACAACCGGTAAATAATAGCATTTGAGTCAGATTACAAATTTATGATATCATATGAGATTGATATTTACCAAGTTTTTATTACCAAAAATATAATCTATTCTGTACATAGCTTTGTTAATGGTTTCTTTGAATGTCATAAACGGTCAATATTAGCATGATAAGGTATACTAGTAGCTATTTTGCAGATTATTTGGGGAATGTTTAGTTTATAATTTTTAATATTATATATAGAGGATCTCCAATGAGTTATGTTGGGATATAAGATTTTATGAAACGAGTTTGATAAATTTGATTCTCGAGTCGTAGACAAGTTGTGAATGAAATTTATCAAATGAGTTTCATAAAATCTTATATCCCAACATAATGAGTTGAAGATCTTGTATAGCACATGAAAAAAGTTGAGCTTTATGCCTTTTTAACTAATCAAACTCTTTAAAAGAAGCTGAAAAATGCAGGCAAAATGCAAACATGTACAGCGTTTTCTGAGATACGACAGTATTGTGTGCTCTTGCTGGCGACGAAAAATATAGTCCCCCAATTTGGAATTTAACTTTAATGAATAAAGCAATAATTTTGCAATGTCTGGTGTTGGTGTAGAGCGGCTTTTTAAAATATTATTAATGGTAATTTTGTTGGCGTGATGCCAAGTATCCCGGAAAGAACGCCCCTATTCATCACTAGTGAGAGATAAGGAAATATGTAATGGATTTTTTAATGATATAATAGGGGTTTCATGTGATGTAGTAAAATTTTGTGAAAAGCAATATCCATATTGTATAGGATAATGACTGAAATAATGTGCAGTTTGAAGCTATTACCTGGCTTAAACATGGCATTGTCCAAGCCGTCACTTCTGATCAGAATGGACTAACCCAAAAATCAGTCAAAACAGTAGAGTTGTTCCATGTGATAGGGCATTTCCACTTGCTTGTTGGCTGCACAGATGTGACATCTTAACCCTTGTAAACTTAATGGACTGGCAGTACCCCATTGTTTTTTCCAATGGTTAACTGAACATGACATACCAATAATAAACTCCTTCTGCGATAGAGTTAACCTATATTCTCGTAATTTTGCTCTTACATTTCTGCAATTGTATTAAATTAATTATCACAGCCTTTATTTTATTTGGCGTAAAATGACTGACTGGTGTACGCGATATGGCTAATCAGTGATTTGGCAATTTTGTAACTTGAGAAAGTTACTGAAGAATAGGGTCCTGCGAATATTTGAATATGATCAAATCGAATAACGAATCAAATAGTGCTTACTATTCTCGAATCAAATCGAATCTCTAATAATGGCCAGAGGTAGCAATTTCTATAGAACATGCGATGTTTAAACCCGGTATGAATGGTAGATAAAATGTTGCTCACGCCATTTTATAAATCACACGTCTTAAGAATTATACCTTTTGGGGTGAAGGAGAAGATCACTCGATCGTTTCGACCATCATGGGCGCAAAAAATCATGGGCGCTTTGCGCCCAACTACTCTCTATAATTATACCTTTTGAACCAAGAAAATTCAAACATTCTATGTATTTGTTTGTTTAATAAATCTAAATTTGGTCTCTGTTTCGGAAATAAATGGCACGAAAACAAGGAAGCCGGAAATGTGCCCGAAACGAAAATTAATTAAACTCCAACAAATTTTTATGTCTGTTCCGCTGAGTATTCCATGAATGCAATGTGGTTTTATATGCTTTTATTTTGAATACATTATTACATGTTCTACATTTATAGACATTTGCCACTGAGTCTTTTACAAATGTTTACAATGAAAACTTTAAATTATGTCACAAAGAAATCCTTTTTTAATTTTGGAACTGAAGTTATACACATAATCCAAAACGGAAATCAGAATTATGATTAACAAGTTTCATATACGTGATTGTTTGAGGAAAGGTTGGAAGGTGGGCTTCATATACCACAAAGTGATCATGTTTAGCGAGAATGAGGTTGGACACTAATGACCTGTGACCTCATATACTCCCGGGGAGATAATATTAAAGTAAAGTATCAATACCGGACACAATCCTTCCCGTTTTTGCCGATAACTGGTTCATTTTGACTGAAACATTGTAAAAAATAATTTCAGATATTCGCTAGATATTTGGCGCCGATTCTCAAATACTGTGGTCGAATCGAATATGATTACGAATATAGAATATTCGCTGGACCCTACTGAAGAACTACATTTTCGTGTATATTACTATATTAGTTTAGGTTTTGTCATTTGGGGTCACAACCTACCACAGAACTAGATTCGAGAAATGTCAATAGTTGAAAATTAAATGGCTGCATGAAACAAAATGCCTCCCAATTTGAAGTTATAAGTGCCCCCCCCCCCCCCCCCCCCCCCCTCATCATGTTTCTAGTTATCAGTCAGAGTGCTACTATACAACTACATAAATATGTTATATGTTATGGAATCATCATGCAAGTCCTATAAGATGATATTGTTCGCAATGAAATATCTGTCTATTATAAAGTTGGATACCGAGTGTCCATATTAAAATAATGGATCGTTGTTTGTAGAATAATGTACAATCTCAACAAGAACCTTTCATTATCCTATAAACTGGACACAGTTAACAATAGAGTGATGTGAATCTTCAAAAATAAGGTGATAAGGGCAAATTATCTTCTCCGATTAATTTCTATAAATATATATCTGTTTCAGGCCGAGAAAGATCGGGAGTTAAAACAACAAAAGGTGCATACGTTGCGTGCTATGTATGAGCAAGCATTTTATGACTATGAGGTATGTGTAGGCATTTATGTTCTTTAAATTTATCAGTTAGAGTTCTTCGAAAATTTACAAAATCCTGAAATTCTGTTTGGTCTATAAAAGTGTGAGGGCTAGTTAACCCTTCCATGTCTGGAGCTTCCTGAAATTGCGAAAACACTGTGCCAATGCATTCTCTTATAGGGAGCCTCTTATAGGTAAGAGAATACATTGGACTAACAATATTTACCTTGACTTCTTAAGCCTTATATAAGAGAATGCACTGGCACAGGATCATTAATAATGCACCAGCACAGCTCCCATCATGAGAGTGTTTAAATATTAACCATATCTGGTCACTACTCTATGTTCCATATTGGGTTGAATTGCATCTTTTGACTATACAATTCACAAATATGTTAAGTAATCAAAATGCAAATTGAATATTCACTCGGTGTTAACAAGAGTTCAATAAAATATAATCAAGGGTCTGTGTATGTTTTGAGAGATCCAGTCATAGATCTCGAGAACAATAATTATTATATTTTTCACATATATAAACACAACCACATTGGAAATCAGTAGAAATTCACATACCAGACGTGTGTTGTTTCATCATCTGACTTGTTTACAGCTGACCTCATACATTTATCTGAATATCTTATCAGCTGAATATGTTTCAAGTCATGGATTTTATGACATAAATTGCTGCTCGGGAAGCTCCTTGCTTCTGAACACTAACTTGCATTTTTTATTGTGTTATAAACTTATTGCATTATAAACAATGACCACATGGAGTATGTGATAGATTGTAATGTATTACACACCTCTTACTGGAAAACACCGTCCCTGCCCCACACCACTCTGCCTTGGCTCATGTCATCTTTTTTTGTTTCCACTGAAACCAGAATTTCAAATTAAAAGCATCATCATACATGACAAGAACAACAAATATCATGGAGTAAATTAAAAAAAAAAAAAAAAAATCATCAGTTGACAGATGTCAGTCTGGCATGTAATAAACACAGAACCACACATGTTACTGCCCATGTAATAAACACAGAACCATGTGTGTTACTGCCCATATAATAAACACAGAACCATGTGTGTTACTGCCCATGTAATAAACACAGAACCATGTGTGTTACTGCTCATGTAATAAACACAGAACCACGTGTGTTACTGCCCATGTAATAAACACAGAACCATGTTTGTTACTGCCCATGTAATAAACACAGAACCATGTGTGTTACTGCCCGTGTAATAAACACAGAACCATGTGTTACTGCCCATGTAATAAACACAGAACCATGTGTGTTACTGCCCATGTAATAAACAACGAACCACATGTGTTACTGCCCATGTAATAAACACAGAACCATGTGTGTTACTGCCCACAGAACCATGTTTGTTACTGCCCATGTAATAAACACAGAACCATGTGTGTTACTGCCCATGTAATAAACACAGAACCATGTGTGTTACTGCCCATGCAATAAACACAGAACCATATGTGTTACTGCCCATGTAATAAACACAGAATCACACACATGTGTTACTGCCCATGTAATAAACACAGAACCACACACATGTGTTACTGCCCATGTAATAAACACAGAACCACACACATGTGTTACTGCCCATGTAATAAACACAGAACCACACACATGTGTTACTGCCCATGTAATAAACACAGAACCACACACATGTGTTACTGCCCATGTAATAAACACAGAACCACGCACATGTGTTACTGCCCATGTAATAAACACAGAACCACACACATGTGTTACTGCCCATGTAATAAACACAGAACCACACACATGTGTTACTGCCCATGTAATAAACACAGAACCACACACATGTGTTACTGCCCATGTAATAAACACAGAACCACACACATGTGTTACTGCCCATGTAATAAACACAGAACCACACACATGTGTTACTGCCCATGTAATAAACACAGAACCACACACATGTGTTACTGCCCATGTAATAAACACAGAACCACACACATGTGTTACTGCCCATGTAATAAACACAGAACCACACACATGTGTTACTGCTGGATAGTTTATGGCAACTGTGCAGTCCCAGAAGTGTATTAAACATGCTATCCTTACACGATCCCACTCATGCCATCAATAGACAGCCAGGAACACACGATCCCACTCATGCCATCAATAGACAGCCAGGAACACACGTGAGCATTATGTGTCTGTATTGCACTTGTTATTCATATGGGAGGTAACTGAACTCTGGAAGTGACAACATCTGCCCAGCTTTCAGAACACAGAACCTTAATTTAGCAAATATATCAGGAGCTATCATTTTGAGAAATGAAATAGACATATTTATCTATGTGCTGTTAAGTAAGAAGGTAATAGAATGATGAATTGGGTGTTAGTATAGAAATAGTACTATCTCTGCTGAGTCTGCTCCAACTGTGAACTCAAGCTGATAAATTGTTCATATCAAGAAAACCTTGTTCCTTTACTTTGATAATGCTCCCATCACTGTATACAGACAAAATCATGTGGTGGGTTTACATTGTCATTTACACAAACTGCTCATTTGTCTTCTTCCTGTCCGCACTAGATTTTTTGAGTTATGGGTGCAAATGATCGCACCTGTTCATCCTATGGCTAAGTTCAATCGACCCTACAGAAATCTGTGGTATGTTGTTTTCATATAGCAAGAACAATTTAATTCATAAATGGATTTTCCCAATCAGTTTCTAAAAGTATGCATTGGAAGTGTCTATTTTTCATTTGTAGGGATGTTCTCCAAATATTACCTGAAAACAGGCAGAGAAACACATCTAGCTGGGGCCATTATAAAAAATATGCTTTATTTGCAGTCACCTGACCTACTGACCTCAAAAACACCTACTTAAATTATTTTTCATCCTTCTTAACCCTTTCATGGCTGGAGCTTTCTGAAATTTTGCTTAAACCCTGTGCCCTATAGGGAGCCTCGCATATATAAGAGAATACATTGGCCTAACAATATTTACCTTGACTTTGTAAGCCAGTGCATTCTCTTATATATGCGAGGCTCCCTATGGGAGACTCGCATATAATAGAATGCTGGCACAGGATCTTTAATGCTCCAGTTCAATACTTCAAACATATAGGTTGGTCTTTGCATATACATTTCCCAAAAATACTATTTCCTGCCTACCTACCCACATAAAAAAAACTTTGGGTATGATGACTGAAAACTATTTTTAATAGTGTCCTAGTGTCCTGTCATTAAAGGATTTTCCTAGATACAATGTGATAACTGCACTGAACTCTTCATATATTCTTTAACAATGTGGTTACTGCTCTTTTTGAAGACAATTAATTGTAATTGTTGATCAACCTTTTACAGAAATTAAAAAAGAATTATATAAAGAACCAAACAGAGAAACTGCATACGTTACTCCTCGAGAAAGAGAAGACCGTTAAAACTTTGGAGAATCAACTAAAGAATTTGACTGGTACTCTTCCGGAGGTAGGTGACCGGTCACAGCTTAAGTCATTCTGATCCATTTGCTCCAATCCTTACCATTAGCAGCATGTTAAACACATGGCTCGTCCGAGCTTTGTTCTATATTATAGGAATGATAATTACTGAGTGAGAAAGCATTCGGACACAGAACTGCCGAGTGCCAGATCACTCAGAAATTATCTGACTTGAAACACAGTTTTCGTCTCTGTATTATTTGTTCGATTGTCCAGAGCCGGACAATAACTACATATTCTTAGGACAATAACTACATATTCTTAGGACAATAACAATGTAATCTTTGGACAATAACTATGTATTCTTAAGGACAAAAACTATGCATTATTTAATCAATAACTATGCATTCAGAAAAAGAAGAGCTCTGCTGTCTTACGATATGAGCTTGATGTTTTTCTATAGACTGTCCATTCGGAGAAATAATGTGAAACAAATAACAAAGGGACGATGTATAATATCCAAGTTCAGATCTGAAAAAAGTTGCATCATTGCAATTTGACTTGACACCCATGAGCCTACCATATATGCTTTCTCGGCCTATTAAACTTTGAACATGGGTGAAGTGTGATTTTGTATACTAAATGGATTCTCCCATTCAGTTATGAAAGTGTACATTAGAATCAGTTGAAACAGTTTATTATTCATATGGAGGGATGTTCAGGATATGTAAGCAGATGGACAAAAAGACAATATAAGTGTAGAAGGATTTCTATTACTTTGTGGGAAACATTCAGATAATAAGTTCAACAATCATTTGTTGAACTTAATATCTGAACATTTCCTAAAGGAACTACTTGTCAATGAGTATTTAGTATAGAAAGGGTTAACATACAATCTTTTGGCCATCCATTTTGAGTCTTTAACAACCAATTTAATATCAAAATAAAATCATATAAAATTGTATTTTAAACCATTACAGGTTTAAATGGGTTAATTTTGATTTTACTTCATAGGTTTCATCTTCGATGGCTTCGGTGTCGAGCAGTGACCCTGACCAGCCGCAGGATTTACCTGGAAATGTCTCGTGGGTAAGTAATGTATGTATCAGTTCATTCCATTTATCACTTATTAGTAGTGCTCATGTGCACGGCTTCATAGTATCATTGAATGCACTCTTAACCCTTTGAGTGCCAGGGGCCGATCTCATCGGCCCTAAACCTACAAAATAAGTCTGTTAAAGAATATAAGAATAAATTATTAAAATTGTAAAAAATTGTACAGGGTATATGGGTTGATACAAAAATCGACCTGGCACTCAAAGGGTTAACTCAATGTAGAATATAATCAGAAATTCTCTGCTCAAGTCTTCATAATATCATTGAATGCACTCTTAACTTGATTTAGAATATAATCAGAAATTCTCTGCTCAACACTTCTATGATAGTCTTGTAACCATTGTGACAACTATTTTGATAATCACTGATTGCCATTCATTCACTTATAGGGTATTTCATCTAATCTTATTAGCTGATCGTTACTACAAATCAATGAGTGATTCTCTGCCTGCTGTCATATTTTCAAAACATTTCAACAGATGAAGAATGGACCGTTCTAATGTATACATTTGGAACTGAATACATTCATGAATAACAGGATTAACCCTTTCTATACTAATTGGATTCTCATATTCAGTCACAAATGTATACATCAGCAGGAGTCTTATTTATTGGAGGAAAATATTCTGATAACAAGTTCAACAAACAACCTATGGCCATTCACAATGCTTCATGCTTTAAGGTGTAGTGTTATCTCAGTTATAGTCATCGTACCACATTAGTTTGATCTTTCCATCTTTATTAAAAAATTAACCCTTCCATGAGCTTCTTGAAATTTTGTGCCAATGCATTCTCTTATATATACGAGTCTCCCATAGGGAGCCTTGCTTATATAAGAGAATACATTGGCCTAACAATATTTACCTTGACCTTGAAAGCCAGTGCATTCTCTTATATATGCGAGGCTCCCTATGGGAGACTCGCATATATAAGAGATTGCATTGGCACAGGATCTTTATTGCTGCACCAGCGCAGCTCCCGTCAAGAAAGGGTTAATAAAGGTGACGTCACTATTAATATGTAGGGGAGTGTAGTCTGTGATCTGACCTGCGAAGTCTGTTACAAAAAGGTATCACTGGAAATGGCAGTTATTTCTTTAATTAACAACTTGATGTAATTTTCCATCTTAATGAGCATGACTTATATTCAGTACTAAAAGAATGTTTCTTTTCAAAGGTCAAATCGGAGAAAACTGAGCTATATTAATCTTATCATCTTAGCACATATTTTTGTAATCTCTTTCAATAATATTCTTGAATAACAATTTCTGTCAATTTTTTTCTTTTTTCTCTCTTTCTTTTGACTCCTATTATTTTATTTCTCATCCCATTTCTGTCAATTTCCACCATGATTATTTTCTCGACTGTTTGAGATGTTGATAACCTTTTCTCATTTATTGTCTCAACCTTTTGAGATGCTGATAACATTTTCTCATTTATTGCCGAAAATAAGTTCATTGGTCTGTTCTTGTGGTAATCATTTAAAATTGTGTTCTTATTGATCGTGTTATGTGATCTTACAAAACATGCTTGTCTTGCATAAAATGATCTCATATCTATCGAGATGTAGAATACATCATCAATCATCAACTAGCTTTCAAAAACACTCAATGCGTGATCAAAAAGATTGATAGCTTATTCACATGTTCCTAAAAATACTCTAATTGTGTTAAATCAAGAAGAAAGCTTGAGAAAAAAAAATTCTTCCACTATCATATTTTCAGTACATTTGGGGATATTGAGACTCATTAACACTTTCTGTCTCCGACTTTCTGTCTGTTCTTCTCTTGATCTTCTTAATATCATCCCCAACATAATAGCCAGTTCTTCTTAATATTCTTTATTTGCTTCACGAGTCTTGGCTTAAGTTAGTTTTGATATATATATCCACATTATTTTTTATTTTAAAATGGTTTGAGAAATCATGATGACACATAAAAAACCGTTGCACTTAATTAAAAACTATTTAGCATTGTTCGTCTGGGATGATACGTCTTAAAATTAATCTGGGTAATTTTTTTGTTACAAATGCACTTGTATTATTTTTTCGTCATACCTTTGTCTGCTGATCACCCCTCTAAATGAATAATAGACCTTCCAGTGTATTATTTTATAACTGAATGGGATAATCCATACACTATAGAAAGGGTTAATCGGTATAAAATCTGGATATTTAAAGTTGAAATGAATCCTGACAACCAAGCTTTATTATACCCCCGATCTCCGATGGAGATTTGGGGGTATATAGTGGAGCCCTCCGTCCGTCCTTCTGTCCGTCCATCCTTCCGTCCGTCCGTACAAATGTTTCAACTCATAACTTTGGTTTCGCCTACTCAATTCAGTTGATCTTTGGTATGCTAATAGACCAGCCGGGGGGACAAGATTTTCCCATAACTGCAGTTTCGTCCGCCCATTTATTCCAGAGTTACGCCCCTTTTTGGACTTAGAAAATTCAGGTTTTCATCATTAATATTGCGAGCGTGTGAGGTCTCTGTAAGTGTTGTCATATTTTAACAAGTCATCCTCTATCGTACTAAATACTCATGAATAACATAACTTTACAAAGTGCCATTTAATAAGTATTTGCACAAAAATAAGAAAAATCCTCTCTGATTGTACAGTCGGGGGCGTTACCTCCACCCAGCGGTGCACTTGTTTAGTATGTTGGATTCCACAGCAGCTCCTTATTAGATAGAATGTACCATTAAAACAACCGTGCGCCATGCTGACGGTGAAACAAATGCACCTAAACTTATTGGAATATTCGTGATTTTATCCCAAAAATCCAGTGTACAGTGCTAAAAATAGTACAAATATGTGGCTCATATGGAGTTTGTGTCATTTGTGTGTCATTGTGATTTTACTAAACCTACGTATATATAGTGAGGCTGTTTTAACAATAGTTATAGTCTGCACTTTAGGATAGAAATGCTTTCATAACATTAGCATGCTCTTCATTTATCTGTATATTCTGAGTTGTTGTCACCTTCATTAATTTAAAGACTTTTACATGGAATATTTTCCACACACATCTGTTTGCAAAGATACAAGACACAATATTTTAAAGGAAATGTTTAACTTATCACAGCTGTTTTATTAAAATATGGAGCTTTATTTTCTATTGACTTTGAAGACACACATCTCAAAAGCTCAGATTATTTCAATACTATTAAAAGAAGTTCTTTATATTGAACCACAAGAAATGGAGCTTTTTGCACCAAGGGCCTAATTGATTATGGACCACACAGAATCTGGTGCCAGCATTAAATAAACCATAAAGCAATAAAATCACTCAACCTTCTATAAATGTCAATAGATTTGAGTGACTGATGACCAAAACAGATTTAATTCAAACAATTATATCGTACTGGTTTTGCCAACTGTTGGTTTGCAGAAAAATGTAAATATAAACTTTGAAAGAGATTTTAGATTTCTTTTAGACTTCAAGATTGATGACTATGTTGTCTTTGAATGAAATAAGTTTGGAAAACAAAGATTGAAATCATTATTGGATGGAAGTGCTATCCCAATTACAAAACTGACTCAATTTACCTGAAAATTTTATCTGTATTCAATGACCACATTTATTGATATTTTACTTAAAGCTGACCTAATTTAGTATTGCTCTCTAGTTTATCTGTATTGCTAAAATTTAGCTTGATAGCTTTGACTATTGCTAACTGTTTCCACCGGTGAAGGTTTACTATTAAAACTGTCCAGTAAGCTTTGTATTAACAATTGTTAACTTTCTTGACGTAGCGGCCACCTATAAGGCATGCAAAACAGAGGTCTGTTCCATCGTCATTGTATAGAACGTTTGAACAGCCTTCTGAGCCTCGGCCAACCAGTGTCTCAAGGTCGAAATCAGATGTGACTAATCCAAGGATTAATCCAGACGTACATCACAGTGGTCGGCGGACTGATGCTTCAGTAGAGGTACTTGTATGCTGTTTCTCATAGATGGTGCATTTTTTTTATATAATACTACAAAATACTTTCTTTTTTTTATATAATACTACAAAATACTTTCTTTTTTTAAATAACAAATCATTCTATACTACTATATGGTGTTGGCTGGTCTATTATAGAATTGATGGATGAGATAAAATTTAGGCATAGTTTTGACAATCTTGATGAATTTTGAAGTAAAATGTATGTTCTCTTCAATGAATAAAGGTTTCATATGTATTGTCAGAAAGTTGTATAGAATACATTTTGAAAGTTTTATTGGAAGAGCATGGCTGTGAACATTTTCGCACATAAAAGTTAATTGTTGCAGCTATTCTGCAGAACTCCGGATATTGTATAGGATTTGTAGTGGTGTCAGACTAGATGTCATTTGTTGTATGCCTGAATGATTCCTCGAGACTGCTTACTCTAGTATGAGAAGTCTCAGGCTATCTGAATGAGAGAACTATGTGTGATGCTAATTTATATGCTTTGCGGCATTATACAGTGTTATTCGGCTAGTGCTCCATCTATAGGCTCATATATATAAAAAAAAACAACAACGTTGATGGCATATTGCAAAAACTGTTTGAAATTGATGAATACATGTGTATTGTTGGGATTCATTTGGAATAGATGAATAAATGTGTATTGTTGGGATAGGTGCAAATAGCAGATCTTATATGATGACCAGACAACATGATCATGCCTTGTATTATTTCACTTTTTATCAAACTAACTTAAAAAAATATTGAGCATTTTTATTTGGTATTCAATACCACCAATAATACCACCAATAACCATGAAGTTCCTGAAACATTTCTGTTTAATTCTACACATATCTAACAATTACATATTATTTTTATATCTCGAGAACATCCATATGAGATATAAAATAACCCCTGCCATATTTGAATTTTTTAGTAGTTCTGAAGAGATTTGGACTTTTAACAGTGTGCATTAATTTATTTTCATCTTGATGGCATGACTAACATTGCTGGGAGATTTGTCAACAATTTCAGATTCTGGAAAAATGCGTGCAATATTAATATAGCTTTGGCCATAAATACATGTACATAAATACATTCTACCGCAATTCTATCATTTTATAAGATTCTGCTTACTTATCTTTATATTTCAATATCATCCGTGTCAAATCCCATACAAACAGTTTGTGGTGAACATAAACTGTTCAACCGTATTACCTTTTTGAATGGTTGGAAAACATAATTATGAACATTTATAATAAAGTATAATGTGTAATTAACCCTTTCATTACTGGAGATTCCTGAAATTTGGCGAAAACCCTGTGCCAAAGCATTCTCTTATATATGCGAGGCTCCCTATGGGAGACTCGCATATATCAGTGAATTCACTGGCACAGGGTCTGTAACGATGCACCAGCACAGCTCCCATCATGAAAGGGTTAAAATCAACCAAACAGTTCTGGAATTTAGTTTTAGTTCTTGAGATGTAGTGGAAAAGTACTGGGATTTCACGTAAAATAAATGTGTAATAATTCTGCTTTTCTGCTTAAGACTGTGTTTGAGCTAATTTCACTTTCAGCCTGAGAGAATTGAGCCTCGTTTAGTGAGAGGTTAATTAGCTTATTGTTTCAGCACTTATCATTCCTTTGAGATTTCTGATTACTGATCCGCTCGTTGATCATAGAGGTATGTGTCCAGAAAGTCTGCCTCAATTTGAATGGAATGTCAAGGTGTCTCAAAACATACGTTTATTATTACCCTCTACTTGATGTCAAGTGGTTGATAGATTGGGGGATTTAGGCAGGGAAGACACCAACGTGTTTGGTTGCCACAGTTATGTGGAATAGGTGAAGGTCCAAGAAGGAGAGTTTACATGTAGTTACCAGTTTGTGGAATAGGTGAAGGTCCGAGAAGGAGAGTTAGACTGGGAGGACACAACATGTAAGGTTGACATAGTTACCAGTTTGTGGAATAGGTGAAGGTCCAAGAAGGAGAGTTAGACTGGGAGGACACCAACATGTAGGGTTACCATATTTAACTTATGTGGAATAATTGAATGTCCAAGGAGAGTTAGACTGGGAAGACACCAACACGTAGGGTTGCCATAGTAATAAGTGTTGTTCTGGGAAGATTTGAAACTCTTTAAAAAAGTGCACTCTTGTGATGTTGCCACCATTTATACTGTGCTCATGGCTAATGTGCCATACCCTTAAAGAGTTACATTATTAACCAGGAATTATTTGCATGTTCAAAAGCTTGATGCTGTATAGGAAGGGGACAAAACCTTCAGTTAGAAGGCATATACCCTTGCCTTCAGTAGAGCACTTCTCTCAAGGTAATATATAATACATGCATCTGTTGATGGCAAGAGAGAGCCTTGGGGGTTGAATCCACTGTATTGTTCCCTGCTCTGCAGTCTTAGACTGAGTTTCAACACAAATTTCTGCAATTTTCTGTCCCATGGTGTTCGTTGTTGTGTGATTCTATTACAACAGAAATCTTCCTTCAAAAATAGATAACCGGTATAGTTGGTGTCATGACATAGCATGTACCCAGTATAGTTAGTGTCATGACATATCGTTGTGGTCTGTTATGGTGCGATGCCATTAGTACGGCATAAGTTGCATAAATTGTTTATCAGCGGCTGCTGTTTGAACACTATTATAAAGCTTCGTTGGAATGTTAAACATCGTTTTAAAATTGGATTGCTTACCAGTGCCATGCAATCAGCTTCTTTCTCTATGAAATCTCTATGAAACAGCAGACCAGGTATTTTTAATGCTGTGTGCCGACTTAGATATATTTAATGGAAGAGCACTATAACAGGTGTCTTTATGGGTATACACCGCATAGAAGCTTACTGGGGAGAAATCACCCTCCATTTGATCAAAATACCGCTTGTGAACTCACCAAGATTTGTTTCTATTTCCGAGACAAGAGTTCGAAGGTTATTCTTTTTCTGGGTCATCAAAATATGACTCCTGCTTCATCAGGTAGGCTCACTGTAAACTCCAGGCAGAGTTATCTCCCATCGCTCCGCTGAGATACCACTGCCATAATGACATTAATTGGTAAGGAATTCTTACGTGTTTTTAGTTCTTATGTTTTAGGATTAAAATTGTCTATGTCTGGCTCAGTTCATATTGTTCTTATCAATACCGAAAGAATTACTATTATTGCAAAAATTTGGTGGTCAAAACAAGATAATAGGTGACTAAATAGTAGTAAATACAGTTCCGCGACGATATGTAAAAATAGATTTATCGTCTGCAAAGTACACTCATAGTGGCAGTGATATATCGCAGCGATAGCGTAGAGGGCGCTGTATGGAGTTTGGGCTGACTGTTGTATGGTAGAGCGGGTTCGATTATTCCTGAATTATAAATTAGTTCTACTTAATCAGGGTCGTTGTGGTTAGTGTGTCTTCCTTAGAGGGGCATCTATCTTTGATTTGTTGAGGAGTAATTTGTTCATCAGGGATGTTGTTAGAGGGTCTTTGTTGGGGAGGGGTGTCTAAATTTGAATGTCATAACTGGACCCCATCCTACACTAGACCATTATTTCCAATCTTATCCCTTTCTCTGACTATACTCCTCCCTATTTGAGTCACAATTTTATTTTGTTTCCATTCCAGGAAATTTGAGAATATTAAGCAATGTAACATGTCCATATTTAGGAAATTTTTGCACATTGCGAGTGATATCTTAAAGACATATTATGTACTTGTTTGGGTGTATGAAACTGATCAGTAAAGTTAGCATACAGGTGCTATGCCAATTGGAGGAATGTAGCATTCTACTAACATCACCGAACATCTCAAGCAAATCGACCATACCACTACAAAGAAAACATCATCTGAACTATACTAAATTGTAAATATTTACTACTTAATTCGGGATGCATCTATCGGCGATAAACTAACGAAAACGATTTCGCCATTGACAGTCACTGCATTTAATTAATAGAATGACCATATGTGTTGTCAATCTACATATAATATTTGTAAAATAACTACTTATGAACGAGATTATTCTCCATTTCTATTTGATCACCCTACTGGAGTGTTTCACATCACTTTAACAATATGAGAGATACACCTTAACCCTTTCATGACAGGAGCTGAGCTGCTGTAGCTTTAAAGATCCTGTGCCAGTGCATTCTCGTATATATGCAAGTCTCCAATAGGGAGCCTCGCATATATAAGAGAATGCACTGGCTTACAAGGTCAAGTTAACTATTGTTAGGCCAATGCATTCTCTTATATATGCGAGGCTCTATATGGGAGACTCGCATATATACGAGAATGCACTGGCTTACAAGGTCAAGTTAACTATTGTTAGGCCAATGCATTCTCTTATATATGCGAGGCTCTATATGGGAGACTCGCATATATAAGAGAATGCACTGGCTTACAAGGTCAAGTTAACTATTGTTAGGCCAATGCATTCTCTTATATATGCGAGGCTCTATATGGGAGACTCGCATATATAAGAGAATGCACTGGCTTACAAGGTCAAGTTAACTATTGTTAGGCCAATGCATTCTCTTATATATGCGAGGCTCTATATGGGAGACTCGCATATATAAGAGAATGCACTGGCTTACAAGGTCAAGTTAACTATTGTTAGGCCAATGCATTCTCTTATATATGCGAGGCTCCCTATGGGAATGCATTCTCTTATATATGGGAGACTCCCTATGGGAATGCATTCTCTTATATATGCGAGGCTCCCTATGGGTGACTCGCAAGTAAGAGAATTAATTGGCACAAGTTTTTCACATAATTTCAGGAAGCTCACGCCATGGAAGGGTTAAGGCTTATTATAGTTTAATGACACAAGCTTTCGACCATCGAGTGTCCTTTATCAAGTGATATCTTACAACACCATATTTAGGGTGTTAACAGGTTAATTGAGGGTGACTTGGAATCAGGGGACAAGGGGTTGGGTGGGGTGGTTTGGGTCGGGAGTCTTGGGAGGGGCATTTGGGGCACCATGAATGACACATGAGATTGCCAACACACTATTATCATCAGCCAACACACTATTATCATCAGCTAACGATTCAGTTGGCAAATACTCACAGGTATTTTTTTTTGTGAGTTCTTGGTTTTTGTGACACTTTATCAGTCAAACAGCTATATCAGTGGAGTTTCTATGAATTCAAACCTCAAACATTTGCTGGCGAGATGGCAGAGAACAATCGTTGCAAACACATTTGTACTTCTCACTTTGGCAGGATAAAAGTTGGTCAAATCATTTCTCGCACATACGCGTTAATCTGATTGGTATGCGTATTTTACTAGCATGCTGCAATTTCTGTCCAAAATGTGTTGCCTCTGCCAGCAAATTAGTTAAAACACTGATTAGACTCTCGTATGATAATTCACACTTGTTGCCGCTTAATTGTTCTCCATGTTTTTTCACCACAGAACTGCCACAGGCCACATCTATTTATAGATCAGTGCTGGTTTCACCTTGTGGTGCTGGGTGTGCTGTAGTTTCATTTATATAGTCTGATTTCGTCATCATATTGTTTACCTGGCATTGGTTCGTGCCGCTTGTTTTCTAAAGCACTCAGACTGAAGACTCAGGATATCTTAGACCGGTACACCTTTTGAGTCCTATTTGTTCACATTTGGTAAATTTTTTGCATTCACGCACAGACCACTGCTCCTTTTACCTGAATTTTGAAACAATCATTTTTAGACATCCATGCCTCCTATTATTAAAAAAAAAGAAATTCTCAACAAAGACATCTTAATGTATTATGTATTACTATTCTTTATGGATCATATTACATTTGTTTTTCTTTGCTATTATAGATGGAAACTTGAATTTCTTATATATAGTTTGATGTTGGTATCATATTATTAGCTGGCTGGGGATTGCACGACTTGTTTACTAAAGCACCGACAATATCTTATACATATTTTTCTGAAATACTTTTTTCTATGTGGCAAATTTTTGCATATACCCCACATTCCCTCCGAATGCCTGATATTTTTCAATTTCACAAATTTTTACCATACATTTTAAGACATCCATGCCCTCCTATAATACAAAAGTTAAATTTTTTATTAATACAAATAACATCCATATGTATAATACTATATTTTATGGAATACCCATCTTTTTCCTTTGTAATTATGAAAGAGATGAATGCCAATCTGTGTAAAAATTCTTCACATTTCTCTCAAAGTTTTGTTTCTAAGTGTATCTAGAAAAGTTGATTGTGTATGTTAATATACAGCAAGTGTTTCATTCTTGCAATCAGGACTTAATGAATGGTTATTCTTCTATCGTGCACCTTGGATCCCAAACCAAGTGTTTAGAATGTGTTCCAGCATGATCAAAGATAAAACAGAAAGTGTGGACATTTTGTTCTTTTGCTCTGATTAGAGTCAGGGCACCAAAGTCTAAATAATTGATGACTTGAATTTTTCTGTATTATTAGACAATAAAGAAACACATTCTAAGTGTACTTTACTGAAATTGATAATTATTAATTTATTACTTGAATGGGTAGAAATGGTTTCTAAATTATGATTGTCATAGTATTTATTTGGTTAAAATTGACGAAAATAATAAACAGCTTTTAGCATGTGCCATGAAAATCTCATGTAATTTCCACAGTTTCAGTTCTGATGAAGTGATATGAATCACTGGTTAAATCATAATGCAGCAACAATAGTTGAATGTGATGTTAAAATGTAAGTCAAGTGAGAATCTGTATTAAAACAGCTTGGAAGTTATTCTTACTCATTGACCGCATAAGATTTCCTAATTCACATCTGACAATGGTAGCATTATCTGTGTAAATTATCATGAGAAAATCAGGGAGTACGGATGCACTGATCAGGACTCATACTCAAACCAAGCGAGACTTACTGCATCTTATAAGCAAAAACTCAAGTGGACCACACCTTTCTTCGAGACATGCTGCATCTAAAATGCAAAAACTTAAGTGGACCACACCTTTCCTCGGCATGGAGGCATGGTATTTTTTAATTTAGTTTGTCTATAATTTGTTTCTATGTTGCATGCATACTGCTCTGAGTTTTCTTATTTATTCATCATGTGTTTGATTGCCTTCTGAGTTCCTGCTGTATAACTGGTATACACTGGTTGTAGGTAAATCAAAGCTCCGGCAGATAACATGTTCAACTAAGTCTTTGTAGCTTACAGTTATTATCAGAATAAACTGCGATTGGGTGACTTGTGTCTTAGCTGACCCAAGTTTTATTCCAATTTGATAGTTTATTGTGTGTACTTTAACCTGCTATTTTTGGAATGAAATAAATCGTAAATAAAATAAAATGTTTTTGTATGTCATGGTAATATTCTTAGTTTAGTTCATATGTTTAATGACCTTCCCTGTTTAAATTTTACAAAATCGATATTCTTTATTATTAGTTTCCATTTGAAATTGTGCAAACATTTATTTTTATGTTTTTCAATATTTGACAGATTTATATACAGATTCCATCTTAAAGTGCCACAAATATATAATTCTGATAAAGTGTGACAGTACTAATTTATTCCATTTTTAATACTCAGATCTTAGTTAGCATGTCTGTTGGTTATTTAATTCATCACATATTTCTAAATGTTCTTGTTTATTACTCCTAGAAATTTGGCCAAAACTTTGAGTTCATGTAGAAGTGATAGCCTTGAGGTGTAAACTGACTCGATGTACATACCCTTCTATGGTTTTAAATGAACTCATAAAGACCATTAACAATTTCAGAGCCTTGTGAATATTTCTATTTCTGTGGTCATTAATTCATTTACATTTTCGTCACAGCAATATAAAGTTTTGAAGCTGATAATCGCTGTCATATGATTTACAGCCCAGTGGTATAAGTTTTATTATCTTATAAGCACTTCATATCACTATAAATCATACCAACAGTATACCACTAAAGATTTCAGGACTGTATTTTAATTGTTTTGCTATTTATCTATGGTATTATGCCTTTAATATAGGAAATACCTGATTCCTTTGAACTATTGTGTTGAAATAATTGAATGAAAATTTCAAAAGTTGAGGTTTAATCCATGCTCAGTTAAGTGGAAAACTTACTTTTGACCTGTTCAATTTCTTCGCTGCTAAATATATGTGATATGTACGCAGCTACTTCTGTGGGATCTAATTAGCCAAGTTTAATATTGAGCACTGAGAAATTAGTGCCTTGGAACCAATGTATATTGACATTTCAAAACAGTGGCAGATGCTCCAGGAGTGTGTATCATAATAAATAGCATTGATATAAATCTGGTTTTTGGGTTTTACCATATTTTTGTTCTTATATTTTCCACTGCTAAATGACCTTAATGCAATGGCTCAATGCATAAGGTGACGTAAATCAATGAGCAATAAACAGGTTTAGATTTTAGTTACAAAACATCAATTGATCTTAGTCTAATTTTGAATTTAAATTATTTTGTTTTCTTTAAAAAAAGTAATTAAAATGAAAGGATATAAAATTTAACTTATATGAAAAGTCTGTCTCCTAAAATTATTATGAATTGAGTTATTTTCAGTTGCAAGCCTTGAAATAGTGTGTCTGTCATTTGCAGAATGAGGTTCCCAGAGGGTGAATTTAGTGATGCTACCCCGCATAGCGGGCTAGCACCACCAAATTCACCCTCTGGGAACCTCATTCTGCTGAGGTGTAAGCAGAATGAGGTCCCCAGAAGGTGAATTTGGTGATGCTAGCCCGCTATGCGGGGTAGCATCACTAAATTCACCCTCTGGGGACCTCATTCTGCAAATGACAGACACACTATTTCAAGGCTTGTTCAGTTGAAGTTATCTCCTGTTAACCCTTCGATGACTGGAGCTTCGGGACATTTTGCGAAACAATGTGCCAATGCATTCTCTTATATATGCGAGTCTTCCATAGAGATCATCCCATATAAAAGAGAATACATTAACCTAACAATATTTACCTTGACATTGTAAGTCATTGCATTCTCTTATATATGAAAGGATCCCTATGGGAGACTCGCATTTATAAGAGAATGCATTGGCACAGGGTTTTCGCAATATTTCAGGAAGCTCCAGTCATCGAAGGGTTACCAGGAAATGTGCTGGCACAGGATGTTTAATGCCGCACCAGCATGGCTCTCATCATGAAAGGGGTAATGACTTCTTATAACATGTTTGATGATTTTCCATTTGCAGGGTTCACTTCCGACTGTTATTTCCGATGGTTGCATTATAGCAGAGTCTCCGCCTACGTCACCTATACCCACACATACATTTAACGAAACAGACTGTGATAAAGAGCCTGATGCAACCAGACGTGACTCGGGTATCCCAGAGGTCAGTACAGTAATACTCAAAACAGGTGTCACTTTACATGTCACCAAACATGACTTGGTATCCCAGAGGTCAGTACAGTTATACTCAAAACAGGTGTCACTTTACATGTTACCAAACGTGACTTGGTTTCCCAGAGGTCAGTACAGTAATACTCAAAACAGGTGTCACTTTACATGTCACCAGATGTGATGTGGCACAATTCCCCAAAAAAGGGCACATTTTTGGTCTGGGGACAACATAAATGTTAATTAGATATATTTTTATGCTCAAACAACATTTCTAAGCATTGTTGAGGAACGAACACATTTTGATCTAAGGACATTAATTATCTGTTCTGTCGTTATATGATGGCGTCGATGGTATTTCCGGTCATTCTATGCAGAACAAAAGGATCCTTTTGAACTCCTCACTTCTGTGCACCCCTCCCCTTTGGTGGATGGCTAGAGGGGCAGCTGGTCCCCTCTGCTCTGCTTCATATTGTTGGCTTGTTACAGTGTTACAAGCTGATCATTTGGTATGCAGAACTATTTAAGAGATTGCACTAGCACAGGATCTTTAATGCTGCACCAGCGCAGCTCCCATCATGAAAGGGTTAAATGACGATTTACATTGTCACGACACATGTTTAAATTTTTTATCATCCGGAAACTGTAAAGGAATCACTGGGAATAACAGCTTCTTCAATATATGTCAATGTACGGTTGGCCGGTGTAACAACATTTATGTTGTTAGGGTAGTTTTAAGGCAATATTATGTTATTATGTACAAGCCTTGAAATAGTGTGTCTGTCATTTGCAGAATGAGGTACCCAGAGGGTGAATTTAGTGACGCTACCCTGCATAGTGGGCTAGCATCACCAAATTCACCCTCTGGGGACCTCATTCTGTTTACACCTCAGACAGACAGACTATTTCAAGACTTGAACCATGTACACAAATTTTAAATAACATCTCCTAAAAGGAAACTTTTCATGGATATGTGGATGGATATTATTTTAATTATTTTCATTGATTCATCCTTTTTTCATGTTGTTTGCCTGATTTATTAGTCGAGTTTTTTTTCCAAAACTCGACTTATAGTATGGTGTGTGAGTATATATCCATGCACGCAAGCTGCAGACAAAAAATCTGGTTCGTCCGCACATTTATTACAGAGTTATGGCCCTTTGAATTTTCAGCTCGTTAGCGCGATAACTTCAACAAACGTAATCCGATTTGATTGAAATTTGGTATATAGGTGTCTCCCAAGAATATCTCGGATGAGTTCGAAAACCGGCCTGGTCCGATAAAATTTGATAGAGTTATGGCCCTTAATTAGTCATTTTTCACAAATTTTCAGCTCGTTAGCGCGATAACTTCAACAAACGTTATCCGATTTGATTGAAATTTGGTATATAGGTGTCTCCCAAGAATATCTCGGATGAGTTCGAAAACCGGTCTGGTCCGATAAAATTTGATAGAGTTATGGCCCTTAATTAGTCATTTTTCACGAATTTTCAGCTCGTTAGCGCGATAACTTCAACAAACGTAATCCGATTTGATTGAAATTTGGTATATAGGTGTCTCCCAAGAATATCTCGGATGAGTTCGAAAACCGGCCTGGTCCGATAAAATTTGATAGAGTTATGGCCCTTAATTAGTCATTTTTCACAAATTTTCAGCTCGTTAGCGCGATAACTTCAACAAACGTTATCCGATTTGATTGAAATTTGGTATATTGGTGTCTCCCAAGAATATCTCGGTCGAGTTCGAAAACCGGCCAGGTCCGATAAAATTTGATAGAGTTATGGCCCTTAATTAGTCATTTTTCACAAATTTTCAGCTCGTTAGCGCGATAATTTAACAAACATCATCCTATTTGATTGAAATTTTGATATTTAGGTGTCTCCCAAGAATACCTCGGACAAGTTAGAAAACCGGCCCGGTCCGATAAAATTTGATAGAGTTATGGTCCTTAAGTAGTCATTTTGTACGAATTTTGAGCTCGTTAGCACGATAACTTCAACAAACGTCATCCGATTCAACTAAAATTTGGTATATAAGTGTCTTCCAATAATATACTGGACGAGTTCGAAAACCAGCCTGGCCCAATAAAATTTGATAGAGTTATGGCCCTTAATTAGTCATTTTTCGTGAATTTTTAGCTCGTTAGCGCGATAACTTCAACAAACGTCCTCCGATTTGTTTAAAATTTGGAATAGACATACTTGCCAAGAATATTTCGGACGAGTTCGAAAACCAGCCTGGCCCGATATTAATTAGTCTACCGATACTGATGCACACCAATTGGTGGTAGTTACCGTCGGTAAGCCACCGAAAACGAGACACAGCATCTCTGATGCCACCTCTTGTTTGTTATATAGATTGTTACAATATTACTCGGCTTATTTGCAAAAATATATTCATCCATGGATAGGACGTCATATATGACATACTCACCTGCCAAAAGGTTAAAATTGATGACATCGTTCTCATTACAGGATCCGAACCAGGTCTCTCAGAACATAATCCCTCCTAGCCAGGTTAATATAAACATCATATCAACGGAAGACGACGAATTCACTGATGAAGAATATGTAAGTATTTGTAATATTGCCACCGGTCACCTGTGTTCTGTGCTGGAGTGTTGTAATATTGCATGCTGCTTACCATAATATAAATTCATTGTATCATATTAGGTTGTACCCAGCATGAATATTTTCATGTCTCTGATACTCATTTTGATAATTGTCAAGGCTGCTAATAGTTTGTCTGTCATTTACAGAATGAGGTCCCCAGTGGGTGAAATTAGTGATGCTATTCCGCATGGTGGGCTAGCATCACTAAATTCACCCTCTTGGAACCTCATTCTTCTTAGGCCTCAACTGCTATGGGAGACCTAGGATCAGATTGAAGTTCCCCAGTTGAAGTTGATGTTCACCCATTAGTCACCTCGATTATGCATTTTATCTGCAAATTAGGGGATATAGAAACTGAACAGAAGTAAATGAAAACAATGTTAATTTGAGACTAGATACTTCCCAGAAGATGAGGGCCAATTGGAATGAGGTCCCCAGAGGATGAATTTGGTAATGCTAGCCCTCTGCGGAATAGTGTTTGTAAATTCACCCTCTGGGGACCTCATTCTGCAAATGACAGACACACTGTTTGCCGCCTTCATTATTGTTATAGAAAATTGATAGATGTAAATGAAATCCAAACTTAAACTTAATCATGAATTTTTATAAATTTAACCTTTGACCTACAAACTTTTTGTTATGGGTCCCGATTCCTTATTGATACTTCCTCCATAAAATTCCCTTGTTATTTTAGGATATTCTATCAATATTGTTGCTCATTTGGTTGCATGTGATGAGATTTCTCATAGTGTTGGGTTTTTTTTAACGACATCCATCGACCAAATGAGTTACAGGACTTGGAGCTCAGTGTTTAACCCTTTCTATACTAAATGGATTCTCCCACTCAGTTATAAAAGTATACATTGGAATGGTATATTATATTCTGGAGGGGTGTTACCAAAAAATTACCAAAAATGCAAAATGATAATACAAGTGGAGAATGGTTCATATTCATTGGAAGGAAATGTTTTGATAATAAGTTCAACAAATGATGTTGAACTTATTATCTGATAATTTCTTAATGATCCACTCGTCAATGAGTATTGAAAGGGTTACCAAAGAAAATTTAAAACTGACTGTTCCCTGCATTAGGACAGGGTCCTGAAAACCTCGAGTTAGCTTGAGTATGAGAAGTGATGATTCATTGCATGCAAAGTACAGTAATGCTCTAAGTAATCGACTTCTTAACCACAGCAGAATTATGGGTAACTTTTCAGGATTTAGTTGGAAATATGGCTTGTTGCCATTCATCGGAAAGCTCTCGGGGAGAGCTTTCCGATGAATGGCAACGTGCCATATTTCCGACTAAATCCTGAAAGTTACCCATAATTCTGCTGTGGTTAAGAAGCCGATTACTTAGAGCATTACTGTATTGAATTATTCCTGGGGAATTTTGTTAATTTAGCATTGAATTTTGGTGATATTTACAATGCTCATTTCACTTTCAATTGATTCCTTTAAGATTTTACCACATTTAACCTTTTCTATACAGAATGGATTCTCCCACTCAGTTATAAAAGATACATTGGGATGGCCTATTTTTTATATGGAGGGGTTTTCAGAGAACATAGCAGACGACAGATAATAGAAAGTTATGGAGATTTTACCTCTCCACCGATACTATACTCTCACAAGGTGGTTACAATCATTCAGGTATCACTCACCTTGTGTTTATCCCGGCCGGCTGCTTCTGGGTATGTTGGATACACCGTTTTACACGTCTGTTCTCTTCAGTCTATCTATCAAGTGCCGAGTCGTCTCTCTTTCAGGGAAGGACCCACGTGACCCGACGGGGTGCATTTTATCGACGTCGGGGGAATTCCGTAATTATACCACATTCCCCCCCATTTTCTAAATGTGCTCCACCCTTAAAAGCTATGGGTGCTTCAGTTTTGTTCAAGGGTTATACCCTTATATCATGCCATGGGTTGTAATCGTTTATAATCATAATAATACTAATTAATGTCTACCCCCCCCCCCCCCCCAAAATGCATCATTTTAGTAATAATAATAACACCAATACTGAAAAGTCCACCCCCACCTATTGTTGTCCATACTTCCCATAATGTCCACCCCCCTGAGCATCGGGCTATCATAAGCCCTGGAATGTAACATATCAAAAGAAATAAATAAACATTATAAACTTAACAAGGGGTGGGAAAAACTCCACCTAGTCCCCTTAATACTCTACAATATATACAGTTAGGGAGGGGCGATATCCAACTGGCAGTATGCACTATTCCCCCAAACAATACTAAACAACAGCAGCAGTCTCCTCCACTAGCTGGTATCAATACCCCTCAAAATACTTGGGGGAGAAACCCCGAACAACAAAGTCGGTCGGGGAAAACAGCACACTGACCTGGCTACTTGCCAATATGGATACCGAAACCCCCCTGAGGTCAATATTTATGGACGGATATACATTTAGGGTTGATCTGGCTCATCTACTTAACTAGCATCTTTATGATTGGACTATGACTGCCAAGTCTTTTCCTGGTTAAACATATTTCCACTGTTTGTATCAGAGAAAGTACAAACTAATACATGTACATACTAGTAATGTTTAGATCAATATGACAACTGTTTCAAGGGTACATTTATGTTAAATTCTCAATATTAATTTATTGTTTGCACAGTGATTTATATATTTCCTTAATGCCGTGTGGCCATAGATTACTGGTATCACACACTGACATTTATATCCTTTCCTTCCCCCACCAAAATTAGAATGTTTCATTTTCCAAAACATCTCCCGCCAGTGTAACCCCCAAAATCTAGGGCGATATGGTGAAGTATGTATTCGGGAAGTCCTGAAGCCATCTCTCCACCATATCGCCATCACCCACGAAACCACTCAAAATGAGGGGCTCACAGGTGATGGCCGAATCCCGCAGGATCTCCCTTGTTCGGCAGGCCATGTCCCCGTCAATCGACGCCTACCGGGCCCACTGCGTCAATAATGGTGGCCGCCATGCGGATCTGGGGTATCAGTTGCTCCAGACCCACACGGTCTGACCAGATATCCCAAGGTGGGATAGCCAGCACCACCCTAAAGCGCCTGCTGAGTGGAAGTGGGATCCTTCCCAATGTGCTTGGGCTAACCTCCACCAGTTAACACCCTTACCAACTCCTCGACCTGATGGGGAGTTCAGGTCCGCACGGGAATAACTTTACCCCCCGAAGTGTGTGCCGCCAACTCCCGCTGCCCTCCGGATGGCCCCGAGTCCCTGGGCCTCGTCTTGGGGATTGCTCCCCCAGACGATACCATAGGCCCCGGTACCACCTTAGAGGACTCCCCCATGCTCCCCCCTTGCCATGCACAACTGCGGGCTTGGCAGGGGGCCCGCCATGCTGGGGTTTGGGAGTTTTCACTCCCTGACTCACAACACCGTGGGGAGACGGCAAGGCTGGGGCGGGTCTTCCTGACCTGTGGGGCTCGAGGCGTTACCGCCTGCGGAGCCCAACCAGCCAAAAAACCAGACCGCCACAACCACGCTGCCACCCATCGAAGCACTCTCCAATGGAAGAGGAGAGTGATATTCACTGGGTGGGCCAGCATTTATTGATCTGAAGACGATCGGTCATACGATCGTCCAATTCAAAATCCGAGGACCCATTAACTGCGGTCGCCATTTTGTCAAAATCCAAATGACCCCTAAAACTTTCTAACATCCAATTTGGGTATACCAACCGCTATGAATATTACAAACCTAGTACAAAACCCACTTCCATTTCTCACCTCATTAACACACTGTCGGCCCAATGACATGCGAGACAATGTAATAACCCTAAGCTCATCAAGCTCATTGCCGTCTGCCGGCCTATACAAACACTGGGATCCCGACAGGCGCTAAAAATACAAGGCGACTTAAATTTCGCCTCAGAGCTAAATTAGGGCGACTTCCGCTGGCCTAGGGCGAGAACTTCGCCTTGTCAAAATGAGCCCTGGTTGATTATATAAGGAAATAGTTGACTTATTGAATGTTCTACCTTTCCATACATATTTGGCAATCCATTGATGTGTAGATTTGTTTTGATGTGTGATAGTCATATCATTGGTGCATGTTTGCTTTCCAGAATATGAAGAGAATAATTACTGTAGGTATTTGCTGCGAATAACTTGCTTCCTCATTTCTAATTTCTCACTATAATATATGCTTTACCTCAGGTCATTTCTGAAATTTTCTCAATTCTAGTTCATGTATTAATTTCAGAAGTTTGCTTTTATTTTTACTTTATTTTTGTGGTGTGCATATATGGTCTAGATTCAAATAAAATTATGTAATCAAAATTACAGTTGCCATAAGAGAATGTCTTTATGTTCAGAAACATCTACTGAAGATAGATATATACTGACCAGATAGAACAGATAGATATATATTGTAGGGATATTAAGACATTAAAATAAATAAGTATCTGTGTTCTCAAGCAGTTATATAAGGAAAACAAAATTGGGAGGGTGTCCTTATTTTTAATTTTTTCCAAGAATTCTTGAATTAAGTTACAATTTTATGGAATTTAAAGCAATCTATCTTTTAATGACATTTATCGATTACATCTTCAATAGGAAACATCTAAATTCTAAGTTGATAACTTGGAATGAAAGTTTTATCTCTGAAGGTTTTTGATAAATTTTGGAAATAAAAGTTTAAACAAGGCTTTCTTGTGTGTGATTAGCTGTCTGAGAATACAGTATTTTGATTCATTAAACCTCATAATATTATTTTTTGTTCAATAGACATGCTAATTTAATCCTGACAATGTTTTGTGGTAATCAGTAGGTGATTTAATAGACATGATAATTTCAGACGAGTGGAGATACAGCAGCACAACCGACATCGCCCTTCTTCCTCTCGAGCTTACAGATGATGGAGGTTTTTCCCATTTCATATTATCGCCTCTCCAACCTTGCTTATTATCTTTGCATCACTAATGAGCAAACCCTGTGCTTTGGTCCATGTAACTTACTTTTTAGTCTGAAAATTGTCGCACACTGCGCCAGATCACTCAATAGTAGCTCTCACCCGGAACTTAGTTTTTATTATCAATGCTAACAATTTAAAATAAAGCTTTTCTCTGCAGTCCTCCCACTCTGTCTAGATGAGCAGTAGTTAACCCTTTCAGTGCCAAAGAGAATGCATTGGCCTAACAATTTTTCATCATTTGTTATTTTTTTTATTTTTTTACAATTTTAATAATTTTTTCTTATATCCTTTAACAGACTTATTTGGTAGGTTTAGTGCCCGGGAATCTTAAGTTTTTCATGGGCATCAAAATTATTACTATGAATACTTGGTGATAGTTTTGAGTTATAACATGCCCCTAAGGTTTTATCCAGTTTGTTTTTAAATTCGCTATAGCATGCTTAAGCACTTAAGCATACCCAAAAAAATTTCAACCCAAAACAAAAAATTTGTTTGGGTATGCTTAAGCATGCTATAGCGAATTTAAAAACAAACTGGTTAAATAAAACCTTAGGGGCATGTTATAACTCAAAACTATCACCAAGTATTCATAGTAATAATTTTGATGCCCATGAAAAACATAAGATTCCCTGGCACTAAACCTACAAAATAAGTCTGTTAAAGAATATAAGAACAAATTATTAAAATTGTAAAAAATAATAACAAATGATGAAAAATTGTTAGGCCAATGCATTCTCTTATATATGCGAGGCGACCTATGGTCGACTCGCATATATAAGAGAACGCATTGGCACAGGGTATATGGGTTGATACAAAAATCGGACCTGGCACTGAAAGGGTTAACCGTGCAAAGTCAATTTCCCATTGTCTCAGGGAAAATAATTTTGAAAAGTATCCGCACACGTGCCAATTTGTGTTTTGTTTATTTCTTGGACACGCCGTGAACACGCCAATGAAGCACGCCACCTTAGCCCGGCTAAATCCGGGTCTCATTTCAGTTGCCCCATGGCCAATATTTTCCAAACAGATATCTGTAAACTATATTTTGATAGAGTCTGTGTTATTTATTTCATCCAAAATCACCCAATGAAGCATCACTAACACATATTTAACCCTTCAGTGCCAAGTCCGATTTTTTTATCACCTTTCCATCAATGTATCACATTATTATAATCAATAAATTTGAAAAATGATCAAGGAAATATGGGTTGATAATCTGACTTGGCACTTAAAGGGTTAACTGTGGTTACAGTTGCCATTCATCACGATTTTAACACATGTTTGAACATAGTTACCAATTACAGTAATGAACTGGAAATCTGAACCAGGAAACCTGTCTAATCGATCTAACTTCCACCCATATTTGTCTAAAAACCTACCTCAATTATTTTGTAATGTTTAAAATTCCACCAAATCTCCCAACATATTAAACGCAAATAAAAAAGGATGCGCTCGCTAGATTTTCGGGGCCAATGTGTGTGGGTCTAAGATACTGGAAACTGACTTTGTAGGCCTAACATCAAATGTTGAATGACAGCTTTAATAAAGCTCAAAACTGATCTTGATGATTGAAGTTGAGTAGATTAATCTTTGAGGGAAACTGTGTTTTTATGTTTTGAGATATGTTTTCTTTGGTCTGAGAGACCCATATCCTACTATTGAACAATTAGAAAATGTCATAAGGAAATTTAAGCTGGTTCTATGATATGTTCACCTCGCCTTCCTTATTCTCCTTACCTAACTCCCAATAATTGTTCTATTCAGTTAGATTTGCCCTACCCTGGTAATTTCATATCTTTATCCAGAAAGTAACAGTTGATATCACTAACATAGTATCTCTAATTTGCCATCACTGACAAGATTTGCAACAAGGACATTTTTGCATGATTAATGAAAGTGGTTAATGGTATAATTCTTATTTGTGGGTAAGAATTTTTTAAAATAAACTTTTTCAGCTAATTCAGAATAAATAAAATATTTTCATAGAAATTGGGAGGATGAACATTAAGAATACATTCCCATGCTGATAATATCTTGTGTAACTCATTGAAGCATGAATAAGAACTTTGCATTTACATGACATGATTGTATTGTTTGCAGCGATTGTGATATATACTCCATATGTTTCACTAATAGCCGTCAGCTTTCAAGCACGCCACTGCTGTTCACTGTAACGTGGAGCATTTTACATTTTATAATTATTCACAACATCGGGCATTCACCATTGTAGCATAACACACACCTTAATAGTTGGTTTATTTCTTACATATGGCTCTCATATATTCCAATGTTTTATAAAAATAGCTAATCTAATGCATATGCAATATTGGCTAACAGTCTGTTTTAACCATTAAAGTTATTTCTGAAGCATTTGGCAGCAATAATTATTTTTCTCTCTGAATTTCCACATTGTTGGTTTGTATTTTAAACCTTTTAGTTATTATACATTTGTACTGAGTATGAAGATAAAATGTCACGTGTTTGCTGTATATCTGTACCAAGTCTGCGCAATCAGTTATTCAAGATTCATATCGGGTCAGTTAAGATTCAAACATTCACATCGGCCACTCAAAATAGAGTCCTGGAAAAAGCTTATTTCATTGTTTTTCATCTGTCCATGTACATGTAGCTGCATTTTATGGAAGCGTGACCACAATCAGCCAAAGTGGATGATATGTTATCATCGTAATTAGTTGTTTTCACATTTAGAATTACATTTTCATACCACTGACATACTTATTAAATGCATGAACTGTACGCTTCAATTTTAATTTTTGTATTTTATGTAACACCGGTCACCTATGATACGAGGGGATTATTTTTCCTGAACATTTATCTAACTAACTTTTCTAACATTTACAGACTGAATACCAAGGCCCATGTTATTATTTATCAGTCCGAGCCAATCCCAGACTCTTGAATAGGCTACGCGTTCGATAGTCTGAAAAATATAGCAGGAAATCCCATTACTTCAAGAAGCATTACATCAGTATCAGCGATCACAACATTTCACAGTAAATGATGAAACCAATCAGATTTCAACAAATGATATCAAAATTATTTATTTGTGAAAACGAAACAGAAATGAGATATCTGTCAATTGTAAAACTATTTTAAATGCTAAATATGCATGGTGACATCAGAATTCAAGGATTGCTGGGGAGAGGTCAAATGATGAAAGTTATCAGAAGATTGTCGGAATACTTCAGCGATCGCGATTCCAGTAAACCTCGCCACATAGCAAAGAATAGTGTGATACATGTACATTGTCTGTCACATGGCTAATTTCACACAGTGTTTACAAAGTTAGAGATTATGTCAACTAATTAAACATTAACCCTTCCATGACTGGAGCTTCCTGAAATATTGCGAAAACCCTGTGCCAATGCATTCTCTTATATATGCAAGTCTCCCATAGGGAGCCTCACATATATAAGAGAATATATTGGCCCAGTCTGAGTAAACTCATACCTAAATATTCATTACAACATTGAATATTAGGTCTGACGGATAACATCGCTATCTCATTTCCAAGTCCTCGTGATTCCGTAATCTGATTGATTGCGTAAATTATTTTCCATCCAATGAAACCGCATGGGTTAATAAACAAGTGTTAGTGGGCGGAGACTCCCATAATGTCACCTCTAAATATAGTAACAGAGCGGAATTTCGAGGCTTGCAAATACAACAGAGACAGAAAAAATGGCTTCGTAATTATATATTCGGTACGATTCCGATTAATTTGAAGGATGTGCTGGACCTGATAGATAGGCCTGCGTATGGTACCAACTTGGCCTCCCATAAATATAAATAGAACTTTACTCATGTCCGTGTATTTGATTTACTTTATTGTAACATGGTTTGCAAATCAAGTTATTTGCCGTAAAAAAAGTCAAAAGTCAAACACCGAGGAAATGACTTAATGTTATGCTTTTAAATAGTTCTAAAGCATCATTTTTGATGACGACCTTATTTTTTGCTCTCGGATGCAGTTTTCCCGTTGATGCAGCGAGTTCATCTCCCGAAAAAGAATAGTCGCACACACGACAAATATTATCTTCTGTAAGTTTATGTCGCGACACAGGCCTTCTGTGGGTTGATGAGTTGGCGAAGCACAACAAATAACACGTGGGGACACCTGTCAATCATCGATGTATTTTTAAAAATCCGTGACGTCATTTTGGGGAAGCTATTTGCTGAATAGAAATGGTTTTGGCGACATTAGCTCCAGACTCTATATTTCAAATATAGAGTCGACGTTCACCCAGACTGATATTGGCCTAACAATATTTATCTTGACCTTGTAAGCCAGTTCATTCTGTTATATGCGAGGCTCCCTATGGGAGACTCACATATATAAGAGCATGCACTGGCACAGGATCTTTAATGCTGCACCAGCACACCTCCCGTCATGAAAGGGTTAATATTGTTGATACATAGCACAGAATTGACCATTATTACCTATCTAAACAAACAGAACAAAATTAAAGTGATATGAAACACTCCGTTAGGGTGATCAAATAGAAATGGAGAATAATCTTGTTCAAAGTAGTTATTTTTACAAATATTATGTCTAAATTGACAACACTCACCGTCATTCTTATATATTAATTAAATGCAGTGACTGCCGATGGCGAAATCGTTTTCGTTAGTTTATCGCTGATAGAAGCGTCCAGATTCGAGTAGTAAATATTTACAATTTAGCATAATTCAGACAAGTTTTCTACGGAGTGGTATAGTCGATTTGCTTGAGATTTTCGGTGATGTTAGTAGAATGCTACATTCCTCCAGTTGGCATAGTACCTGAATACTAACTTATCAGTTTCACATACCCGAACATGTACATAATATACCTTTAAGTATTTCGAAGAATTTCAACAATTAGATCAAAATATTTAATTCATGAAAACTAAACCATCAGTCGTAAAACTATTTTAAATGCTTAATATGCGCAGTGATGTCATACTTCAGGGTTTGCTGGGGATAGTTATTTATAGCGGTGGTAATAGGAAGGGCATTGAAGTGTTTCAGACTATTAAATGCGTAGCATGTTCAATAGTCTGAGTTTGACAGAGACTGATTATTTTCCTGATCATTTATCTATAAAACGTGTCTTGGTTTTTCAGACTGAAGACCATGGTCCATTCAGTTCGATGGAGCAGCTAAAGGAGAAGCACGCTCATATGGCCATCTTTCTTCATTATCTCATATCCAACTGTGATCCCTCAGCCTTGGTGAGTACATACCATCTCATATCCAACTGTGATCCCTCAGCCTTGGTGAGTACATACCATCTCATATCCAACTCAGCCTTGTGAATGTTCTGAGCTGCAATGTTGGTCTTTTAGATTCCCTTAATGTGAGCATACCGCGATGAACCTACCGGGCTGATGAAACAACTTCCTTGCTTCTGAGGGCTCAAATAATGCTTCAAGAAATCTTTAAAAAAAACTTTTTTTTTATTTTCAAATAAGAACAATTTTTAATTTTGATACATGAGATAGGCCCCAGTCACAATGACTTAAAAATAATGTGGTGTCATAGTGATGATATTCCAGTATACTCTGGGTTTTAGCACAGCACATTCCTGTTGAGGGTTAACATTATACAATTATCACATTGTTTCAAGGTTGACACGAGGAATTGTCAACCCGAGGAAGTCAATATTCACCAGGCCGAGGTGAATATTGATTTCCAAGGGCTGACAATTCCTCGTGTGAACCAAGAAACAATGTGATAACTGTTTTATTATGTGAATCGCTCGACGTTGAAAGACATTGGGAAAACATGATCTATTTTCAGGTCTGATAATAAGTTATGTTAACCCCTGAAGTATCTGACATCACTCAGAACTGTTATTAACCTGTTGTTTCATTAATGAGGTGAACATCGATAGATATCTTGATTTTTTTTCGTTACGTTTTAACATAGGAATTGGGGAAAGAAACTTATGATCATGTAATAAACATGTTTAGTGTACTTCCAGGTGGCTGATATTCACCAACATATGCAATTTAATTTGACCCCGTAGTCTGAGGTATTCTTCTCAAGCTCAGTGGTTGTTCATGTGTGAATATTAACTGTTTGTCATATGAAAAATGTCTTCAGCAGCACTAATTTCGTATTTTGAGCATGCCATATACCAGCTTGAATTTGGGGGGAACAGAAAGACCTGTGCAATGTTTATTTCAAGACATTATCTGAATTTGGAAGCCGACACCTATACAGGGATAACATTATGTTTTCAATATGAATATAGCTGGGAAGCAGCTATGGAGCTGAAGTTATTTTCAACATCAAAATAAAAATAAATTGGAAATGATTTATTTGATGATTAATTTTCTTCAAATCTGCAGTGTTTTGATAAACCCCCATCACTCACCAGTACTCAATGTACTGAATTAGAATTTCACATTTAACCACTAAACAAATGAGCTCATATGCATTTCATTGCTCGAAGTTAAGAAATGAAATATAGAAGTACACTGTTATCCCAATAACTTGATTTTTATTTCTTTTCAGTTCTTTTATATAGTATCTGATATATATAGTCATTCTCCCGGAAGTGCTAAAGAACTTCGCAAATGGGCCTATGAAATTCATTCCACATTTCTTGTACAAAACGCAGTGAGTATTTAACATTACGATGTCCTGATGTCTTGATTGTTGCTTAACCCTTTCAGTGCCAAGTCCGATTTTTGTATCAACCCATATTCTCTAAGAGCTCTTTCCATCAATGTATCACATTATTATTATCAATAAATTTGAAAAATGATCAAGGAAATATGGGTTGATTCAAAAATAGGACTTGGCACTGAAAGGGTTAATACATAAAAATTCTCTTTATAATTTGTGTCAATTATTGAACTGTAAACCATTCCTCATTCAGATCTCACTGCTGAAATGTATTGCAAACGAGATAAGCAAGAAATAATGTTTTGTAGTCTGTCCATTGTCCATGATAGGGACAGAGTTTTATCCAAATACTGAAAATAATAATGCTCATTGTATGGTGTTTAGATTTCCAGAGATCTTCTTCAGTGCAATAAATAGAGAATAATCACTTGATTGAACTGGTGACGTGAAATAATTCATGAGAGGCAGTGATGTACAAACACAAAATCCGAAAAAAAACTGCCATTATACCCATGATGCAAAAATTTTGATAGTGCATTTGAATACATAAGGCGCTAGTTAAAGTGACATAATGATACATGTGAAATTATCGTCTATAATCACTTGAGAAATCAATGTAAATCACACATAGCAATGTAATAAATGATTCTATTAAATTATAGAGCTGTGACATGGTATGTGACATCAATGTGTAAACTGCCAACTGATTAACGTCTTTGTCATTTTCTCAATATAGTAGTCAATGTTAACCTGATGACATGTGATCAAAAATATATTTGTTGAACGTTAGTTATGCACCATACAATGAGCTTTATTGTCCCATTAATGCGTTGATTAAGTTTATGTACAGTAATTCCCTAAGTAATCGACCCCTTAACCACAGCAGAATTTTGGGTAACTTTTCAGGATTTAGTCGGAAATATGACTTGTTGCCATTCATCGGAAAGTTCTCCCCGAGAGCTTTCCGATGAATGGCAACAAGCCATATTTCCGACTAAATCCTGAAAAGGTACCTATAATTCTGCTGTGGTTAAGGGGTCGATTACTTAGGGCATTACTGTAATTATAGCCATGAAGTTTAGAGACTAATTCCATAGTACAATGCATTGTAGTCATCGTCATAAACTAGCATCCAGAACTATCCAAGTACATTGCAGTTTTGTGAATTAGTGACTCATATATGTACATTTCCATTTGCAGCATTTAAAAATCCATATCGACGACTCTGTAGTGGGTAAAATTGATGAAACACTATGTAAATATGATAAAGAAGACAACTTGCGGAAACTCTTCGATCATGCGAGAGAAACTGCGCTTGGCGACCTTGAAGCGTCACTGCGAGACTTTCGTCAGAAAAGTGACTTAGGTAATTTGTTACTTCTTATTCACACCGTTTCTTCAGTTGTTTGTATCTGTGGACTAAGTCCTGTGACTTTTTTATACATGTGTTTTGAATAAAGAAAAACATTTGGTTTCCGACCGATAATTATAGTTTGGATTATTTTATGGGAATTAAAGTTAGTGTTTGTATTGATCAACCTATGATACAGACCAAGTTCGAATATGGGTCCAGTCCAATGATTTTTGTTCATGAGTTACGGCCCTTTTGCAACTTAGAAATACATGATTTGATAACATTTTGATTTCCGACAAATACTAATTGATTATTTGATTGTAAATAATGTTGGTATGTGTGTTTCTAAGCCAAAAATACAGACTAAGTTCAAATATGGTTATTAATAAAATCATTGTTTGTCCATTCCCCACCCAATGTAACAACTTTGGGTATGTAGGTCATCGTCTGAATATTGTATCCCCCCCTTTCATCTAAGATACCAGTATCCCATAACATCCCGATAAAACATCTTAATGAACTGTGCAAGTGATATCCCAGATTACATCAGTAAATACTCCGCTCTTCATAAAAAATTATAAAACTTTGTGAAAGAAATCTAAAATCAAAGTTATAATTATGATCCACTGCATGAACAATAAAATATAATTTTGTATCTAGGAGGTTGATGATAAATTCAAGTAGGGGGATTTTAGGTGGGGAGCAGACCTGTTAAGTTTTGAAAATGTCAATCCGGGAGATTTTTGCGGTATTTTGCCCAATTTTGTTCATGTTCCAAAAATCATTTTTATGATGAAGATTACATAGTTTTTATGAGTTTCTATTTCTGTTTATTTTATAAATATATATACCTAAATAAAATGGTAATGAATGTCCTATTGGTAATTGTAATAGAGCTGATGTGAGTGGGAGGTACCACCATTTATGAAGAGAAAGCAGCAGACACTTCGTATAAACTATGTGAAAATACTCAGAATTCCACCGGATACAACCGGATATGCGTGAAACCGAAAGTACAAAATCGGAATAAATTGACTCATCTTACTGTTTAATCCCCAAAAGAAATGCACACTTTCCACCATTTATTAACAAAATTAAGAAGCAGAAACTTCATTTAAAATAAGTAAAAACGAACCCAAGTTACAAAGGTCACAACCAGACATGTATGCGTTCCACCAGATACGGCCGGATATACAATCAGACATGAGTTAAACCGAAAGTACAAAATGGACTCGTCTATACAGTTTTACCCGCAAACGAAATGAACACATCCGTTCGCATGGTTTGTGACTTAGTAGGTATTTAAGTCGCATTATTAAATCTATTGTTTATACTTTTACGACAGCTCGCACGGCTACGAAGCGGTGTGAACATTAATTAGTCTCAATTAGTACTGCTGATTAGTACTGAATAATGATGAATATGAAATTACTTTTAATGTTACCGATGGCAACAGTACATCTGCACAATGCGGGAGAATTGGGTGATCTTCCGTGTTTTGGAGGTTTTGTCCATAGCAATCCTTGAGTCTCACTGACAATCCGTGAAACTTAACAGCTCTGGTGGGGAGTGGCCAAACAATCAAATTAAAAATTTTGGCCTGACTCTCAAATCCATGATTAGAAAACGTCTTTAATTAATATGTACTGCCTTTTTCTCCTTCCAGGGTTAGGAAACATCTTCGGCACGCATGAGCTGAAGGATAATATGGAAAAAAGTACGGAACTGAAAACTATAGAAAAATATCTAATTCCTCATCTGGAAACTTTCCAGTAAGTGAACTGTTTATTAATGTCCTCATCTGAGTGGTTAACATTCTGCTAAAAAGCTTTATTAACTCTATCATGACTGGAGCTTCCTGAAATTTGCGAAAACCCTGTACCAATGCATGCTCCTATATATGTGTGTATCCCATATGGAGCCTCGCATATATAAGAGTATACATTGGGCTAAAAATATAAGTAAGCCAGTGTATTATCTTATATAAATATATGCGAGGCTCGCTGTGGGAGACTTGCATATATAAGAGAATGCACTGACACAGGATCTTTAATGCTGCATCAGCACAGCTCCTGTCATGAAAGGGTTAAATTAACTACCTGATGACTAACATTGAATAATTCCAATATATCATCCTTTATAATTCCACAGGAAACTTTGCCAAATATTCTCAACTTCATTTGATATTCCCAATGGAAATCAGTCAGAAATATTTGGCCCTAAAAATCCTGTTTCACAGGAAAATCTCTTTTTTGGAAGGAAAGTGATTTGGATTCCCTTCATTTGATGGAGATTTTCAAGTCCTCATGCTCCATTCAAATAACATGGATAATAATAAAAATAATAAGAAATGAATTAAGTTTTTTGCTTACCGTGATTTTCACAAATAGATTGCTGTTCTCATTTTCTTCATAACTCATGGAAATTCCCAATTATAAGCCTTTATGACTTTCTGACTGTTTATGATATGCATACTTTCCCAAGGAAGGGGCCCTCCACCCGTTTCCAAAAAGGGTAGAAAAATGACTGACGTGTTAACCTGTGTATTACAGTAGTGATGAAGAAGGGAGTAAGAAACCGCGTGAGCAAGCGATGGAATGGGCGCTGGCGACATTCCTCAAACACGTCGGCATCCAGAAGTCTTCTCAGACGAGTATTCTCGACAGAGCTCATAGCTTCGTCATGAAAGAGAAAAAACTCAAGCTACCTAGTGGCAAGCCAAGGCCAAGGGTAAGTTGCATGATGTGTTAAATTTCATCCATTAGATCATTACGACTTTCATATTATCCATGATCAACCCTCACTGAGATGATTTTATGGTAAATCCAGTGAAACTGGAGAAATTGTCAAATATTGTCATCAATGGTTGAAGAGTTACAGATCATCCATCCTTTTTCACACCAAATTAGTCAATATTTCTTGAACTCTTGGTTGCTATATGTTCTTACTGAGGCGTAAAATGTCATACTTTGTCCCATATGTCTCTACTGTATACTTCAGTGTACTACCAGATGGCCATCATTTATAACAGGAACTTAGAAGTCAGTACATCGGAACAGCGTATCGCGATATTTTAAACAGTGTTCCAAGGATTGTGTATCATACTAGCCTTTGCATGGAGTTAGTTTTATGGTTTTGGCGACATTCCAATTACATGTGTCCACTGCAATTTGGCCATAGCATCAATGGCCCAGCACATAACGATGTCTGTTCAGCTCATAACTTGAACAGTAATGCTCGGATCTCAATGCAATTTTGTGTGGATGTTCACCACTATGAGGACATTTAATGGCACATTCAACTGTATTGTTTTGGCTTTTTGTTCTGTAGTTATTCATCTTTGTTTATATGAAAATGCTGATTTTTGGGTCCATCTGTCTGAGTATAGCAATCATAAGTTATAGATATGCCCACACTAGGCGGTATGCCACAAGGGGGTATGCACCGGACGACAGTCCATCTCTTGTTATAAGCCGAAGTCAGGCCAGATAACAGAAATGGTCCACAATGGCCTCACCCGGTACTTATTATAAGCCGGCCAGATAACGGAAATGGTCCACAATGGCCTCACCCAGTACTTATTATAAGCTGAAGTCAGGCCAGATAACGGAAATGGTCCACAATGGCCTCACCCGGTACTTATTATAAGCCGGCCAGATAACGGAAATGGTCCACAATGGCCTCACCCAGTACTTATTATAAGCTGAAGTCAGGCCAGATAACGGAAATGGTCCACAATGGCCTCACCCCGTACTTATTATAAGCTGAAGTCAGGCCAGATAACGGAAATGGTCCACAATGGCCTCACACGGTACTTATTATAAGCCGGCCAGATAACGGAAATGGTCCACAATGGCCTCACCCGGTACTTATTATAAGCCGGCCAGATAACGGAAATGGTCCACAATGGCCTCACCTGGTACTTATTATAAGCTGGCCAGATAACGGAAATGGTCCACAATGGCCTCACCCTGGTACTTATTATAAGCCGAAGTGGCTCTTTGAATGCAGCATACTTATAAATCTTCACTTGCCCTACACTGCAACAATTTCAACTTCAATTTCGAACCCTACAAGTTTCACTATCATGAAAGCATCTTCATGAGCGAATTAGAAGAGAAATATTAGCAACCAGTCAGAGCATACCATTCCTCTACCTTAGATATATAGATAACAAATTTGTCATTTGGACACCAGGGCTCAAAATACATCTAATTTTGCGAGAATCAAATGCTGAATCAAGTTAGTCATAAAGCACTGAAAATAGAAAAGTTTTGCGAGAATCATTACGAGAATCGAATCGGTAATTCTCGTTGAATCTTAAGGCCTGGGACACTATCCTCACTTATCAACTTCATCAAACACTGCAATACCCATCACCCACCATCAAATTCACTGCAGAAAACAGCACCGAGACAGTATGCTTTCTGGACGTCAAAGTCACAAGAAGGAATTGTAAGTTACAAAAGACTGTTTATACAAAACCTGCTGACACCTACCCATATCTTAAAGCCAACTCCTGCCATCCCATGAGCACTATTAAAAGGCATACCTTATAGTCAAATGCATCTTAGCAATTCAGGGAATACTTTTTCCAATGTGGATACATGCCTTCCTATTTAGATAATGCCACAAAAGTCACAACAGAACAAGATAGAAGAAATTGCCTACATGAGGAGAAAAGACCTACAGACGAAGATGCCCTACAAATCGTGCTATCACACCATCCCGAATCGTATCACATATTCGGCTATATTAAAAATCACTGGCCTCTCACAATCACTTTCGCCAGACATCGCACTATTTTCCCAAAGCCACCCATTATGGCTTGCAGACACAACAAAAACCTCACTGACCACCTAGTGAGGGCTAAATTAGCACAACTCCTTAGCAACACAATGAGCCACATCCCTAACCCCTTCACTCAATGCACCGAGCAAAATCTGCAAAAGCTTCAACAAACCTGGTTCAAAAGCAGTAGGCCCTTTTAGATACAACTTTGGACACGCAACTGCATATATCTTATTCATAACAAATATGTTAGGGAAACAAAATGGAACGTCAGGCACTCTCCTTGGAACACTTTGCAGATATCACCAATCGCTCTTCATTTCACCCAAGATGGGCACAATCAAAAACAAAAACTGAAATTCCTTGTAATCCACAAATCCGTCTCCAATTGCCAACACACTACCTACCTCAGAAAAGATTCGGAAAATGTGTTTATCTTCACTCTTCATACCCACCAACCACTGGGGATGAACAGGATCGCATTCTAGTCCATTTTATTATACCCCCTGCAATGAAGTTAGTGGGGGTATACTGGAATCAGCTTGTCCGTCGAGCCGTCCGTCGGTCCGAACGTCGTACCGTCCGTCCGTCCGTGGACACAAATTTGTCCGGAGTTTTTCTCAGACGGTTTTTGATAAATTTCCGTGAAACTTGGCACAGACATCAACCACTATGGGAACCTGTGCACCTGCGATTATGACGTCTGTCAGACTTTTTTTGGTGGAGTTATCCCCCTTTTTTCCGACTTAGAAATTTTTTGCAACATGCATAATATTGCCAGAGCTTTTATTCCTGCATTTTTAGGTCAATGTTTTTTAATCTTGGCACTGATATTTAGTACCATGGGAACCTGTGCACCTGTGATTATGACGTCTGTCCGACTTTTTTTGGTGGAGTTATTCCCCTTTTTCGACTTAGAACTTTTATTCCTACATTTTTCGGTTAATAGGTTTAAGATTAGGGTTAGGGTTGTGCACCTACAATGGGAACTGTTATTTTATTATTTAACTAAATGTTTACTGACATGTGAAACATCTTAGTATTTTAAAAACACGGGGAGGGGGGGGGGGGGGTATCATTAGTCCCATTGGGACAGTCACACCTCTAGTTTATTGAAGATAAGTAATAATTCGGTTTAATTATAAGTTGCAAACATTATATGTGATATCTGAATAAAAATTAATTGGAATCTGGTCATAACATTCAGATTTGAATGAAAGCTTGAATCGAATTTGCACTTAGAAATCTTAGAGAATCTTTGAATGAATACCACATACATGTACTAAGAACATTATTATAAAATTCAGTGAAGTAAAGTGTCTTCTTATATATATATTATTATTGTCTTCTCTCTATTTTCAGTCTTCGAAGGGTCACCTGTTTCAGCAGCAGCATTATTATAATGTTACACTATGTATGCGATGTCATTCTATTATATGGGGCGTCGGCTACCAAGGCTTTCAGTGTTCACGTATGTAAAATACTATTTAGCCCCAACATTATTATAATGTTACACTATGTATGCGATGTGACTCTATTAAATGGGGCTTTGGCTACCAAGGCTTTCAATGTTCAATGTCCACAGGGAGCCTTGCATATATAAGAGAATACATTGAGTACCCATGCACTTTGCCTAGTGGAAGAATGTAGCATTCAACTAATATTATCAAGAATTCCAGCCACACCAATCATACAATTTCAGAAAACATGACATCTGAACAGACCTGTTTACTTTTAAAATTGGAAATCTGGAGATTTGTCCTCAAGAAAGAGGGAGATTTCGTGAAAAATCTGGAGATTTTTTTCGATAAGACTATCACGAAAAAAACTTCATATTTTTCATTTAAATGTCACATAGACTGTTTGTTGCATTTGGTTTGCATCTGCCACAATTAACGGCATTGACACCGATTACCGAGTGCCTCTAATTTCTAAAATGATAAAAATCATTGGGAATAAAATTACGATTTTCCCATTATGGATCACATTTTATTTCGAATAAGGCAATTCAACGATTAAAACTATATTTGCGCACTATAAAATGGTGCTCTCTGATAATTTTGTCGCCAAAATATATTCAGTAACATCAGGTAACATCGGTAAATTTAAAGAGAGAGCGTATTGACATAATTGTTTCAAACTTTGAGGTCTGTTCGATTAGTAATCTGTTATTGCGTATATAAAACACAGAATACCACAAAGATGGAAATGGAACTAAAACAAACATAAAGTTTAAATCGGCAATATAATAATTTGGGTCGGCGATTTTAAAGCAGTCGGTCGGGACTAGCAGAAACCAACACTTTATTAAGTGTGGCCAAAAAAGGAAGCTTCTTGTTTGATATATTATAATCCTTGTCTGGACATTGAAGACCGCATTTACTTACTTAACGCTGTTAAACAAAAGAGAGTCAACGTTGTGTCAACATTTTGTCACTGTTTGACTCGCAGGTGATATATTCCTAATTGAGTTGTAACACTATAGCATGCATGGCTTAATGCTTGATACAGCCGTCGGCTAATTTGGGGTTTATCTTTTGAAATCGGGAGATTTGGTTTCCCGATCGGGAGCACATGAGAAATGACACAAAATCGGGAGACTCCCGCCGAAATCGGGAAAGTAAACAGGTCTGCATCTGAACTATGCACAATTGCAAACAAATACTCCTTTGTTCGGGACAAATTTTAGCCTGTAAACAAACAGCAATAATTCCTCCATTGATTAATTTAAGTCAGTTTTCATCTCCCATATCTTTGTTGAGATTGATCTCTGTTTAAGCATTTCCTATATATATTTGACAATTATATCTCTTTCAGATTGTGAACACAATGTATGTAAATTTTGTATAGACGATGTCGAAGAAACATGTGGTGGTTCAGCGAAGAAAGGTCGGAAGAATCGGTCTTCAACTAACATCCGCGAATTCATTACACGCAAACCAAGCCATACAAACACTGCAGCAGGTATGTCTCCATATAGTGGGCAAGTTCAAAGGTCAATTTATTAAAAGCCACACATTGTGTTTGAATCTTCATTATACCAATTTATAACATACCAAAGTATTATAGTGGATTACCATATAACTGTAAATGCATGCTTCACTAAGAGAGAGCACTTCTTTGGCCTAAATGTTTCTACCAAGAAAAGGGGAGGTCCCCTTAATTATAACCCTACTCTCGAAGAGAATGTGCGATATACTGGATTGACACTGTCTGTCCCGACATTTATCTGTCCGTTTTCTTGTCTGTCCAGGTTTCCATCCGGGCAGATATCCAAACACCGAAATTTGGTATGGATGTTCACTACTATTTGGGCATTCGACTGAGTGTTCAATCATTTTTTTCTGGTTTTCCGTTCTAGAGTTATTCATCTTTGTACATTTGGTAGTGTTGGTTTTTTTTCCGTATCTCAACCACCGGTTAAAAGATATCAATGAAATTTGGTACGGATGTTCATAATACACAACTATGATGGCAATCAATTGAGTGTTCAATCATTTTGTTCATGTTTTCCATTCTAGAGTTATTTATCTTTGCTTATATGAAAGTCTGAAATAAGTTTAAATTAGTGTAATACATGTTCAGAAAGAAAGAAAATAAATTAAATGCATATGACCTTTTTGTATAGGACATTTTTAATTCTGATTGTATTTACAATTAAAAAATAGAAAATGTTAAATTTTTATTGCTATTAGATATTATATCTAGTGAAATTTCCTTACAGCATTGCTCTCTCATTGTATTACTCCACCAGTAGCACTCGATCAATCATAATCTAGCTTTCTTATATTGATTTACTCCATCAATAGCACTCGATCAATCATAATCTAGCTTTCTTACATGTTTTGTTAATGTCAGACTTGACTCGCATCTTTAACCCTTTCTTCACTAAATGGATTTTCCCATTCAGTTATGAAAGTATACATTGGAATGGAGTTATTCATTCAGATGAATGTTCAGGTAATAAGAGCAGATGACAGACCGATGATTAGCTCATTTATGTATAGAAGGATTCATATTCTTTGGTGAGAAATGTGCAGATAATAAGTTCAACGAACAGTCGTTTGTTGAACTTCTTATGTGAACATTTCCTCAGGAACTACCTGTCAATGATTATTTAGTAAAAAAAGGGTTAATATAGCAAGAGTAGATGACTTTTAATGCGTTATATGTATTGTAGCTATGAAGTATAGGAACACTGTCTGGCATTGTAGGTTAACTATCCACATTAGTAGATGATTTTTAATGCGTTATATGTATTGTAGCTATGAAGTATAGGAACACTGTCTGGCATTGTAGGTTAACTATCCACATTAGAATACTTTATTTCAGGGTATATGGTTTTAAACACTATTAAACACATTAAGAAACATTTTGTTTGACTTGGTTGAGTTTCCTTCATGTTCACCAGCCAAGTGACATCAATCAGGATCGACACTGGCTTTTAACATACCGTACTCTTTACACCTTCTCCAGTCAAGCCTTGAAATAGTGTGTCTGTCATTTGCAGAATGAGGTCCCCAGAGGGTGAATTTAGTGATGCTACCCCGCATAGTGGGCTAGCATCACCAAATTCACCCTCTGGGAACCTCATTCTGCTGAGGTGTAAGCAGAATGAGGTCCCCAGAGGGTGAATTTGGTGATGCTAGCCCGCTATGCAGGGTAGCATCACTAAATTCACCCTCTGGGGACCTCATTCTGCAAATGACAGACACACTATTTCAAGGCTTGTCTCCAGTGGGGTAGAGTTTCTCCAGATTAAAATTGCAAAGTTCATATTTGAGAACATCACCTTTCAAGTTTCAAACATACTATAGCACTCTATATGCATACAACACTCAACATGCATACAGACTATAACACTCATACTATATGCACTATATACACTACTCGTGCCAAACAAATCATGTGGGTGTTATGTCGAGCATATTGACGCGACCACTACTCATGCAAAACAATTCATGCAAGCAGCAACCACAACTCTTGTAAAACAAATCATGCGACCACTACTCGTGCGAAACAAATCATGTGGGTATTATGTTGTGCATATCAACGCGACCACTACTCGTGCGAAACAAATCATGTAGGTATTAGGATGTGCATTTCAAAGCGACCACTACTCATGCAAAATAAATCATGTGGGTATTATCATGTGCATATCAACGCGACCACTATTCATGCGAAACAAATCATGTAGGTATTAGGATATGCATATCAACAGACATTCAGCAACCATTGGACAGATTATTTCGCCACACATGTACAATGTTAATGTCTCTTGATACTTGACATCCAAAGTTTGAAGTTATCCACTGTGAACTGTTCATTGTCGTAATGGAGGCTGAAGATGAAGGAAACTGTGCTCATTGTTTGAAAATTTTGTTTGTGTTTCATTTTAATTTTGGTATTCAAAGAACATTGAAAAACTATTATCTTAATATGAATATTATTTTTTTCATAAATCTATGAAAGCGTAGCTCATGCTATTGGTATTAGCAGATCACAAATAATGAATTTGAATTGAATCAACTGAATTTAAAGATTAGTTTCAAGCTAATGTTACAAAGTCATTACAATGTTCTTTGAATATCTAAGGGTTGTTTTGTTTTGTGATAGGTTTACTTTATTTTGGAATGGGACATTTTAATTTTTAAAAGCAATCCCACCTTTTATGATTAACCTGTTTTTGGCATCATAATATTGCTAATTTAATGCATGGCACACAAAGGGGTGAAATTTTAATGAGATGCATGTAATTTGGTCTTGTAATAATGTCAAGATATGTGAAGAATATTTGAATTAGTTTTCATTAGTAGTTTATCTTGACACAAGACAAACCAACAAAGGTGATAAGAACTTGATCTCATAACGTGATAATGGACTGGTAAATAACGTGTTCCTGTCCCATAACGTGATAATGGACTGATAAATAACATGTTCCTGTCCCATAACGTGATAATGGACTGGTAAATAACATGTTCCTGTCTCATAACGTGATAATGGACTGGTAAATAACATGTTCCTGTTGAAGTTTTGGACTTTACTAAACTATTTCTAATGTTTGAAGATTTGGATTCAATATGAATGTAATTTTAATTTCGACTCCCTGAATTTGGAATGATTGAATATTATCAAATTGATTTAACTTTCTTGTTCAAACTTTGTCATCTCATCATTTAATTGTTATTTGTCAGATGCATGTTTAGTGTAGTCATTACTTTTTGAACCACTACTTCCTTGTAGCAGTAACATTTTTTGAGAATGTTGAAATAGAAATAGTTTAATCATGCTGTGTTATGGCTGCACATAAAACACACCTTCTGCATAGACATTTCAATCAGAGAAAATGTTGGCACCCCGAGAACCATTTGACAAATAATTTTCTAGGGAATTCAGGCAGGTGTCAACCCTTTCATGACGGGAGCTGTGCTGAGGCAGCATTAAATATCCCTGTCCCAATGCATTTTATTATGTATGTGAGATTGTAAGTGTCCCATAAGGACCCTCCCATATATAAGAGATGGCACTGGCTTACAAGATCAAGGAAAATATTCAATGGGCATATTGCAGATGTCTTGTAGTTGCATTTTATTGCACTGGATCATGGCTCTTGTGAAGTAAACTTACGCCATCCGCAATTCATTCAGTAAGATACTCAATTAAGATCAGCGCTTGGAGTATGTCATAAAAATGAGGATAAATCTTAGATTAACAATGAGAACCTTGGAAATTCATGTGAGGTGTGATATTTGATATTATAGATAGTTATACATCTTTATATCTAATAAATAACATAATATGTTCCGTTTTTTCAAAACAGGTGTATAAAAATAACTTCTGTAGGTTTATTAACTTTGAATGTTTGTGTTGTTTTGCATAGTTTCAGGTGTTTGCCGTTGTTTTTACATGAGCGTAGAAAGCTTGATATTAACCCTTTCATGACTGGAGTTTTCTAAATTTTTGCAAAAACCGTGTGCCAATGCATTCTCATATATATGCGACTCGCCCATAAGGCGCCTCACATATATAAGGGAATGCATTGGCCTAAAAATATCTACCTTGACATTGTAATCCAGTAGATTTTCTTATATATGCAAGGCTCCCTATGGGAGACTCAAATATATAAGAGAATGCACTGGCACAGGGTCTTTAATGCTGCACCAGCACAGCTCCCGTCATGAAAGTGTTTTTGTGTTTTGATTTTTCTGTTAGATTTGTGTTTAACTTAGCTACCTGTGCACGATTTTACCCCGCAATGCATGTTGTTTTGGTTCTTACTCACACGACTAACCTTTAGTGTTTCTTCTCCTTCACCCATCATTTACATAGCAACTACTTCCATCCCAGTGAAAGAAGCCCTAGAGAAAGCTGACCATGTCACAAGTCCGATGCCAAATTCTAATATGACACAACCGCAGCCTTTACGAGAAGAAGGAGATGATGACCTCAGTAAGTACACTCCACGGTAATCCATTTTATTGCTTTTATTGCACACCCATTGGTTTCTTTTGGGCGAAATATGGCAAAATACAAAAGATTACTAAACGTACGATGTTAGAATCCATTTTGTTTTGGTAACATACAGACCTATTAAATAAAGTTGTCCTCTAAAATTTCTTATTGAAATCCCAACAAGATGGAGAGAAGTTACTATGTGTATGGTAGCAGGGGAAATCTGGGCTGGGTGAATGGGACCCTAAAAATTTAAATCAACTGGCAGTAACAGGGGAAAACTTGGCTAGGGGAATGGGGCCGTTGAAGGGATCCCATGTCGGTATAGCGGAAAACCCTGGGTTAACACAAACTGTATTATGAGGTATAGTGTAGTGACTAATTTTTTGAAGTAAATAAGGTAGTGCCAACATAAATTTTAGTAAGTTTCAAGCTGCGGTCTATGTGGTGTGCAATAAACATAGAACGACACAATGGCGTGGATTGGTTAACAAGTTATTTCACTTGTTAGTCATTCTGCTAGGTACAATTGAAAACCTCAAGTTCTCATTGTACCATCATGTCACAGCAAGCTCGTGCGATAACCGTAATCAGTTCAACAAAACAAAGCAGAAAACAATGTTAAATTATATTGTTTGTTGTTTTTTTGTTGCTGGTGGTCTGAACCCTGAATATAACCCTCCCATGACTGGAGCTTCCTGAAATTTTGCGAAAACCCTGTGCCAATGCATCCTCTTATATATGAGAATCTCCCATAGGGAGCCTCGCATAATAAGAGAATACATTGGCCTAACAATATTTACCTTAACCTTGCAAGCTGATGCATTCTCTGATATATGCGAGGCTCTCTATGGGAGATTCTCATATATAAGAGAATGCATTTGGCACAGGATCTGTAATGCTGCACCAGCGCAGCTCCCATCATTAAAGGGTTAAGCAACATCAAACTGAGTCTTGAATGGGCGACTAGGATTTCGATGATCTCTCAGCATCATTTCCACCTCTCTGTGTGTAATGAGATTTGCCAACTTTGACATTCAGACAATGTTTCAAATCTTACATCTAAATGCATTATGTGGGTTTTTTTCCCACTGACAACGCACTTTGGTTCAGGCCTTAGATCGGTATAATATGCGCAATGATTCAGCCTGATAGGATGATAAAATGTCGAAATTTAGACCCAAAAAATATGAAATCCCTGCATTGGAAATATCAATTCCAGGATAATTTTTCATTGATATCAACTTGTATGGAATCATTTAAATTTGTATCAGTACAACAAGCATATAAACACAGCTATAAACACAGCTATAACCACAGCTATGGAAGGCAAAAATACCATTCTCATGATTATTTTGGGCATATTTCCATGTTTGTGCACAGCGTCGGCATTTACCAAATTCAATTGTGGGGACAATAAAGTTGCTCAGTTGCTATTGTCTCTCATCATTCATGTCTTGACCCTTTCATGACATGAGCTGCACTGGTGTAGCATTAAAGATACTGTGCAGTGCATTCCCTTATATAAGCGAGTCTCCCATTTGAAGCCTTGCATATATATAAGAGAATGCACTGGCTTACCAGGTCAATACCAGGTAAATATTGCATTGGCACAGGTTTTTCGCAAAATTTCAGGAAGCTCCAGTCATAGAAGAGTTAATTGAGTTGGGTAGATGGATATTGTTAGTATGCTTTGCCCAAGAATTGAAAGCTATATCAATTTGGAATAATCGGGTGTTTCTAATTTGTTAATACCGTACTGACCCGGTTCAAAGCCCATGCCCGTGTTTAAGCCCACCCATATATTTTGGCCAAATTCCAAGTACAGGGGTATATTCGTGTTTAAGCCCACCCCAAATTTTGTTCAATTTCAGCAGTGGTAAGTTAGTATTTGTTAATGATACTCCCCAAATAAATAATTCCAAGAAGTATATTCACAAACGATCAGTGACGGCGAGAATGCCACGAAAAATGGAAAGTTATAATTCGTAGGTAAGTGATAATATTAAATGAAATAAAATAAAGTGAATCTTAAATTCACATTTCTTTATTCAATTATACTTCCCTGGGGAAACCAAACGTTTAACAGACATAAAATACAATAAAACCCACTTGCTAACAGCGTATAGCTTTAAAAGCCATGTGCGGCAATGCGCGTGCAATACTTCTAAGTTTAATCAAAGCGCACCTGTTCCAACTACAGACTACAGTACCGGTACTGTAAAAACATATTTTTCGTGTTCAGTGACAACGTAGACCTGTGTGTTCCTACATGTGGCCAAACACAAAGAACTGGCCTCTTGGTTATGTAAACACACAGTGGATATCATAATGGAGCAGAAGGGGGAACTTGTCAATTAACAAAAATGTCTTCCAAACTGCGTCAACTTTATTCACTCGAAACCAAAATATTCAAACACGTGCTTTTGTATACGTTGTTTTTATACGTTTCAGCATTCGGCAAACCTCGTCAGATTCCGTCACCGTTTGCCCCCAGAGGTCACAGGTCGAGGAGTTCAGAATGCCGTTTTAGTAGAAATACAACTGCCTTGTCAGTGCTGTTAAATAATTACACTCACTGGCTTTTGTTAAACATGCAATTAGTCGCCATTGTAACATCCTCTATGTAGACAATGGATCACGAATAAAGCGCCGGGCTTATTGTTTTCCTAATCGGATTAAATCTGAACATTGATATAAACTATAGTCAGACTATAGATAACCCACATTGCCGCTTACATAATAACCAGGGCATTCCTGACTCCAAGCATACACTTTGTGAACAAGACGGCTGTCAGTCAAGACTACTTACATAATAGTGTCATTTTAACATGGGAATGTTGTCCAATAAAACTACAAGACTTAAAGTGTTATTATAATATTTTAATATTCACATTTAATTGAAAAAATTCCCAAATAATCGGCGTTAGATCGGCTTTCATCAGTTTTACTGTCCCGATTTCTTAGGATTTTTGGTTTGCATTTTTGCAAAGGGCCATATCCGAGTTTAAGCCCACTTGGATTTTTTAGCTCAAATAAAACAAAGGCCCCCTGGGCCTAAACGCGGGTCAGTACGGTATATGATGGTTGTTGTCAAAACATTATGAAGTCTTGTTAGATATATTCCACATAGGGTCTCTTGAACAGATCTCTAATTGTGCTGTGAATCTTTTCAGCCTCATTGAGGGAGGGTAAAGATGGTCACTCTGTCCAGGATCTTCTCAAGAGATATGAAGACGATAAAAAAGAAAAGAAAGGAGGCAAAAGGTAAGTAACTTCTCAATGATATGAAGTGTTAAAGAAAAATAAGGCAAACAATTAGTATCGCAAAATTCCTAATGTTAGTGGGATAAAAACAAATACTAGATATGTTTTCATGATTCATGAGGATTTATTATTTGCTGATATTGAGATTCAGCTATACAGAGAAATTATTTTAATGAATTTGAGGTTTGACTTGGCCAGGAAATCAACATTCAACAAAACACGCATCAAGTGGTATCAACAGTTAGGCATTATATCTGTTATTTTTTCGGCACATCAACTAAAACAATGGCGACCAACAGCTAGGCTAAACGCTTCAAATCAATAAATACAGACAAACTCGTGGATGCTAATGAAAATGGAGACATACCTTCAACTGGTTAAACACAGAGAACCTTCAATATAAGCCCACTTGCAAACACAGAGTTGGATAACATGCCTATTAACGACTGTATGTATTAAGTTGTGAACACAGTTGTTCAAACGGCAGGCAAATTTTCATAACTAAAGCGAAACGGGCAGAACTTGGACATTTTGTAACACATAAACAATAGCCGCTTCACAATTGACGAATGAAATGGTTCCACTTTCGAAAAATTGTCATCGTTGCAATAAATCGTCCAAGTGTCAAACTTAAAAAAATTCTGTCCTATAAACATGTTCCCTTGTCTAATGGTACCAGTATAGGGATATTTCCCATGGTAAACACAGTTTGTCTATTGGTAAAGACTTCATATATAAACGCACGTTTCTCGGAATTCATGCAGGTGTAGTTTTGTTTTTCCAGTATATACCAAAATCATTTATGATAATCACGAATATGGCATCAGAGTTCTCCCCAGACGTAACGTTAGGAACCTACTGAAATGTGCCAAAGATTGGTATAAAGCAAAACAGAATGAGGCTTTGGGTTTGCGAGAAAAATTATCAATCATGACCCTGGGTGTCGTATGGAAAAATCTCACCCTCAGGGTCAGATATTTGGGCCAGACACTCAGCAAGTCTTGTGTCTGGCCCAAATATCTGGCCCCTCGGGTGAGATTTCTCCATCCCACACCCCGGATCATGATGGGTAATATTAGTCTCTCAACATATTCTCTTTAAAACAATGTTATTCAAACTTTATATAAAAATACCTTATCATGTAATTCCAGGAAAGGGACAGACATTGGCCGGTCAGAAAGCTTTAAAGGTAGCAATCAGGTGCGTATTTATTCACTGCTACAAGGTCTGGGCACAAACTCAACTTGATGACATTTATTGTCGGGAACTCAATACCACATTTTTGTAAGGAAATCACTTGATTTTAGAACCTGAAAGTAGTATATATGTGTTAATACTGACTAATTATGGAACTCTTAGGATAACAATCAAAGCATCAATATAGGGGACTTTTGAAATTACCTCCATCCATCCGTCTGTCTGTCCATCTATCCATCCGTTCATGTGTCCATCACAACATGGCTGCCTCCATTGTGTAATCAACTCCTCCCATAGTCTGGTATGTAGGGAATTGAAACTTGAGAATATAGTCATCCATATATTACTAATGTGCTACATGTATATGGACGACGAATAAAATAATTTTTCACAGAGTTATTCCCCTTTCTTGATTTAGAAAAAATTCAAACATTTTGATTCTGGATACCTTCATTGTGTAATAAACTCCTCCCACAGTTTCAAATGTAGAGAACTGAAACTTTAGAAAATTGTCACCCATATATTGCTAATATGCAACATGTATATCGACGACGGAAAAAATAAGTTTTCACGGAGTTATTCCCGGTTTATGACTTAGACTTTTTACCATTCTAATTTTCAATTTTTGTGTTTAAAAAGCCAACCTAAGAAAACCATCTTTTATCGAGGGACATGGAGTCGGTGAACTTTATTCATTCTTTGTTTTATTTACATATTTACAGAAAGGCGAAAAAGTCACCAGGCGAGCAAAAAGGTAAGTTATGTTGACAGCTCTCAGTATTGTACTTAATACAGTGAAAACTGCAATTTCGACCACTGCCGTGACCGACCAACTGTCTTTTCCGACCAAATTCCTTTTGTACGGACACTTTTCGCTATATAAACGACCTGCCGTGAGCGACATCCTGTCTTACGCGACCACCGGTCGGTATATCGCGGCAAAAACATAAATATTTACTTGTTATGAACGACCAATTCCATAGAAAAAATATATAATTTGTGCACGAAAAAGTAAAACTTTAAATGCACAAACTTATGTACTTTTATTCCCCGTTCTGAACCCCCGAGTCTGTCAGTGTTGGATGCGCGTGAGGGTATTAGTTTCACATGTCAATTTAGGTTACCGGATATTTAAAGAGGTGAGAATTGCTCGCTGGTGATTAAGAATGTATGAATAGAAGACACTTGAGGGTCATTTGGTAGATAAAAGGGTTTATGTAAGCAGTTAATTATGGAGTCACTTTGGCCTCGAGAATGGATTCATGTTTACACTTCGCAGACGCACGTCTGGAATTGTATTGTTTTACTTATAATCTACGGAAAGCTTAAAATCACCTCGGCTTGTATTACGTGGGCTTCTTCTACCTATATAGGTTCATAGACCGCAATGTCACAGTTATATTTCCAAATCTTTCTCGTGCACTTCAATTACGTGGCAAAATTATTAATGTGTGTGAATAGCTGACCAGTTTAATTGTGTTTATAATCAAAGGGGAAATACTCTATTTTTTAATGAATCTAATTCCCCCCTGTTGTGTTCCCCAATCAGTTTCTAAGAAACAACCTTGACCTTTGTCAAAATGTACCGGTGTTCTGATCACCAGCGGAAAAACCAGTTTTCTCTTGGAATATTTTATTGATTTCTCCCACTATACTTACCCAAATCATAGCTTGGATCGTTTGTTAGGGATTCATATTTATTAAACAAAAGATACAACAAAATGTTACATTAAATTAACTTGTTTCAATGCTCAATTAGTGAATTTAGTTCCAAAGTTTCTTCCTTCTGACGAAGTTCTGTCACGTGCCCGACGAGTTATCTGGTCAGCTGTTCTATCGTATTATTTTATTTAACATGCATATACCTGTATAATACTCTGTTTTTGTTATTATTCAAGATTAAACATAAGTATAACACATATAATCTCCATTATTTTCAACCAGTGGGTATCACTCATGATATAAAAAAAAAATCTACAAGTGCAGACATCAGATTCAGATACAACCATAGACACATCCTACACTGATACATAAATAGGTCAAACCCGTCGTCGCCGACCACTTGTCATGAACGACCATTTATCCTTGGCAAAATGGGTGGTCTCTCATAACAGTTTTCACTGTAGTGAACTTTTGTGAACATTTTTGACAATTATTTGCATGGCTTGCATATGATATATTTCAATTGCTATATTAGTAATTACCAATTGGTCCCACATCAATATCAGCATAAAAATATCATTGTCCTTGATAAAGAATATTAAGTATATAGCAAACAAAGATATAGTGTGTAACATATTTTAACCCTTTGAGTGCCAGGTCGAGTTTTGTATCAACCCATATACCCTGTGCCAATGCATTCTCTTATATATGCGAGTCGACCATAGGTCGCCTCGCATATATAAGAGAATGCATTATGCATTGGCCTAACTTTTTTTTTTTTTTTTTTTTTACAATTTTAATAATTTATTCTTATATTCTTTAACAGACTTATTTTGTAGGTTTAGGGCTGATGAGATCGGCCCCTGGCACTCAAAGGGTTAAACAAGGTCTGGAGAAGAATTCAATGAAATCTCCTTATACCTTAGCTCCCTTTTAACCCTTTACCCAACAGAAGGGCCCTGTGCCAATGCATTCTCTTATATATGCGAGTCGACCATAGGTCGCCTCGCATATATAAGAGAATGCATTGGCTTAACACATTAAAAATTATAAAATTGTTAAAGAATGTAAGAAAAAATGGTAAAAAGTGTTAAAAAAGATTTTTTTTTAGGCCAATGCATTCTCTTATATATGCGAGGCGACCTATGGTCGACTCGCATATATAAGAGAATGCATTGGCACAGGGCATAACTGTAACCATCACAATGTGGTCAATGAGCCGGTTCCAATGATATCCATATTTGTATGGTTTTATTGAGACAGACCCAAGATAATTTAGGCTGTTGCAGCTTTATTTGGCTGGTTTGTTGGGTAAAGGGTTAAACATAGTACCATCTTACTTTACAGTGATGTGGATGGAGACGAAAACGCTATAAGTAAAGTTTTGAACCAATCAGGCAGCTCATCAGCATCAAGTCTTTCAACTAGGTAAGTAACAAGTATACGTCGTCTTCAAAATATTCAGACCATCTGACAAAATGCAGGTATTTTGATACTGGATTGAAAAACTGTTATTTGCATGTTGTCAATGAGTATCTCCGTCAAAGTTATCTTGCCCACTGAACTATATGGTATATTCCCAATTTTAACAAGGAAGGGTTGACAAACCCCTGAGTTGAAAACGGTACGAAAATTCTATGGTACATTTTAACATGTTTCATGACCTCCTGTAACCTCTGACCACGTGATCTCCAAATGACCATGGTAAAATTGGGAATATACCATATAAAGATTAAAATATTCACATTATCTGGTGATATTCAGGTGTTAATGTAACTGATAAGAAAACTTTCTTTTCAATTTGCGTATTTTATAATTATTATTATATGACAGTGAATTACTCTGTAGTTTAGTTAAAGATACATAATCAGAATTAACGCTCCTAAATAATTTTTTCTTTGGCTTCAGGGTAAAAAATATTTGAGTCGAGGAAGCCACCCAGTAAAGCTCAGAGTTATCAGATATTGATGTTTGAAATCTGTTATTTTTCACCACCTGGAATATTTGGCAGCCTAGCAAATATTCAACGAGCCAATGGACATATTCTTGACACCAGATTGCATTGAACAAAATGTTGATATATAACACGTTTTGGAAAATGTTAAACTGGAGTGTTTTGGACGGGTCAAATCGTGACCCCAACCTGACCTTGACCTTCAAAATGGTAAATTCAAGGTCAAATCGGGTCCAATTTCGCATGCGACTTTGTCCTTGCTCATACACGCTCATATAGTCATGTTTCTGGCAAATAAATCCCTAAATAGCCCGGACAAATAACCCGGACGAAGTCGGGCCCACCAGCTAGTTAAATATATATTATATATGTTAAATATATATTATATTGGAATTATTTTATATCCATTTTTGCAGGAGTGTGGATAGTCCATGTAACTCAAGTGAGGCTGTGAATGAATTGACTAAAGACGATTCCGATTTCGATGTTGAAGCAGAGTTACCCACACTAGACTGTTTCTTAGATAAGGATGTCATGAAGAAACTGAAACCAAAAGAAAAGAAACGACAGGAAGTTCTAAATGGTAAATTAGGCTAAATGTCTATTTGGTTGCGTTACCCTTAATATGTTAGCCCTTTCTTTAGTAAATACTCATTGACGAGTAGTTATCACTTCGGAAAGCACAGATAATAAGTTCAACAAACAACCATAGGTCTTTTGTTGAACTTATTATCTGAACATTTCCCTGCAATAAATTGACTCCTTCTGCACTTTTACTATCTGCTGTCTGCTGATTTTTCCTGAAAACCCCTCCAGATAAATGTAGAGTTAACTGAGGTTCTCAACCTTCATCAGTTCAATGATATTAAATTAACAGATCGCCCTGCCCCCATTGTCCTGGATCTGCAAGCAGTATACACTATAGTTAGCTTTGTACAAGTCTTACTTGTTGGACATGAGCACACAACTAATCGTTGTGCTGGTTACGGGTGTTTGTTAGACCATCCAAGATACAAGTCTGATCTCAGGCGCTAACTCTCAAGTGAAATTCTGCTTCATGATAATTTCTCATTGCTCTTGAAAAATATGTATGCATTAAAACTGTTTGATTTTCATGACACTGAAACTGTATTTCCAGTATTTATTCTGTAATCAGGAATATTTTTAGACCACTGCTTCTGCTTCTGGCAATGTGTTTCTAAATACACCGTGTTTAGATTCCCGATAGGTGCATATCAGGCAAGTTTGACAGTTGGTTTCTAGTGGGGGAGGGGTTGTTTCTAGTGGGGAGGGGTTATTTCTGGTGCGGGAGTGGGTTGTTTCTGGTGGGGGAGGGGTTGTTTCTGGTTGGGGAGGGGGTTGCTTTCTTGTGGGGGAGGGGTTGGTTCTGCATGCAGATTAGTGATTGCCCAGTGAAATTAACTCCCTGCATGGTCTTTCCTCCACCAGTGAACCTGACGTTGAGATATATTCTAAAATGACAATAAAATCCAATAAGCCAATAAAGTTTTGATAATTTAACTACCACACTGTGGTTCACACATGGACTACCACACCGTGGTTTACACATGGACTACCACACCGTGGTTTACACATGGACTACCACACCATGGTCCATACGTTGACTCAAACATAATTTTTGTTGCAGAACTCTTCTATACAGAGAGAGCTCATGTTAGGAACCTAAAAATCATGGACAAGCTGTTCCACCAGCCGATGTCTCAGGACAACCACAAAGAGTGCAAGGATCTCGATAAAATGCTGTTCCCAAACCTTGACAAGCTGACCGAATGTCACTGTAAGTCATAATGCTATCCCCGATCCTAGACAAGCTGCCTGAATGTCACTGTAAATCATAATGCTACTCTCAGGTGCATAATAACAGTGTGAGCCCGATTAGTAATTTTGGAGAAAATTCCCAACAATCACTATTATTTGGCATTAAGACATAGAGTGAAATTGCCATCACTATTATTAGTTTCAGCCTAAATCCCCACCCATCACTATTATTAGTTTCAGCCTAAATCCCCACCCATCATTATTATTAGGTCATCATGATTATTAGTTACCTTAGAGTATTCCGGAACCTTGACAAGCTGACCAAATGTCACTATAAGTCATAATGCCTTCCTCGATCCTAGACAAGCTGACCGAATGTCACTGTAAGTCATAATGCTATTCCCGAATCTTGACAAACTGGCCGAATGTCACTCTAAGTCATAATGCTATTCCCGAACCTAGGCAAGGTGACCGGCATCGTTTTAAGTCACAATCACTCAACAATTTACTAATGCAACTGTATAATTTCTGTCACTTCCATATTTCAGATTGCATTTTTAAATAAGGTGTTTATACACACCTATCGAAAAAATGAGAGGAATATTAGAATAATAATGATTATCTGTCCATCTACGCATCCATGCAGTTAACTTAGCCATGGTTTATTTTTATCACAATGTAATTTGGTATGGACATTCACCATCAGGAGGCTTTGAAAAGATTGGCATTGCTTGTAAATTTTTCTTTGTAGAGTTAAGTGAGATCTCGTTTTCTGTTTGAGGAAGTCAGTTAATTGTATCAAGTTGCTATAATTCTCACATATCGCACTGTATTTCCAGGTTCCTTAAACAATGATATGAAAGCCAGGCGGTTAGAAAATCCTGTTGTATCCGAGGTCGGCGATGTACTACTGAATCGGGTATGTTATCCTATGGGTGCTTCATATGGACTGACCATGCAAATCAATTAATTTGATGGAATTGTATGACACTATGCTAATGACTGTGCTCAGGTGAAGTTAATTATTCTTATTCTCAGCCCTTGTTGCATGATTCTTAAAGCCTTAATATTACCCAGAAGCCCTTCGCACAACCCTGATACCCTCTTAAAGCCTTAAAGGGATACTGTACTCAAATGCTGTTGTTGGTTTCTATAGTTTCTGAGTCGTAGAATAAGGTACCAGATTTCCTTTATTTTAAAGTTTGTTGAGTACGAAGTTATGTTATGGAGGGCAGATTAGCCGGAATGCGAAAATACCAATTGTCGTTGTCGTATAATTTTTGGACAGTTTTCAAGCAAATGTATCAAATAAATGTTATATTGTATGCATACTAATCCCATATACTCTTTTAAGTCATTGTATAATCACTAGTCAGTGAGTGGCTTCTTTTTACACGATCATGTGTGCCACGCATTGCTCAATTCACTATCCGTGAATTATTTTTGATTACATCTTCTACACGGAAATTCGTAATTTAATTGATGGCTCCAGCCATAAATTAAATTTATATCAAATTATTAACTTTGATTTTAAGATGAACTATTAACCTAAACATTTACAGAATACATCTTCGACTCAGACTACTTAGTTTTCTATATATTATCAATATTAGATCCGGGAATTTATTGAAAATGGCGTACAGTACCCTTTTAATATTCAAACCAGAAGCCCTTCATATGGTCCTGAAACAGCTCACATGGTTCTGAAACCTCAACATAATTCTGGAACCTTTTACATAATCCTGAAACACTCTTTATGATTCTAAACCCTGTCACTTAACCCTCAAATATTTACATAATCCTAGAATGTCATAAAATTAGCATATACAATTCGTGTTTCTTTTTTTCCAGTATGATGGGGAAGCCGGTGAACAATTCCGAGTGTGTTGTGCCATATTCTGCCGTAACCAATCATATGCCTTAGAGGTGTTACGGGTAAAACAAAGGAAAGACCAGAGGGTGTCTCAGCTTCTCCAAGTAAGATATCCCCCTCAACATGCTGGACATATCTGGACTATCTGAAACGAGTTCGCAAACTAGGCCCGGCTGGACATTTTCACCACCAGAGTTACGGCCCTTTGATTGTCATTTTTTGGAGTTTAGCAGTCACGAAAAGTTGTTCAGGGGTTATTAAAAACAATTATCATTGGATTTCAAAGATTTTTGGTATCTGAGTTCAGAAAAGGAGTATCTGAAACGAGTTCTCGAACTAGACCCGGCCATACATTTTTATACGCCCTTTTGAAAAAAAGGCCGTATTATAGTATTGGTCTGTCCGTCCGGGCGGGCGGGCAGGCGGGCGTCCGTCCGTTAACCTGTTGTCCGGATGATAACTTTAGTTAGAGTGAACCAAATTTAATAAAATTTGGTATGTGGGTTTATTAGCCGAAAAGTAAGTTCAAGTTCGAATTTGGGTTCCGCCCGCCAATTTTCACCGGAGTTATGCCCCTTATTTGACGTTTTTTTACTTTGAAATTTGTTGTCCGGATGATAACTTTAGTATAGTTTAACGGAATGAATCCAAATTTGGTATATTACTTTCTCCCACCAAAACACAGGTCAAGTTCGAACTTGGGTTCTGTCCGACCATTTTTGGCAGAGTTATACTCCTTTTTCGACTCAGAAAATTCAGTTTTTCTTATGTTTTTTGGTTTCCGGATGATAACTCGATTTTGGAATGTTTATACGCAAAACCCGTTTTTTTGTGGATTACATATATCGAAATACAGCTCAAGTCCGAATTTCGTTTTAATCCGATAATTTTTGCGAGAGTTATGGCCCCTTTTTTGACGTAATTTGACTTAGAAAATCCCTGAAATTTGTTGTCCGGATGATAACTTTAGTTAGAGTGAACCGATTTCAATCAAATTTGGTATGTGGGTTTATTAGGAGAAAATACAGCTCAAGTTCGAATTTGGTTTCCGTCCGCCAATTTTCACCGGAGTTATGCCCCTTATTTGACGTAATTTGACTTAGAAAATCCCTGAAATTTGTTGTCCGGATGATAACTTTCCTAGAGCTTATCGGATTCAATGATAATTTGGTATATTACTTTCTCCCACCAAAACACAGGTCAAGTTCAAATTTGAGTTCCGTCCGCCAATTTTTACCAGAGTTATGCCCCTTTTTTACCAGTTTCCGCCGACCCAAGAGAGGGCGTATTTTGCACGCCCAGCGTAGCTCTTGTTACCAAAGTTACGGCCCTTTGATTGTAATTTTTGACATTTTGCCATCAGGAAAAGTTGTGTGGGGTTTATATCTAACAATTATCAATGGATTTCAAATATTTTTGGTATGTGAGTTCACAAGAGGAGTTTCTGAAACGCGTTTGCAAACTAGGCCTGGCTGTACATTTTCACCAGTTTACGGCCTTTGATTGTAATTTGTTTTCATTGCAATTTAAAATTTAAACCTGAACTGTAACAAATATTAACCAATCTCAAACAAATATTAAGTGATTTCAATTATTTTTTAGCATATATTGAAAATGCCCATCCCCAACTTTGCCCACCTGGGCTGGGGATACTGCCATCGGTGACTGGTTGTTTATCATTGATAAATTATCTTCTTCATAATCTCTTGATATTGTAAATATTAACTATAAAATAATACAACATATTGTAACAACAATAAATGAATATCGTAAATAACATGTCTTAATGTTTTCTCGTCTCTTAAAGGATGCTGAGAGCAGTCCTCTATGTAAATGGTTACAGTTACATGATATCATTTGTTTTCTCGTCTCTTACAGGATGCTGAGAGCAGTCCTCTGTGTAAACGGTTACAGTTACGTGATATCATTCCTACTCAGATGCAGAGGTTAACGAAATATCGACTGCTCATAGAAAATCTACTCAAATATACCCAGGGTGAGTTAAAAATAATAAAAAATATATACCCAGGGTGAGTTAAAAATAATAAAAAATATACCGTGAGTGAGTTGATTACTCTGCAACAAATCACTTGCAAATTAAATCTATTGACTATTGCTTTCCATTTAAAGGGGTACTGTGCACTAAATCCGGCCATTTATGGGACCATCTACTGTTATACTCAACAGAATATATGCAACAAATTCATTTCATTTTCATTAACATGTTGTTTGCGTCATTCATAGAGCACAAGATTGTATTTCGCACTAATTCATGGCTAAAATTCATTCATTTGTTGCAATATATGCTGTTGAGTATAACATGAGATGGTTCCATAAATGGATGGATTTAAGGTACAGTCCCCCCTTTAAAAACATTATTCCATTTATTTTGATAAAATCAATTTTATAAAATTAATCTAATTTGTTGGAGTTGCTTGACAGTTTCTTTCACACAATAAAAGATCCTTGCACACGAGTGGTTATCCATTTTCACTATTTAAGCCAAACATTGATTTACTAAATGGTCAAGATACCTGCGAATGCTTGCCGTTTCTCAAATTCCATTTGTTGATCCTCTCTTTACCAAATACTCATTCATGAGTAGTTGTCTTGGGGAAATGTTCAGATAATAAGTTCAACAAACGATCATAGGCCATTTGTTGAACTTATTATCTGAATATTTGTTACCAATTCTTCTGCACTTATATCATCTGTTGTCCGCTTATATTTCCTGATCATCCCCCAGATGAATAATAGACCATTCCCATGTTTACTTATGTAACTGATGGGAGAATCCATTCAGTAAATAAAGGGGTTAAACAGTTCGCTTTGTTGGCTTGTGTATATGCCTCGCATATGCTTAGTCAATTGTAAACCGTATTCACCTCATAATCTGGTCGGACAACCCAATAAGAAATTTGCTATATAACTGAGAATCAATCACTGTTGCATAGCCTTACAAGAACAAACTAAATAAGATAAGTCCAGCCTTCACTAACTATTAACTCATATTGATATATATGGATTCATACTGTCTGCAAGTGATCTGATACATCCATCTTTATGTTACAGTCAATACTGACGAATATTCCAGACTAGAAAAGGCTTTCGATAGAGTGAAAAGTATCTTAGGGTATGTGAATCAGGCTGTGAAGGATTGTGAAAATAATCAGCGGTTGTTAGAATTACAGAAGCGAGTCGACAAACGTGCTATGGAAAATGTAGAAGAGGAGTATGCAAGAGTAAGTATTCTCATTTGTGTGTGTAGTCTGTCGACTTAGATAATATTACCGTCGATGCCACAATCTCTAACTGGGTCCAGGTTGGATAAAATTATGTAGAAAAATAATCAAAATATTTTTCCATCATCCAAACATCTTATCAAACCAGATAATCAAATCCATTTGCCATATCTTTTCCAATTCATGATTCTAACTGACAAATTGTTTAAAGAGATCTATATATAAAATAAAATCTACTGGACCGTCCTGTGAGGTATCATAGAAGACGACACACCATAATTCATGCCGTTTGTCAAATAAAACCTGATATTGATCATATTGGTTAAACAAGTTATTTTCCTTATCGCTAAGCACAGATGCCTCTGAGAACACTTCAGCCGCAAAAGTCACATGCCGTCTCTGACTTTCGCCAGCATTTTGCTAGCATCCAATGCATTGCAAAGTGGTAGGGAGATGGAGAAAATCATGAAATTTTATCATAATGCTGTGTGCTGTATGATTATTATATTTTCTTAAACCAAAAAAAACCCATATAAACCCATATAAACAGTATGCATTGTACCAGAAATTTTAAAATAAATTCAACATTAATTGAAGTGTTTCCAGACAGGGTCTTGATTCATATTTATTATTTTATACCCAGGAAACTATATAAAACTTGTTATAGGAAGAGATAGATCATCTTTAATGGTTATAGGAAGAGATAGATCATCTTTAATGGAAACAAGAGTAATCAGAGTATTATCTAAAAAATACATCTAAATTTCACCAATATATTTCCATAAAATAATTACATGCTGCGCTATCAACAATTATGTCTTGGGAACAAACGCCTGCCAATCATGCATCCTGTTTAAGAGAAACTTAATTTTGATCATTTTCGTTGCTCGCCCAATTGCAGTAACAATTCTGGCATCATGCCAAACATGTCTGTGGCCACCTGTGCTTTCATGAATAAGGTTATAAAGAAATAACATTAACCCTTCAGCAAAAACCCTGTGCCAATGCATTCTCATATATATCTCCCTATGGGAGACTCGCATATATAAGAGCATGCACTGGCACATGATGTTTAATGCTGCACCAGCACAGCTATAGTCAAGAAAGGGTTAATGGCTAATTAGTGGACAATTATTGTTTTTTTTATTGAATTGACAGCTTATGATTAAATTATTCATCATTAATAAAGGAGAGTATGCTCAATGGTACTTACTTTATTTTGGTTTCTTCATTATAGAAAATCGACTTCCGGAAACACAAGCTCGTGCACGAAGGCATGCTGGCTTGGAGGTTCGGCAGGAAGCAAATTGAACTTCAAGTTGTTTTGTTAGAGGAATTGTTAATTCTGTTACAAAAACAAGATGATAAACTTGTGTTAAAAAGTCAAAGTACGAACATTCAGCCAGGTCTCGACAACAGTCGATACACCCATATTCCAGTGCTACCCCTAAACACGTTACTCACAAAGAATAATGCTTCAGGTAAGTGTAATCACTGTAATAACCATTTCTTTACTAAATGGATTCTCCCAACCATTTAGTCCCAACCAGTTAGAAACGTATAAATTGGATTGGTCTATTATTCATATGGAGGGGTGTTCAGGAAAAATTAGCAGATGACAGATAGACAAGAAGATAATACAAGTGCACAAGGATTCATATTCATTGATGGGATATGTTTGGATAATAAGTTCAACAAATGATATATGATCATTTGTTATGCCCCCAACTTGAAGTCGGCGGGTATATAGTCGATGTCTCCGTCCGTCCGTCCGTCCGTACGTATGTCTGTACGTCCGTCCGTACATCCGTATGAACATTTTGCATTATTGTTCAGCAACCGCTGGGCCGATTTAGCTGATATTTGGTTTAGTGATAGAGCAGCATGGGGGAACAGCTACATACATAGCGCGGGTTTCGTCCACCCATTTTCACCAGAGTTATGGCCCTTTTTTTACTTAGAAAATTCAATTTTTCTCTTGTTTTTTGGGGTTTCCAGATGATAGCGTGAGCTTTGGTCTTACGATTGCAAATCCCGTATTTTTGTGGATCAGTTATATGAAAATACATGTCAAGTGCGAATTTGGGTATGATCTGATGATTTTTGCCAGAGTTATGGCACTTTTTTCAACTTAGAAAATTTGAATTTTCACTTGTTTTTGGGTTTCCGGATCGCTTGTTTTGTGGTTTTTAGTCAACATTTCTGTACGAACTTCTTTTGGAATGGTCATATAGACCTCGGATATCCGCAGTTTCGTTCATGCTTAATCCAAAATGCTATGGTCGGGGGCAAATGCCACGCGACAGCATACCTCTTGTTGAACTCATTATTATCTAAACATTTCCCAAGGGAACTACTCATCAATGAGAATTTAGTAAAGAAAGAGTTACAGTGACTTGACTTGTTTATCATTCACATCATGTTTTCTTTATATATTACATGGTTGTTATGCCCATGAAAATTATCCCAATACTAATTACTAATTGTAATTTTGTAATTGTGATTTTTCTAAATCTCACTATTAATATAAATTATTGGATTAAAATTGAATACTGTTTAAAACTAGAATGCTTTTCCTATTTATCTGAAACAAGAAGAAATATTTGAGTGAGAACAAGTCTGAGTTTAGTGTGCCTGTCATTTGCAGAATGAGGTCCCCAGAGGGTGAATTTAGTGACGCTATCCCGCATAGCAGGCTAGCATCACCAAATTAACCCTCTGGGGACCTCATTCTGCATGGTGTCATCTGCTATGGGGGATAGCGTCACTAAATTCACCCTCTGTGGACCTCATTCTGCAAATGACAGGCACACTAAACTCAAGCTTGTGTGAGAAGAATTTGATGAAATATTTTATGTTTATCTCTTGTTTTGTTTGACTCTTTAGATAAAAGAGCTTTCTTCTTAGTCAGTACATCAAAAGCTGGTCCTCAGATTTATGAACTCGTAGCCAACTCTATAGGAGATAGAAACAAGTGAGTAATATACATATATATTATATCTCAGTTGACTTTCTTGCATTCTGATCGGCTGCATACTGCTATACTATTTCCAATAAAATTCTTGTTTTCTATTAATAGTACTAGTAGCCGACTCACCTCACACAATCATATAAATAAATTACATGAACACATGGCCAATCTGAAAGTATTTTGTATATTACTTGTTGCTATATCATCAGACTTTCCAGTGAATTTTAATAATCTTGTGCCAGTTCTGAGTTATCCAGAGTATTTAAAACTTTTCTGTTTCTTTAGTTTGTCAAATGGACAGTCCTAACCTTTAACTTCCTATTCTGTTTTGTATCAAATATTAATGTTCTCAAATTTTTTCTGAAATGTCTTCGCTAGCAATTAATTTTTAGAAAAAAATATATTAATAATAACGTCATTTTACCCAGTGATCGCCATAGATTGTACAAATTGAGAACAGTTTGCAAAAATTGTGGCCAATAACATTCTGACAAGATCAGTCGCAGAATAATTGTGACAGCAAGTCAGTTAGATTAACATCCAATTTGGGGTGCTATTGTTAGATACTTGCTCTGCTTCAATATACAATCAAGACACCTTCATAGTATCTGAAGCCCGTTTTTTAAATATTTTAATGGTTAGGCGAAATAAATAGATATTCTGGTGTTCTCAGGCACCTTCCTTGTCACTGAAATTTTCATTTAAAATTACTTTTTTCCAATATTTTCTGTTAGAAATATTGGATTTGAAAAACAAAAATGAATTTCTGGTGTATGTTTTCCATATTTTGAGAACAAATATAAATAAATATATCCTCCCTCCTTCATCTCAAAATTGAGATCTAATTGCCTGAGAACACAGATATTTAATTTTATGGCCTTACAGAAATTAGCAATGCTATAGATGTTTATAAACTAAGGAAAGTAACTGAAACTAAAAGTGAGCGATTATAAATATATTTTCATTGTTTGCTGAAAGTACAATTTTAATGTTTTTTTTTTTAGATGGTTTACAGAAATTAACAATGCTATAGATGTATATAAACAAAGAAAAATAACTGAAACTAAAAAGGAGGAGCCGGAGGAGATTATTGTTGAGGAGCGTGATAAGATTCAGATTGCACCAGGCAGCAGAAAGTATGTTTTAACTTTTATAGTCTATAGACGGGACATAATTGTTATGTGATAAGATCATTATATTTCAGCAGGAAGCATGTTTTATAGTCTTTTGATGGTGGGATAAGATTCAGTCGCACCAGGCAGCAGAAAGTATGTGTTTCCATTAGTACAGTCTATTGAAGCTGATTTGAATGGAAAAACTTAGATGCAAGAGAGAACAAATAATATTCATTACCACTCTACAATCGACACTTTCATAATTTATTTTTAAATGATTTGTTTTTTTTCTTCAAATAATATTATAAGCATACAAGTAAAAATCACTCCATTATAAGAACACACAAGTGAAAAACACTCGCTTCTAAGCCGTTTAGGTGTCTAAATATTTGGGACGTTAATTTCACTCTTAGTAAAATTGAGGAGGGAATTTTTTTCTAATTCTCTAAAATGCTAGGCATTAATATCCCTTCCATGACTGGAGCTTCCTGAAATTTTCCGAAAAACCCTTCGCCAATGAATACTCTCATATATATGAGCCTCGTATACCATATATAAGAGAATACATTGGCCTAACAATATTTATCTTGACCTTGTAAGCCAGTGAATTCTCTTATGTATATTCGAGGCTCCCTATGGGATCTTTAATACTGCGCAGCTCCCGTCATGAAAGGGATATTAATGATCCTCTCTCATTCCACAGGCAATCAACTCCAGAGCCTCCAGCTGAAATAAAGGAGGCTGAGGATCATAGTTACGAGAATGTCGAGGAGACGAATCAGGACGAGCCAGACCTGGTGCAGCCGGATTGTGTCATCATTTCAGATGTCACGATGGCGGATGCTGAGAGCGTACTATCGCCAATAGGTAACATAGCATCAGATTTATATCGATGTCATACAATATTAATGCTCTAGTTTCCCTTTCATTTCAGCAAATATTTATGTATATTTACATATGTATGTATCATATATATATATATATATATATATATATATATATACATTAAAATATTTATCAGAAAAACTGGCCGTTCCAGGTTAAAACTGTCAAGTTTTGCTCATAAAATGAAATTCCTGAAGTGTGGTTATTGCAGTAAAAATAAGGGTACTTGGTATAAGTTGGATATTAAATTAATTACTTAACTTATCGCTGTCTTTTTGAATGCAGATGTCTGCCATTGTAGTGAGAATCGCATTCAAAATCCAATTACATGATCTTGAAATTTAAAGACCCACATAATGTTCGCAATTTCAATTATTGAAGATATGGCTTATGTCTGCATAAAGAGCATTCAAATTGAGTAATATGCACATGCCCATTATGGGCCACGAGTATTCAACCCTTTCATGATGGGATCTTCCTGACTTTTTTTGCGAAAACCCTGTGCCAATGCATTCTCTTATACCATTCTCTTATATATGCAAGTCGACCATAGGTTAAAGAATGTAAGAAAACATTATAAAAAATTGATAAAGAATGTAAGAAAAAATTATAAAATTGCTAAAAAATGTTAGAAAAGATGATAAAATTGTTAAAGAATATAAGAAAAAATTATCAAAATTGTTATAGAATGGTAAGAATTTTTTTTTTAAAAGATTATAAAAATTGTTAAAGAATATAACATTATAAACCCTGTGCCAATGCATTCTCTTATATATGTGAGGAGACATATGGTCGACTCGCATATATAAGAGAATTCATTGGCACAGGGTTTATAATGTTGCGCCAGGGCAGCTCCCATCATGAAAGGGATAAACCTTTTGATATTCGACAAATTTCGTCTTCAGATTTGAATTGAAGATGTACATATTTCTGACCAAATGTCATCAGGTAACTACCCATGCTGCTATTATCTAAGGACATTAAGCATCTTCTTCTCTTGTGTCACTTTAATACAGTGAGAAGTCATTCAAATAATATCTGTTTATTTAATAAAAATAGTAGTGGAAAGAGTAAATTTCTATATCCTAAAAACAGGATTCGTCACTCGTAAAAAAACAAAATGTTGTAACGTTATGTGTGCCTTTAATTGCTGGTAATAAATTGCATGTCTTATTTTGAATGGATGATTATAGAGAATATGATATCAATTATATAATTATTATGATTACAGAAATCTGAGATTCTATTCTATCCTCTCTTCTCTCTAATCTCTTCACTTCATCATATGTTTATACCTACCACATGTTTATTCCCCATGGTATTCACACATTAATATGAAATTTCTGCATGCCCAAGATATATTCTCATTATATGCACTTTCATGTTACGATATTAAGAAAAAAACTTTAAATTGACAACTGAAAATATATATATTGGTGTTTTGTGAACAATAAATTATTCTCATATGATCTTTTGAAAAATTGAAGAAGTAAAAAGTAATTGTTCTATGTCATTTAGAATTCAGGCCTTCTTCAGGAAAAACAAATACTTATTACATATACAAGGAATAATAAGAGGGCGAGATAACCATCCGGGGAGGACATCAGTTACATGGAATATCCTATAAACCCAGCTATCCCCAGACTGATGAGATATACTTTATTGAATCAATGATTTTCAAGATATTTCACTCTGAAATATTTTGAGGTTGAAGTTCATCTTAAAACTCAGTTACTCACGACTGAGCTTCTATTCCTTCCTAAGTTCTCTCTTTGTTTCTCCTATAATGATCATGAGTATCCATGTACTAACATAGACGTCACTCTCTCTAAACAGGTGGATGGATATACCAGCCTTTATAAGAAGGCCTTTACTGTAACCTTATATGGCGTGTATTCTCTACTAATGCTCATAATTTCATTTTTTTCAGTCTCGTCTTTTTATTTTTGGTAGAATCTTTGTCAACTCATTACATTTACAAAGAATAATATTTACTTACGTTCTGTATGGTTTTCATATTTTAGAATCGAAGTTTAATTTCTAATGATTTTATGCATGCCTAATTCATTTGATGACGTTTATTTTTTCAATATGGCGGTCAGGTCAGGTCATAGAATTTGAGCTAAACCCAGTTTACCCTGAGGTTATTGAGTCAGAGAGACGGTGCGAGTGTGGATACAAAAGTTTTCTATATCCATAAAAGGAGTCCAAATTTATTTTGAAAATACACTGTTTTAAGCATCTTGATTAATAATGTTGTGTTTTCTCAAAAAAGTCTTTACATAAAAATCATGTATCACACGCTTATTGGATATTTTCTCTACCCCGATGATATCGACAATAATATAAAAAGAACACTATGCTTGTCTATATTCCTCACAAATTCCGTTCTTTGTGTACGTGTCAGTAAATGATCTTTCTGAAAGAATTTTTTTTTACTCAAGTTGACAGATTTCTCTACCTGTTGTTATTCTCGTATACTGGGCCAGTTATTATTCAAACAAACCTTTTAGTTTCTGCTTGCTTTGCATTGAAGTCGTGCGAGGTTGGAAAACTGTTTATTTATTTGTTTATTATGCCTGCAGAATTATATTAACAAAGGTTAACCCATTGATGCAATACGTCCAAGTGAAATCCACAATCAACAATAATTCCGATTGAGCATAGATAAAAATTTATCAAATTTCAAATATTGTTGCTCGTCATATTGCTTGTTGGAGTAAATATTGGCTGTCTGCATGTTTTCGGAGGGCTACAATACTCTATAGAGTTCGCCCGACTGACTTTACTGCTGTTATATATTGCTTATCGGATAGAGCTTTATTTTTTTTTGGACATTTAATGCTCTCGGAATGATAATATTCAGTTTCAATTCTTAAGACAATCAGGACATTTCAAAATATTGCCATTAATGGTAGCTGATTGATTTTATTGTTCAAACATTCAATACAGAATGCCTGAGTAATATTTGCTCACCTATCTCTAGATTGCCATGGCATATCATTAGAAATCTTCCATGTTCACATATAGATGAGTGCTGGCCACGTTTGTTGGAACTTATTATCTGAAAAATGTCCCACCAACGAATATGAATTCTTCTCCACTTGTATTATCTTTTTGTCTGGCTCATATATTCTTACAAATCCCTCCAAATAAATAATAGACCATTCCAATGTATACTGTTGTAACTGAGTGGCAGAATCCATTCATTATAGACAGGGATGGTGGTTTGTCTTATGTTGGGTCCTTGACTGGGTTATACTATCTTGAAGCTCCCAGGATAAAGAAATGGATAAAATTACTTTTCATTTAGTGAGCCGAGGTGGAGAAACGGATTAAGTTACTTTTCATTTAACAAGCCAGGATGGAGAAACGGATTAAGTTACTTTTAATTTACCAAGCTGGGATGGAGAAACGGATTAAGTTACATTTCATTTAGCTAGCCGGAATTGAGAAACAGATTAAGTTTCTTTTTATTTAATGAGCCGGGGTGGAGAAATGGATTAAGTTACTTTTCATTTAATGAGCTGGGATGGAGAAACGGATTAAGTTACTTTTCATTTAGCATGTAGGGACAGAGAAACGAATAGTTACTTTTTATTTAGTGAACAGGGACAGATAAACAGATATTGTTACTTTTTATTCCGCAAGTAGGGGAAGACTTGACGTATTGCACCAAAGGCTTACTTTTTACCCTTTTATCATGCATGTAATTCATTCATTCTGATCATCACAGAAAAGATACGACGTCACGGTGACATTATTCGAGGCGACCTTCGACAGATGGAGCACCTAGTTGCAGACTATTTGAATATTTCACATCGTGAATACCTCGAATCTGCACAGGTTAGTGTAGATAAGTGTAATCTGGGTACAAAAATCAAGTGCCAAAAACTTTCTCTTTTTTTTATGAAAAATAAAACAAATTTGGATTTTGAGTCAATAATTACCTATCAAGTAAATTGATACTATTAGATAGGCTTAGTGTCAATACTAGAAAGTGTAATCTGGGTACAAAATAAAGTGCAATAAACTATATTGGTCAAATTGTCTAAGATTTTGTTTAGAAGTCGAGGAAGTAGATGACAAATTTATTATTATAGATGATTGTAAAAATTATTGTCAGCAAAGTCAGTGATTTTAAGAAATTCAAGTTATTTTCTTTTAGAAGTTATTTTATGCACATGCTTAAGGGATTTGAGAAAGAGATGAAAGTCTTTTATGTTTAGCATAACTGAAATGTTTTAGTACAAATTTGTGCGAAGTTAAATGCTGTAATTATCTTGGAAGTTTCAGAATTTAATATCAATGTTTATTAGCAGGGGAAAATGCAAAGTTTTTAGCTTGTACACAATTCACTATGGAGAAACTAGTCTCCAAGATTTCAACGAGTTCCACTTTTATTCCTGTATAGAAAGCGATAAGCAGCCGTGAAGAGGAGGGAGCCGACCCACAGAGCCTGGTCGTTGGGTCTATGCATTTGAATAACAAGCTTACATCAATGATTAATGACTCATGCCAGGACCTTGTGGTACAACAGGATGATAGTAACGATAGTATGTTGAATATTTTCCTCTAGTCTCTTTCGATGATACTTCTTTTCACACCTGTATCTCACTCTTCTCTCTGTTCCTTCGTGATGTGTGTCCAGTTTTCAAGATGTTATACGGTCTCTGTGATTCCTGCCCGTTAGCGGAGATGTGTTACGTGAGAACTGTGCTGTGGTCACTGTTGTCTGGCAGCCGGATTTATAATTTTTCAAGACTTAACCAATCTGTATGACTTTGCCCCAACTTAAGAGGGTTGATCTAAATCAGTATATACCGTCTGGTCTGGGACCAGTCTAAAGAGATAAATGGTGATATTTTATCTATGACATTTGTAAATAAATAATGCATATCAATTTAACAGCAACTCAAAGAATTGAAGTGTGTTTTCTGATTATATTGAATTATAACAGGGTTATTGCGTTGAATAATATTTATTGGATCATTGAAGTGTGTTTACTTATTATATTGAATTATAACTGGGTTATTGCATTGAATAATATTTATTGGACCATGATAAAGGTGATGTTTATCATGTTGATGAAACATAAGCCTTTTCATTTGTAGCAGTCCACTTCTCCCAATAAATGGATTGGTCAACTTCTTTCTTTCAAATTCTGGAAAAATGAAAAACTGAGAAGATGTATATGGTACGACCCAACTGGCATCAAGTCTGAACTCCATACATGGAGAATATCGAGTAAATAAATAAATAAAGAATTATAAATCCGACTGCCAATGTCTGTACTCTCCTAATGGTGTGATTGTCTTCAGGAAGCTTCAGGATTTAAATCTATTTGACCCCACAATTGCTATGTGTTTAAATGGGCATAAAGTGTATAGGACAGATAAAAAATTTAAGTCACATTCTTCAAGAATTTCATTCTGAGTATTGATAGATGGAACTCTAAACATCTAAGTATATCACCCAAATGATTGCAAGCCACAGTTTGACATGCTCATAAAAATGAAAATTCCACACAAAAACCTTTTGGCAATGAAGAAATGTCATTATCCGAGATATCAGGAGAACACTTGTATAACAATAGTAGGTATGTCTTGCATTTGGAAGCAACTTTGTTAATACAAAACAGAATTAAATTTCACCTGACTGTGGGAGTCTGAGATGTCACTGAATTCCTGAGATGCCATTAAAGGAAATGGTTTTCTTATGTACTTGAATCTTGCAACCAAGGAACCATGGGCACCCTGAGTCTTAAGTCTAGAATATGTTATGGAATTTTATTCCTCAGCCAGACGAGTAAGCTGTATTCAGTGTTGTAGGGATAAACTAAACATGACTGGAATGACAGGGAAGATTGCTCCACCCAAGGGAACCTCACAGAAATGGCTTTAACCTCTTGAGTAACTCGCACACGAATCACTGGTGTTGGCTGTATGTACTAGCGCTGGGCGAGCCGCTTAACCAGGTCTTGCTGGATGTGATGCGCTTGAGCGATTTGTTTGATAAACATGATCTGGCTTCATATATTATGCATTTTAGATCATCTGGACTTGTCAATGTTGGTCGTTGTATATTTTGGAGATTAGCATGTTTTTATCAGAATTGACTCCTGTAACATAAAGAATTCTATATGTAATGGATACAACATGAAAAGTCAAATTTAGTTGGCATCTGAAGTTACTTTTATAAAGGAGTGTGTTTAAATTATTAATTGTTTGAAAGAAATTTAAAATCGGGGTGGATTGCATGCATATTTTGATGTTTTTATGCTGGATTCAAGGAACTTGCTGCATAATTTTGTATTAATTTATGTAACATTGAATGGAAATAACCAGTATATCCATCTCATCTTTGTATTTTGTAGAAATAATTAGTTGAATTGTGTCTCGTGACCAATTTTTTCACCAGCTACCTTCTGGGGTAATAATATCTTGTAATATGCAAAAATTTCACACATTGACATGAATCTAAATGACTGCACTGTGCCGACGCTTCCAGAATGCTCGCTGACGTTTGCTTTACTTTTTGTGACCTCTACTATCTCATGCTACATGATATGTTCTCTCACTCGTTGCTGACTCAGGGATAAGGGATTATTGTTAAATGTTTTCACAGTTTGAAATATATTTGATTACTTTAATTAATTTGATTAGAAAAATGAATGATTTTACATGATTTAATTTGGTTCGCAACTGAATCAGTTGTCCAAATTTTTAGTAACTGGTTTTTTCATCTGAAATTGTGCAATGTTAAAAATGATTATGGTTACTTATCATATATTAAGTGGTGTACTTGTTCGGGGGGGGGGGGGGGGGGGGGGGGTGTGTAATCAGGGTGATGAGCCATAATACATGCATCTCCCGGAATGTACCTATCTGTTCTTCCTATCTGTAGAAGTGAAGTATTTACCAGGTGAGATGGGGGTATATGAAGATTTGTCTCGCTTTAAAGATGTTTTGTCTGCTTTTCTTACCTGTACCTTGTCTCATTCAGTCTCGATTTAATTCCTGTAGCACCAGCTCTCTCTTGTGGAGCTATGAGTGTTCCTTATATGATTTAAACAATTTTTCCACTGTCGAAAGAGCCTCACTTTTCACCCACCACACGATTGTTAGATCATAGGTAACGGCTAATTATGTGTTATGAGATCATGTTGCCCACAATAGTTATGAAATGATCAAATGATCATAGGCTAGTTTGGAGTCATGAAATTATCAAGTGATCATATGCTAGACTGGAATCCTGGAAGTAGTGTGTCTGTCATTTGCAAAATGAGGTCCCCAGAGGGTGAATTTAGTGATGCTACCCCGCATAGCGGGCTAGCATCACCAAATTCACCCTCTGGGAACCTCATTCTGCTGAGGTTAAAGCAGAATGAGGTCCCCAGAGGGTGAATTTGGTAGCGGGCTAGCATCACTAAATTCACCCTCTGGGGACCTCATTCTGCAAATGACAGACACACTATTTCAAGGCTTGCTAGACTGCAATCCTGGAAATATCTGGAATATCTCAAAACTGCCTCCAGGTCTATAAAAGTCATGACAAATAGCACTTTTTTAACCTCACTATGGGAAAGATTTTGAAAAAATTCACCATGTTTCCAGAAGTGTGGAAAGGCATAGAAATCTCCTTAATAGAAATGTGGTATCTTGAGTACTTAAATTATATAGATAGGGAACTATAAACATAGTCAGTGTCTAAAGTTTGTAAAATTTTGATTTTTATCATTTGCGGGGGTGGGGGGGGGGGGGGTGCTAAAATTTTGGAAAATATCACTGCCATACTAAATAAAGATACATCCTTTAGCGTTTATTCTGTTCTAAGTTGTGGGCAACATGACATGGCTTCCAGTAGTTCTTAGAATAGCTAAATATAGAATATTACTAACTATTTTCTTCACAATCTTCTTACAATTCTTTCAAAATTTCTGCCTGCCTTTTTTCTTTCCCCTTACACAGATTTGTGAGTTTGGATGTATATAAAGTTTAGTATTTATTTGATTTTAAGAAGTTGAAATTAGCAGTGAACCTAATATGTATGGTTGTTCTAAGCAATTAAAATTAGAGAATAAGATAACAATAAAGAAGAAATGATATAGATTTGAGAAGAGTTCTGAAATGGAATAAAATATACATGGAATGATGGAAATACTCTCTTATTTATTATAACCCTTTTTTTTACTAAATGGATTCTCCCATCAAATTATAAAAGTAAACTTTGGAATGATCTATTATTCATATGGAGGGATGTTCAGGAAATATGAATAGATGGCAAACAAGAACAGATACTGGTGATACAAATGAAGATGTATTCCTATTAACTGGTGGGAAACAAGTCTGAGTTTAGTGTGCCTGTCATTTGCAGAATAAGGTCCCCAGAGGGTGAATTTAGTGACCCTATCCCGCATAGTGGGCTAGCATCACTAAATTTACCCTATGGGGACCTCATTCTGCTTAGGTCTCATCTCTGGAAAGTTACTTTATTATCAAATTTCTTCACATAGATTCTATTTCTTTTTTAGTTTTAGTTTCTCTCTATCCCCAAATTGGCAGACAATGCATAAACGAAGTGCCCAATGGGTGTACATCAAAATATTCACCATTTGTCTATGTCTCCCATAGCCGATGCGGCTTAAGCAGAATGAGTTTCCATGAGGGTGAATTTGGTGATGCTAGCCCACTATGCTTGATAGCATCACTAAACACACCCTCTGGTGACCTCATTCTGCAAATGACAGGCACACTTAACTCAGGTTTGGTCGGAAACAACATATGGCAGTTTGTTGAACTTATATCTGAACATTTCTTAAGAGAACTGCTTTTCAATGAGTATTTAGTTAAGAAACGGTTAATTTTAACATATATGTTCACATCCAAACATTCAAAATCAACATAGGTTATTAAAAAAAACCTCTATAAAAACAGATCTAACTTTTAAATTTAAAATTCACTCTTATATAATCAGATCAGATTGTTAGGCAAGGTTGTGAGAATGCTTGATTTAACCCTTTCAGTGCCAAGTCCGATTTTTCCACCAATGTATCACATTATTATAATCAATAAATTTGAAAAATGATCAAGGAAATATGGGTTGATACAAAAATCGGACTTGGCACTGAAAGGGTTAAATTCAAATAACTCAGCATGTTTATATCTATTTGTTCGCTGAATATAATATGTGCTTGTTCGTGTTTTTGAGTGTTTCGTTTAACCACTAACAAATGCTGCATGTTGTTTTTATTTTTCAGATTTAAAAAAACATTTTCCTGACAACATTCTCTTTAATACGTCGATTGGGAGACTAAAAATGAAATTATATTTTCAGCTGTCATTCATCAGTTCATCAACATAACATCTGATATCCATTGTATTAAAGCCAATAAAATATAATAACTCTGTATTTTTATATACTAACATGACAATTTGACATTACCTTGATTTTGATTGGCTTTAACAAATCATGGCGATGGTGGTAAACATGATTTTATGGCAATGATTTGTAATTTGTTGGTCTGCAGCTAGCTTTCATTGTTGCTATTCATAGGGCATGTTATCTCTCTCTCTCTCTCTCTTGTATATCCTCATAGTTTTTCCATTTACTCAATTTTTACCCTGAATTCAACTAATCCTGACCATGTTGTGATTTATTTTTGGTTAATTTATATGATATTTGTCTCATGTATGCAGCTTCATTGATTTCATCCCACTTTGCAGGATAAGGTTCTATTTGAATGCAATTTCTCATTTCCAGCTTTGTATTGTAGACATATATAACTGGGGGATTGCTCGTTTGTATGGTAGATATATATAACTGGGGGATTGCTCGTTTGTATTGTAGACATATATAACTGGGGGATTGCTCGTTTGTATGGTAGATATATATAACTGGGGGATTGCTCGTTTGTATGGTAGATATATATAACTGGGGGATTGCTCGTTTGTATGGTAGATATATATAACTGGGGGATTGCTCATTTGTATGGTAGATATATACATTGTATAACTGGGGGATTGCTCGTTTGTATGGTAGATATATATAACTGGGGGATTGCTCGTTTGTATGGTAGATATATATAACTGGGGGATTGCTTGTTTGTATGGTAGATATATATAACTGGGGGATTGCTCATTTGTATGGTAGATTGCCCATAAAACATGTGTGATTTTATTTGAAATATAATTGTATGTGTTTATTCCATCACAAAATCAATAATCCGTGAAAGAAAACATTGAAATTTCAAAACACTCCCCAACCATTTGCAATGCATTTAATGCTAGCATCGATAGCAATGTAACTGTTGGAAACTAGCAAAAAGCAGATGAAACTCTCAAGCCGGAATGTGATTCTTACAGCTGTAGTGTTCTCAGAGGCGTCCATGTTTAGCAGTCGTAAGGGAGACCTTTGGGAAACATGTTCGATCTCAAGTTTTCTTTGACCAATCACTGTGCATCATGTTCTAAGATGCACCGCAGGACGCGGTCCAAATATGGGATAAATCAGACTTATGGGTGAAATGTTAAAAATGTGCAGAAATCGTGAAAGATTTATGCGATATAGAGAGGGAATATCAAAATATACCATAACCCTTTCTATACTAAATGGATTCTCCCATTCAGTTATAAAAGTATACATTGGAATGGTATATTATTAATTTGGAGGCTGTTCAGGTAATTAAGCAGATTACAGAGAAAAAAAGAACAGATAATACAAGAGCAGAATGATTCATATTCATTTGGTGGGAAATGTTTAGATAATTAGTGCAACAAACGACCATGAAATCCACGAAACAAAATATTGTTACATGTACCCCATTTTAATACTGTGTCATATAAGTCCTAAAATGTGGGGAGATAACTGCGCATTATATACAGATTGTGGATCATTTGCTTATTTATAACAAGGATACAGTGTGGGAATACAGTACGGGAATACAGTGCGGATTCATATTCACCCTGTGGGTCCATTCTGACCCACTGCATGAATAGATTCATACTGTGGGTATTCCATCCTAACCCACTGTGTGTATAGATGCATGCTGTGGGTATTCCATCCTGACACCCTGCGTGTATAGATTCATGCTCCCATAGGGAGCCTCACATATATTTAAGAGAATGCGCCGGCTTACAAGGTCAAGGTAAATATTGTTAGGGTCAATGCATTCTCTTATATATGCGAGGCACCCTATGGGCAACTCGCATCTGTAAGAGAATCAATTGGCACATAGTTTTCGCAAAATTTCAAGAAGCTCCTGTCATGGAAGGGTTAACTTACCACATTCAAAACCTTGTTCAGCGGAAAACCTTATCGAGTCTGCTGCAACTTATAATTCGTGGAATATTATTGAAAGTAAAATTTGGTTATTAATTTAGATCACATATTCTTATATTTGTACTAACAGTTGGTCAAAGATACTGATTTGTCTGGTAAAGCCCCAATAACACTTAAACTAAGTCACTTACATATGTGGACTATTCTTTGTGTCAATGGTGAAATAGTTTTTCTAATTTAATCGATATTTTATTAGCATAATGTCAGAGAAATGTGTTTTGATACTACCTTCACTTAAGGCTATGTCATTTGCTTTATTGTGAGCATAATGTCAGACACTTGAGTTTCCTACCTTTCTAACCGGGACTTAGGCTGGATAAGTCATTTTACTGGCTGGATAATGTTGCCTACCTTCGCTAACCGTGTGATTTCACTTATGGCTGGGTAATTTGTTTTACTCTATGTATAATGTTTCCTACCTGTTCACTAACCGTGTGATTTGTTTTCTTGTAGCCGCTGCAGCGAAGGCTCTCCAGGAGAATCCAGACATGCCACTACCGATCCCTATGGATAAACTCAAAGACATGGCCACTCAGATGAATTCAATTCTCACAACCTTATTGGTTAGTTTATCATTCCAAATGTATAGTTCTATACCATGTACTTCACGTCTCAAAACTCATGGCTCAGTCAGCAGATTCATAGCTCATTTGGTCGTCATGAGCCATCCAGTGATTGTGAAGCTGATTCAGTCGTTGATCAGCGCGCAGATTATGTGATCTATATGTTACCATTAATTGATCATCATATATATGCTAACGGATACTATACACTTTATACTCTCTCTCCTCTCATCTCCTCTCCCCTCCCCTCTCTCCTCTCCCCTCCCCTCTTCTCTTCTCTCTCTCTCTCTCTGGACCACCCAAAATCACATTTTGACGTTATGACGTCATGGCATGCACAAATTTTGCATGATCATGTATTTTGACCCTCCGGGTAACATGAGGTGAGCCATGACTCCCCAACGTCACATTTCAACATTATGACGTCATATCCTTACATACATCTCGGTTCTCTTAAACTACTGGGCGGATCTCACTGAAATTTTGTGTGGTCATGTATTTTGGTCCTCCAGTAACATGGGCTGGTTCTGGACCGTAACAATAAATGCCGCACTTAGTCTATGCATCCACTAGTTTGGTCATATATGTACTGTCCACCTACACCACAACTCCTTTAAGGTTGATTGGATGTTTTCATTAAAAAAAAAAATTTGTCTTACTTGAAAGAATAACGCTCTAATCTAGAAGCTTTCGGGCTTCTTCAGCAAGTATGCTATATTTCCAGAATAACAATAAAATCGATATTGACTGTATGTTTACAAAGTATATACGACATACTGGGTCTACATTCTCAGTGCCTGCACTTTTCATTATGAGCAGTTAAATCTCGCATTCAATCCATGGTTAAGTAGAGTGTATTATCGCCAGATCCATCTGTCTTGCTTTATGTAGCTTTATAAATATTAATTGTTTTTATTTTGCAGTCTGCTGTTAATAGCCGTGAAGAGGAACGGGATGATATGCGGGACAAACTAAAATCAGCTCAAACTGAACTCAACTTGTTACGTGAAATCCAGAAAGCATCCAACCTGCAGCAACAGAAGAAAGATGGGCGACCCGACAGCTTCGTGTCAGTCGGGTCTGCAGCTTCCGAGCTCAGTGAAGATCTCTGTGATACAAAAGGTAATAAGCGATATTATTTGTCACCTCGCCATTTTATTAGAATAGTATTTCTTCAGCTTCGTTTGTTAGAGTAGTGGGTATTCCTGTTCTTCATTATTTTATCATGAACAAATTTTCAACTCTATATCATTTCTCTTCATAAATAATATACTATTATATAGATAGCGCATGGCTTGGAGTTGACTCTGCCGAAATAATGGTCCTCAACGAGGAAGCAAGCCTTGAAATAGCGTGTCTGTCATTTGCAGAATGAGGTCCCCAGAGGGTGAATTTAGTGATGCTAGCGGGCTAGCATCACCAAATTCACCCTCTGGGAACCTCATTCTGCTGAGGTGTAAGCAGAATGAGGTCCCCAGAGGGTGAATTTGGTGGTGCTAGCCTGCTATGCGGGGTAGCATCATTAAATTCACCCTCTGGGGACCTCATTCAGCAAATGACAGACACCCTATTTCAAGGCTTGGGAGGAAGGTATGTTGACTGTTCCTCATTCAGGACCTCTATTTTGGCATAGTCAACGACAAGACATGCATTATTTATTATATGATATCGAACACTTGTGTGAATTCTCACACAATTTCTGTGTCTGAATTTATCACATTTTTATTTGGCTCCAAATTTTTGTCTCAAATTTTTGAATTTACTGCAATCTGTTTGCGATGGAAGATAGCTATGTTGTTAGTTACAACTCACATAATCTCTTCATGATTCATGTATTTATTTCTATAAATCCATCTTTAACAAAGACATTTCTGTGAGAAGCTAAATTGTTTATCTTCGATGAAAATGGAAAAGGGAATTATACCGTTCTTTCATAAATTAGGATTTTCTGCTTGCCAAGCTAAACCGACAACCTATTTAAATACACTTGTATGATCATTAAAATTAAGTCTAATGATATACCAATTTGTTGTGTATTGTAAATGGGAATAAAATAAAGTAACACCATTTAAGACTCATTTGTATTGTCTAGTGACAAATATGGACATAAAGGTTGATTTTAAGACTGCTTTTGTCGAAAGTAACTTCTTAGAATGCAACCTTGGCACTAAAACAAACAAACTGGTATACAAGGAATTGTTTGAAGCATTATGTTAAATTTGAAACTTTTAGTCAACTCTACAGCCCAATATTCAAACATGGAACGATGTTTGTAGCCTTTTCAGGAGGTGAATCTCCGTCCTCATCTACAGACCACTCCACACTTGATTGGCGGTAAATTACAAACTTCATGAATCTCTCATCTTGGCTGAGTTTGGTTTGGCATCAAAACTACCTCCCAATTTACTGCATTCCACTTTACTACATCATCCGATGTGTTCTACCTTACTACATCATCCGATGTGTTCTACCTTACTACATCATCCGATGTGTTCTACCTTACTATATCATCCGATGTGTTCTACCTTACTACATCATCTGACTACAGCATAATTTTCACATGAGCATCTGACTTTCCTCTCTAATCTATGCTTGACATTTCCTCTGAATTTCAGTAGTTTTTAGTTCAACTTGACAAAGTCAAGTTTGAGCTATTGCTCTGGGCTGGTATCCATCGTCCATGCTTGTGTACACCCGTCAACAATTTCCATTGGCGTGGACTACAGGTCATACCTTTGTTAGGAATATATGAAATTTGTCATGGCTGTTGACATTGACATGTAGATGGGAACGAGTCATTTGGCAAAAAAAAAACATGGCTACCAGTGGCCATCTTGGATTTCAAAATTCAATACATTAGCACAGGCTGCAGAATGTACCGTCCATTAGCACAGGCTGCAGAATGTACCGTCCATCTGAACGTCGTGAAATTATTCATGGAGGTCGCAATTAGCATGTAGATGGAAACATTATGTTTTGGGTTGAATCGGCCAAAAAACATGGCTGATGTCTGCCATCTTGTTTTTCACTATTAAACTATGTATATCCGTTAGCATGGGCTACAGGTTGTACCTTTGGTCGGATCATTATGCAATTTGTCATGGATGTTAACATTGACATGTAGATGGGAACGACTTATTCTTAGACATGTCAACTTTCCGCATTCCTAAGTGCTCCATTGACTGTGACAATTGAAATTATCCCTTTTCCAAGTTGAGATACAGTGTAATTGACACTTTCATTTCAGTTTGTTCTCTACTTCATTTTTAATTCTCTTTGCATTTTAAACATTTAAAAAAAAATTCCTCAATAAATGCATGCAGTTGAATTGAATGTTATTTTTTCATACGAATGCCCCATTTCTTGCTGCGATTGCTCAGTTCTCAAATTTAGCAAAACCAAAATTTTGTGGAATAATTCAATAATTGATAATCAATGAAAGTTATGAGTTTCGGTATTAACAGATTACAGCATCACAAATTCTTTACTAACTACAATAGGAGCATTGTTACTCATCTGACATCTCTACTAAATGGTTTTGTCCTATGTTTTACTAGCCCATGCATGGTATAATTGTTTCTTGATGATTTCAAACTTTTGGCTTTGGAGAGTGGGAAACACATTAAAAAGATGTGTCATGAATTTTGAAAATGGTTTGTTTTATATCCCTTGATTCATGAAAAATTTGTAATAATGTTTCTAACACCCAATATTTGACAGTCAAACGCAAGCATCAACATTAAAGCAGCATCAGGGGTATGTGGAGATCTCATACATGGGTGTTTGATTTTGAATGAAACAGGACCCTCTAATATATTTATAGACATTGAACCTATCTAGGCAATAAAAAAAAACAATATTTGAAACAAAAAATGTGCTTATATTGTTGAACCATCAGTTTGACCATGGTATACACACGGTATGTACACAGTACTTCTCTAATCAGCTTATAACATTTCATAATTTAGTTGTTCCACATAGCTTCATTAATGAAAAGGCAGACACCCTTATTCTAAGTGAAGTGATTTTTACATCTATGCAAATATTTAGGGCAGCACAAGTGCCGTATCTTGGTGAAATATGCATTTTGGATCTGCCGATCATAAATATGTGTTTAGGGTTCCAGACTTCCAGTTACCAAGCCTTGAAATAGTGTGTCTGTCATTTGCAGAATGAGGTTCCCAGAGGGTGAATTTAGTGATGCTACCCTGCATAGCGGGCTAGCATCACCAAATTCACCCTCTGGGAACCTCATTCTGCTGAGGTGTAAGCAGAATGACGTCCCCAGAGGGTGAATTTGGTAATGCTAGCACGCTATGCGGGGTAGCATCATAAATTCACCCTCTGGGGACCTCATTCTGCAAATGACAGACACACTATTTCAAGGCTTGCCAGTTACAACAACATACAAAATCCAATTAACGAAATGTGGCAGCGAGAGCTTTCCGATGAATGGCAATAAGCCATATTTCCGACTAAATCCTGAAAAGTTACCCATAATTCTGCTGTGGTTAAGAAGTCGATTAATTAGGGCATTACTGTAGACTACACTAGAATCTTAATGAGCAGTAAAAATAAGTTATCTGAAAAATTGGCCTGCAGCCCTGATGACATCTTTAACAAAATAATAGTTCTATGGGCTAAATTAGTCCAAAAAATGTTACGTCAGAACACAATGCATGGATTTAGTATTCAAATTCCTGTGTTTATAAGCATTAAAACTATTTCTATCTTTCAGATGATGTTCCTGATGGATCTGATGCATTCCCTTCTCAGTTGAGTGACATTGAGACTGAAAAGTGTGTTGCCAACGATTCAGATTTGTTGGAAACGATAACTGACAACACAGCAGATTCCATTTCGACATCGGCTTTGATGTCAGAGCCTGGGAGTTCGTTCTTTGAGCACAGTGCCGAGTTTGATTCAGACACCCATGTGACGGAACGCGTTGAGTGCGTCATACCGCAGACAGTTCCCACACAAATAGATTGTGTCAAGAAGACGGGTTCTTATAATATTCGAGCTACAAGCAGCCCTATAAAGGGTGACGTGGACGACGGTGTGAGGGAATTGACTTCTGAGATATCTTGTGACAATGATATGTATGAGGAAGCGTCCGATATCCTTGAGACTCTTCCTGAATCGGCGTGGGATCCGGAAACCCATAACGGTGCTATTATATCGGATATTTCTCAAGATGATGACACAAACTTCTCAGATCGACTCGAATCTGATCCTCCCGTGTCATGTGATCAGAAGAACCCGCCCTCCGACAATCAGCTGGAGAATCTATGTGATCCCGAGCAGCAGGGTGATAGTGCTGTTTCCGCTAGTTCGGACTGTGACGGCATTGAGATCTGATGTTTGTTTACTGATATAATCACTTCAGTGACGTCGTCAGAGTGGATATAACCAACAAATGGAAGTTATTCTCACAGTTTTCTCTCTGCCTCTATATGGTGCTTTCTGATTTTCATTATACTCATATTATCTTAAAATCCCAAGAATAGATATGTGCTGATAGCTAGTTAGTTAATTGATTCCCATTCATTCATTTGTAGAGGTGTTCGGATAATAATTTCAACAAACACTACTTATTATCCGAGATTCCCTTACAAATTAATGAATGGAAATCCACATCGTGTTTTCTGTCTGACATTTTTGTCAGTTTTAAATTTATTTCAGTTTTGGAACTTATATATAATATTATGTCTTTGCCTTAGTCATTCATACATGACATTGGCCATTATTTTGCAAAAACAGAACCAATAGCTTGAACAGGTAAAAATGTATTCTGTGTCGCTTGCAATGACCTCTTTGTTTCGATTACGATTAAAAAGCACAAGCTTCAGCTGAGACGAATACCAACGAAGATCCCAGAACCTTTTTGGGAGGTCTTCACTATCTTGCAGATAAATGTTAGTTTGCTTCAATAAAATTACAATAAATAAGTTAAGAAATTTATATCTATATATTCAGGATGATTTGATATACCTATCAAGATTAAAAAATGTCTTTTTGTTGAACAACTTGCTTATGGTAATTGAGGATCTACTGTCTGCTTTATACTCTGACTGACTAGCATAATGAGGTAGCAGGTTACCTCCCTTTGACTGTACTGAAATATGAACATGGGCTACTTTGAGATTTGAATCAAAGGAATGCTCTTGTCTAAACAATCAAAGCCAATTAGCATGTATGCTTGTTTTTGGTCATATTGCAATGTTAGAAGAAGCCATACTTCTGAGAATAAGAAAATATAACTATTGATTTAAACATTAAAGTAAACAAAATATTTAAAGAAGGAATTAAACTGAGAACGAATATGTATGATCTATGTGAAGTTAAGCCTTCCATGACGGGAGCTTCCTGAAATTTTGCAAAAACCCTTTGCCGATGCATTCTCTTATATATTCGAGTCTCCCAGTGGGAGCCTTGCATATTTAAGAGAATTCAAGTCTTTAATGCTGCACTGGTGCAGCTACCATTATGTAAGGGTTAAGCACTGAGAGCTACCACATCATTTGTCTGGTTATATGCACTCTGATGATTTGATTTTTTTGGTTGTTATATGAACACTGTTCGTAGATATACATCCGTAGTGCTAGTTAGAGACCATTTTATCAGAACAAATCTCTATGTATTATTAATCTATAATCAATTCTACTCTCTCTATCATAGCTCCATCTGTCATAACATTTCTCGGAAATACTTGTTTTCGAATTTCTCAGAAATGTTATGACATTTCAAGTGACCAGAAAGTTCTGCTGTAGCTGACCACTCTCCTAAAGTCATCAATTCAGTAATTTTATTAGCAAAAAGTGAAAAACCTCTATTTTTATTTAAAATTTAAGATTCATCACAGTAAATTTTGAAAAACAAGTATAAATGTCTAAAAGCTATCAAAAGTAGCTTTATATCAGTTTCAGGCACCCACACAAGTCATAATATATCTTTAACCTCTTCGTTGCTAAATATTGGAATGTGCTGTGTCATTGATATTATGGACATTTTGCAGTGGAAAATTATAACAGGAATATCACCAAAACCCTAAAACTTATCTCCATTCAAAGGAAGTTATCATGCACAATCCTGAGACATTGTACACCATTTGAAACTGGTTGTGATACACTAATTTCTGAGTGTCTGTAATGATTGATGGTCATCTGCTTGTATGCTGAAGTAGGTGAACGGACCATATCATTTTACACCATAGCAGCAAAGCACTTTTAACAGTTGCATTTTAACATCGTAATAAGAGGTGTAGATTTAGTTTTCATCAATCGACATCAAAATTGACAGTTGTTAGACAAAGCATTGCATTGTGCTTTGGGATTGACTTCACTCTTCCTGCTGTCTGTTTCTATTGTCTGAACATCCCAGCAAATGCAGAATAGAGGGTTCCAAGGAATAATTTTAGAACTGAATGATAGGATTCATACATTAATTTAAGGGTTAAGAGTGGCTACAGCTATCAGTAATGGCCTAAATAATCGACTCCGTAACCACAGCAGAATTATGGGTAATTTTTCAGGATTTAGTTGGAAATATGGCTTGTTTCCGATGAATGGCAACAAGCCATATTTCCGACTAAATCCTGTAAAATTACCCATAATTCTGCTGTGGTTAAGGAGTCCATTATTTAGGGCATTATTGTGTCAGTAAGTTCTAAATCTCTTCATGATTTTTACAGTCAGTAATGGCTTGAAACATCATTCACAATGGTCACTTAATGGAGCTATTTATATTCTCATTCTACCACTAAAAGTGATTAGGCAAAACCTGCCAACTTACACAGCATTTGTTTTCGATAAGTTTTGATATTTTGAGTCTGTTGTTTATGATTCTATGTGTGCAATAGATTGAACGAATGTGATGATTTCTCTAAAATTTCTGATGGATCGAGACATATGGGTCGTTTATGAGGGTCCTCATAGATTTGCGATACAAGATTAAAAGCCTTCATTTATTGTTCAAATGTGCCTGTTTCGAAGGCGCAATGCATTATTTTTCCTCAAAAACTCAAAATAAACATCTGGTTTTAAACATATTGCATTAACAGCATCTTATAACACATACAAATTACACCTGTAATGTTATAAATATAGCCAGATTTTCCTAGTACATGAAAAAAATTACATGTACCTCCTTGTAACAGAAGCTCACCTCTGAACTTAAACAGGCTACATAGCAATATATGTGTGACCCTGGCTCCAGTCTTGTACATGATGAAATTTTGGGGTATACCTCCATGATGCATTGCTTATACCTTTACACTTGTGGCTTGTTGACGTACTGCTGCATAATATCATTTGCATTTGTCTTCCACGTAAACAGGATCTTTCATGACCAAGATCTTGCCTTTAGTTTGAGAGCTATTTTATATATATGCATATTGTTTTCATACGATTTTTTCAGATATATGATTGTTGATTTCATTTCTTTCGATTCTGCTAATGAAATATTCATGTTTATAGCACATTTAAACCCCTTGATATTTGGATACTAGCTGATAGCTAGTTAACTGATTCCCAATTGTGTTCATTTGTAGGCTTTCTCAGCTAACTTCATTAGCCTTCCAAAGGTGATCTCATTTGAACGTCTATATGAATGAATAGGAATCCATGGGGTGCCAATTGGCTGCTTATAGCTGAACATTCCTACAAATGAATTAGTGGGAATATGCGGGGTGTTTGTCAGTCAGTTGGCTGCTTGTCTTATCAGAAAACTTAAATGAAGAATGAAACAATTCCAATGCATGGTAGTGGAATTAAATAGGAGAATCGATATGGAAATGAAATGGATAAATTTTAGATAATGTTATTTAAATATCATCTGCCACTTATTCCCATTGTCATTCTTCATAGAACGTTGCTTCCAAATTGATTTGTATTATACACAATAGGCCCATGATGTTAGATATCACACTCAAGATGCTTTCTGGATAGAATACAGGTGTACTGTGAACCACAATATAGATTTTTAAACTCAGCTGTTGTCATCATAGTTTCAGTTCGCGCCATTTCGATCAGAATAACAAAAGACTTTCAGTTCCCATTTGGTGCCATTAGAAAAGCCAATTACAGCTCTTACCAAAATAATGAGAAGCGTTCAGTTCAATTTTCAAATTATATCTAAAAGAGTGTGACAAGCTTGAATCAGCCTTATATAAGTTACCTTTGTTCTTGCCAAATATTTCCGGTTTTGTTCATACTACATGTATGCATGGGTTTGCTTCCTATAGTTTGTTAGTACTGATTATTTACTATATATTAGAGTGGGTTCTCAGATTATAGTCAGCCATGACAATATTATGTTGCAAGTATGCCAATAGGTTTCGTATGTTACTTAATTTATCAGCAGTAAAATTGTTATAAAGAGATATATTTATTATGCAGCTTTAAACACATTTATATCTTTAACAACAAAGTGTTCAAAATATGTTTAGACAAAACATTATGCAATCACAATGTCTGTGTTATACTGATGTAGTCAAAACATCTTATCAACCAGTGTGTTTACCTCATTCTCGTTGTGATATGGCTTAGCTGCTAAAACGATAATAAACACCAACTAAACAAATGGCTGAAACAATTTGTGATTACATGTTATCAGTGTGCAGCAATGCATTATGGAGGTCCAATTCTCAGATGTTTGCTTGAATCGTATATGTGAATGTTAGAGATTTTTTTACTCACATTGTATATAAATGCTTATAGTGTAATATAGTACATGTATATATGTGAAATTATTAATAAATCTGCTCTCAGCATGCTCCAATGCATTTGTCTTCAAATTTATGGAGTTTTTCACCCCAAATAACCACAGTAGTCTGTGATAAAATGATATAAACTTGTGTCCCGAAATATGAGTTTGGGAGGAATTATATAAACGCCATGCTGACTGCTGTTCAAATTTCTCCCCCACCCCTCTTATTAATTTTTTTTCATTTCATGATCACCCATTTCTTTCACTGAAATACCTTAAATGTTAGGCTCTATAACACTGAAATACATTAAATGTTAGGCCTTACAACACTGAAATACATTGAATGTTATGTCTTAGAACACTGAAATACATTGAATGTTAGGCCTTATAACATTGAAATACATTGAGTGTTAGGCCTTATAACATTGAAATACATTGAGTGTTAGGCTAAATAACACTGAAAAGCATCGAGTGTCGTGCCTAATAAACCAAATAGTTGGTTTCTCAGGGAATTGTTTTTCATGATGAGGGTGCCAGATATTCATACAAAAATGGTTAAATGCACTGGGGATCTTTTCAATGCAATTGTGTTGATAGTCATTCATCGATTGGGACAAGTTTTTAGATAATATTTATTGTAGACAATTTATATCAGTGGGTTTGATGTTTTTATTTATATGCTGTATTCTCTGAGAAATTAACTTTTGTATTACCCTGTCTTGTTTTAGAATCATTTTCTTCCGAAAACTATTTGGAACCTTTGAGGAACTTTCTGTTCAATCCTGGGTTCTTTGGTTTGACTGTTTACAAAACTTCAAGCAGAATCTTTTGCTAGGTCCTTCTTGCTTTTGCTACTATTTTTTGACAATATTTACACATTATTACTATATCTTCATACAGTAACATGCTGGTCATTGAATTTATGAATTAGGTGAATTAGACCCAAGGTCACATGGTTTCACTGATTAGGGTGTACAGATTCTTGAAATGCTGCTTTGAGTATCCAAGATTTCCGAAACATTGATTAGCCAAATTTGGTGATGAAATAGAATTTATATGTTTGTTGTTTGCTAAAAATTGTCAAAGTTTACTCAAAGAAATAAACTCCTGAAAATGGACCTTACATTAATAAAATAGTAACATACATGACTCTTAGATAGATTACTTTATAAAATAGTAACACATACATGACACTTAAATTACATTATATAAATGAGGCCCCCACCCCCCTGGAATACGGAATACCACTTGACACAGAGGGTGGAATACGGAATACCAGTTAACAGCCATATGGAATACGGAGTACCAGTTAAGATCAAAACAGCCATATGGAATACGGAGTACCAGTTAAGATCAGATAAGATAATTTATTGATGATAAAATGATCTAAAAGTAATAAAAGTATACATTGGAATAGTCTATTATTCAACTGGAGGGGTGTTCGTGAAAATGAAGCAGACGAGAATTTTTTTTATTTCAGAATTAGTTTGATTTACTGAGGGAAATGTTCAGATAATATGTTTTTTGGAAGGTCGGCGTACGAATACCGGTATTTTTGGAATACCGAATACCTCCTAACAGAGGGGCCGGAATACGGCGTACCTCATAACAGGGCATGGAATACGGCGTACGAAAAGGGGGGGGTGGGGGCCTCATAAATATTAACATGATGTTTTTTTAGATAGATTGTGTGCATTCCTGATAGGAATGAGATTTGGATTTCCTGGGTTTCCTAAACGTTTATGAGATCCTCTGTACCCAAATCAATATTATGAGCTTCTGGGCACCATAATAAATATTACGAGATCCCGGGTAACCAAATAAATATTAAAAGCTTCTGGGCACCATAATCAATATTATGAGATCCCGGGTACCAAAATCAATATTACAAACTTTCGGGCACCATAATCAATATTACGAGATCCTGTGTACCCAAATCAATATTACAAGCTTCCAGGCACCATAATCAATATGAGATCCCGGGTACCAATATCAATGTTACAAGCTTCTGGGCACCAGAATCAATATTACGAGATCCCGGGTACCCAAATCAATATTACAAGCTTCCAGGCACCATAATCAATATTATGAGATCCCGGGTACCAAAATCAATATTACAAGCTTCCGGGCACCATAATCAATATTATGTGCTTGCTGGCACCATAATCAATATTATGAGATCCCATGCACCATACTCAATATTACGAGATCCTGAGCACCGTAATCAGTAAAACCATGTGAACTTGACATAAACATTCATTCATAAACAAGAGAAAACGTAACTTTTGAAAAATTTCGACTTTTTTGGAATTTCTATTTATGAAGCATGTTAAGGGCAGAAGTGTTTAAATTGTTTTGTAAATTTTTGCTAATACGGTATTCTGTATATTTCTAGGCATTATATATATGAATATATGTACAGTAGATTGAAACTGACTGTAAAAACTATTGGTTTATATATGTGTATTATAATAAGGAAAAGGGAAAAGAAACCTCGAGAAGAGGTTTATCACTATTAATGATGCATTTAGATAAGAATTGTTCTCTGTCCAGCTGTTTAATGTGCTGTTATCCCTGATTTATCATAACGGACAAGTTCAGATTAAAAACTTCTAACTTCACCCATGAAGCATCAACAGTCTGAAGTATTCCATAATGTGTGGCAGGATATCAAGTCCCAATCGTAGATCACCTAAACCTGTTGATCAACTCTACATGTAACACTGAGTGTACATTGTTGCACACGTGTAGTGACCACATTTAATAATGACTATATTATGGCACCTTTTGTGTCTCACTAGCTGCAAAAGAACCCCTACATTTGGTTGATAACGTTATTTCAGCCTGTGTGATTATTTCACCCAACTGCACTGGAGCGATCCTGATAGCTGTCATCATAAAAACAACAAACTTGTCCATTACATTCACGACATTGACACAGTGTGTGGTTCTTGCCATGCCTCACTTCTGGTTAATAGTTACCCCCAGCGGGCATATCGTGTTATAGCCTGCGGGGGTTTAACGTCTCACTATTTGTTAATAGTTTCTTGCTGCAGGCATATACTGTTATAGTCTGCGGGGGCTTAACATCTCTCTTCTGGTTAATAGTTTCTTGCCGCGGGCATATACTGTTATAGTCTGCGGGAGCTTAACTTATCACTACTAGTTGATAGTTTCTTGCCGCGAGCATTTAATGTTTAATATAGTCTATGGGTGCTTAACAGTGAAGTTAGACATTTTCAATCTAAATTTCCTTACTGTTGCCGAGTCCATTGCTGTTTCCTCCTCATTAACTTAATATAGGTCAAATTGATAACTTGCTTAAATTAACAAAATTAGTTCTTTTTTTTATAGATTAACCCTTCAATGACTAAATACTCACTGATGAGTAGTCCGCTTGGGGGGGTGTTCATATAATGAACTCAACAAATGGTTAGGCCGTTTGTCAAATCTATTTATTATCTGAACATTCCCTCCAAATGACTGATTAGGAATCCTATATCTTTTTCACTTGTTTTATCAAAAGGACCTCAAAATAAATAAGAGACCATTTCAATGTTCAGCAAATGTAAAGGTTAAGAAATTTAAGATAAAGATGTCTTCAGGGCTGCTGTTTTTTTTACTAAACCATTTCAGATATAAAAAAATAAATTCTTGCGATGAAAACTCCATCTGTCCGATATTTTTCATATATTTAATTTCATAATTACCAGCAGATCTAGTGTGACATTAACCTTTATGTAAAAGTTACCAAAAACTTCCCAAATTATAAAATTGTTGATTCTTTTACCTGGATTCCCATTCATTCATTTGTTACGATATTCAGTACTAATTTAAACAAACAGCCTCTGGTTTTATTTATGTTGATTGCCACTATCTTTCATTCTAGCCCGTGGTGACGATTCATGTTGATCGCACCTGTAGCCGTCATCCCAGCCCGTGGTGACGTTTTATGCTGATCACACCTGTAGCTTTCATCCCAGACCGCGTTGACAATTTATGTTGATCGCACCTGTATTGAAACTCATTTTGATCATATTTGTTACAATGTTTCTGTTTGTTGAGGGTACATAACACTACTCTAACCTAATAGCTGATTCATTGACGCATTGTAACATAATACATATAATAATAAAAATGAAACTAAATTATTAAATGTCTCGTCATTTTCTTTATTTGCCTGGCCAGTTTAAGTTGAGGGAATATGATATCAGTTATATATGGCCCGCGATGAATAGTTGAGATCAGTTGTCAGAGTTCTATCATAGAGATAGTTTTTTAATCATTGCTGCCTGACCATCATTATTCCTTAAAATATCCAAATAAATATACCTTATCACATCATATTAGCCAGCTTTTATCAGAATCAATAGGCCAATTTACAGGGTGTATCCATCCCCCCACAAATACTCACATTAAACAATGTCTTAGATTTTCTCAGGTTTCCATATCGCCTCTTTTGATACAGGCATCCACCATCTGGTTAATCGTGTCCACCCTCAAATTTAATGGCTATCGACCAGACACCTCTCGATCAATCATTTCCAATTTAAATGTTGGATGATCCATTGTATTAAAGGGAGAAATTGGGATCTGAATGCCCAAGAAATTTGTTCAACAGTGATCCCATGACTGTAGCTCAACTTAGGTAGGGGAATAATTTAATGGTTGACAGTAAATGGAGGAATAGGAAAGGTGCTAATTGAAATGTCTAACCTAGCTGTGCCAAAGGATTTAGTCATGCAAATGTGTACTCGGAAGATATATGTTGCATATCTTTTCCACTTTGTGGAAAAAAATAATTCTTTTGCTAAATTATATGCTACTATGCCAATTTATTAAATATGTGATAAAAAAATTACCGAATAAATTACTAACATACTTTTTAATAGCATTTTTACTTCGAAAAAACACTAAAAAGTGTACTCCAAGAAAAAGTGTACCCGAGTTAAAACTTGAATTTCATGCTTCACTATCAACTTCACAAACACTAAATGTTGTACAATACTTTTAACAGGTTGTAGAAATATATTGGTGATATGAATTAATTATTTTATTCAGTGAAACATAATCAATTCTCACATTTGTCATGGTGTAAAAAAATGTCATACTCCGACCCCGACTCGGGGAAATTGTGTACTCGGAAGATATATGTTGCATATCTTTTCCACTTTGTGGAAAAAAATAATTCTTTGCTAAATTATATGCTACTAGCAGGTTAGCCCGCCACTGGCGTGCTTGGTCAGAAACATGACAATGTTTTATGTTTTGTTTGTGTTTTTCAATGAGTTAATATTGGGTTTTTCAATATTTTACCCGATTTGACCTTGAATTGATCATTTTCAAGGTCAAGGTCATGTCGGGGTCACAATATATAATTCGTGGGTACCCGTTTGAAGGTTAAGACTGACCCGATGAAAATTCCCCCGTTCCCAGGAACGACAGACATAAGAATGTTTCACACAATGCGACGTCGACGATCCCCGTGTGTTTTTACACTTATATACGAAGTTTGAGCTCACCTAGGGCGGAAAAACTTACCCGATCCGCGTTCTTAGGAACACAACACGCTCCGCGTTCTTAGGAACACAACACGCTCATGTCTATACACACCCAGAAGAGGTATGATTTTTTTTAACCTGCCATCGCACGCCATATTGGCCACAAGCCGCCGCCAGCCATATTATTTCTAACGCCAGCCACATTTAAAAATCTCCGCCGCCGGAATTGTAAAATGGCTGAGCCGTGTGCATGGGCTTATATGTCAAGCACAACTGTACTGTGAATCGCAAAGAACTAAACCGCATTGCCTAATATTGGAATACTCGCATGGACAATGCATGGTTGTTATATTATCAGAACACCTGGCCCCTTAATGTGGAATAGACTATCCCAATGTATGCTTTCATATAACTGAATGGGCGCATCCATTCGGTATTGAAAGGGTTAAAATATAAATTGTTATATCGACAACACCCAGTCTCAGACATCACTGGCATTTGTCAATATATAGACATAAGAATATAAAATAGTTTGAAATATTATATATCATTACTATCGGGTTCATCATTCAATGATGCATGCATATATCGCAAGATGACAGTGGTGATAGCAGTCTGAAGTCGACAGCTGCAATCCCAATGTAACTACTTATTAGATGGGAAACTACATAGTATATCCATGCCAGTCCTTCGTGAATTTTCGCCATAATGGAAAAGCCCAACATCAAAAGATTACGTGTGGTCTGGAATTATACGGGTTCACCACAAACGCTAAAAAAAACGGCGTCTATAACCGGTAACAGGGGATTAGGAACATTTCGGAAACGAAAATACGCTGAATGATAACATCTCAGCCGGCTGAGTCGCCATATTTCGTCAGCCACGAACGTCGTGACTGAGCCGGCTTAGCTGGCTAACCAGCCATGAAAATCGGTTGAGCCAGCCATGAAAACTATTTGTCGTGGCTTCGGGGTCTACTGCCCGTGGCCATTGAGCAGCCCCTGACAGAGGTTGTCCACCCTTACGAGATGGTCAATAGTCCCCGCAAAGTTAATCCCGTCATGAACCCCATCCTCGCAAAGAGCGGACAGTCAATTAATCCCGTCATGAACGCCATCACCAACGCGACGTAATTTTGTTTGGTATCATGTGTTGCGTTCTAAAAATAGGAAAGCACTTGTTCCCGTATACGTTTGCGTAAATACGAAATTGTGAGTTGGTTTGTAACCGGGATTTCTGAGAAGCATTATGCCTATAACTACCCCCCCCCCTAAGTCCTGACCTAAGTGTCATACATACTATAACAATGATGTTGTAAGAGTACTATGGCATCCAATAAATCTCCCCGCATAGTAAACCACTCAATGTTCCCGTATATCTCTCTGCAGATGCTAATAACGTTGAATGGTAAACAGACGCTCTTTATAGCGATGCGTCAAAAACAAACGCTCATTAAATAATCACTTTATTAACCCACGCCGTGCCTTTGCTGTGATTTGGGAGTGGATAAAGGGTGCTCAGAGCTTCTCCAAAACGCGACAACTACGGTGTTCGTGGGTTTTTACACTTATATACGAAATTTGAGCTCGATGGGTGCAGTCGTTTTCGATTCTATAAAGTACACACACATATATATATATACGGAAGTCTCAAAATATATAGTATAGACTATGCCAAGTTATTACATATGTAATAAAAAATTTACCGAAAAAATTACTAACATACTTTTTATATTAGTTTATATAGAAGGTGAGAAAAACCTACCTCTTACATCTATACACCAGTCCGTTCCAGCATTGCACCTGACATCGCATTTCAGAGTTACCATTCGTGATATTCACACAGACATCATTGAGGGTCAAATTTGATGTAGTGTTAATGGCGACGTTTCGACTAATTTGATATTATATTAATCGTGTTCAAGTTTATCATTTCAGATGAAGAAGATGAAAGTCTACACCAAGATTTAAAAAGGCCCCTTTCAGGGCCACACGGTTTCTCCTCAAGAGTAGTATATAGAGTAATCCCTAACATTTATCTTCATGTAATCTACCACTGACATGATGTACGGTAGTTTCGATGTTTTAAAGTAACACTTTTCCCGTAGAATATATTTAAAGCTCTTGCTGTTATTCTTGTCCTCCGATGTTCAGTAATGAGAACTCTATAGCATAGTATAACTTATACAGTAGGGCGGCTAAGCGTAAAATCGTTCACTTGGTGATACAAGCATGAAATTTGGTACGAATGATCAGTATGGGCCACTAAACAATATTGTTCGACAAACCACGCGAAAATCCAAGATGGCCGCCATTTTTAAGATGGCCGCCATTTTCAGCTACGTCAGTTTTTGAATTTTGAAAAGTTAACGGATTTTATCGATGTATCACTCAAACAAGAGATCGTATGTCATTTCTAAGGGTTGAATTGAAATTAAAACACAACCTGAGTATGTTAAAACAATATATTGTAACAAATTAGCTGTTTCGTTTCAAAATTTTGGCATTTTTATATCAATTAATTTTCAAATTGTGAAAAAAAAATTCAATTTCAAACAATTTAACCTCACACTATTTATGATGTTAGTACTGGGATAGCTACACACATTCATTACTATCAGTTCTTAGAGTCTTTTAAACTTGGCAGCAACAACTGCATAAAGTGGTGCATGGAAGCCCAATATGGTAGCATGTGCATCACCCACTATACGCATTCTTGCAGCCGCATTTGGTCAACTGACTGCAACATTTGGCAATTGGTGGAAGCTCCGTCCAAAATTGTTCCCAGTGACTGCCATTTTCTGCCCATACCCAATATGCAGGACTCGGATAAGCTGGTTTACGTGCCAATGATTATCCCCATATATGCCCTGCCTCGTATGCGGCTCGCTTGACATGCTGCAACAGTGCAGACATTGTAGGTGGAATAGCATTGTACGGTCTGTTTCCGTGCAAAAAAAGTCTAGTCTGGCTTCATTAATGTCATTGGGTGTATTTGAACAGTCGTACATTATTATAACGAATCTCTCGATTACTGCAATGTCATGTTCTGCGATGGACACTCGAGAATTGCCAAGACTGGAAAAAATTGATAAAGCTTCTGGAAATACATTCCATGCCTGCCATGCAGACTTTTTTCCTTTCCCGCGAAATGCAGATACCACATCGCATCTACTAATTGCAAGGAAAAAGAGAATTCCATAACATTTTGTTGTACCTTGATGAAACAATCTCATTTATTGGAATCCCTCTGAATGTCTTTCTGTGACCGAATGCTTTCAAACTTGAGTACATGATACAATTACAGCTATAATCACTATATCCGTTTCGGTGGCTTGGATTAAGATGCTGTTGTGTTGGTTGATAACTGCGTGTTTTGCATCCACAAATATCCGTGTATCGGCCTTTTCATGTGTACATGGTGCAAGAATATCCAAATCAAGTTCACGGTTACTTTGTACATGTTCACCTTTGGTAACAACAATGCCATTATCCGTATTAACAGTTATGATCTTGTCAGCAAGGAAGTGAAATACTAGTAGCTATGTTTTGTTGTTGTAATCGCGAAGACAGCTATTCCAGTCTGCTAGAGTTTTGCTAGATCCTGATTCCTTTTCCGCGCTTTGACCTAGTTTCCTGTTTGCGGCTACCTGTCTTGCACACGTCAAACACGATGGCAGTTCTCTTATATTTATGACACTATTAGGTTTAAGAACATTTATTATGTCAGAACCATCTATTATCACAGCATCTGCAGTGGGTGCTTCCTCAGACAGTGTTAACTCTGCTTCAAATATATCCATCAATTGAGATTTCTGGCACAAATGAAGTGTTCCATCGTTACTGATTGATGCTGGAGAAATCTAGTTTCCATGTGCAAAATGGTCATAAAGGTCACATTCTCTTGTCTGACAATAAATAAACAACCGAGAGAACAAGAGTTGACAATCATCTTTCGTACTTGTTTCTTTGATTTGATTTCAGCTGGAGAAGACCAAAATATTTAAATATAATTTATTTTGATTAGATCATAGAAATTTTGGTTTCCCATTCCTTTTATGAAAGACGCAGACTATTCATTGCCTTTCTCATAGACAACCGGAATCAGTTCAGCATTAACTGGGTCTACAATGTATCTGGTGTTCAATGCCAAGAGGTCTGTGGAATCATCAGAAAATGGATTTCCCATTTCTTGTGTCACGTCTGTGAGGTTATTCACATTATTGAAAAATGTTTTTTTTTATATGCAATTGTCTCCTCGTTTCTTATGTGATATCCTTTGTACAAGCAATATTATCATAATCAGAAATAACGCAACATAATTCTGGACTAGCGACCATCCATCTATTGAGTGTGCTTCATCCTCGGTTACCCCAATTACTCCTCCATCCCCTTTCACGACTGCGTTGTGCTGTTCATGGGCCTGATCTATTGCCATACTTGAGAATTTTCTTTCAGTCTTGTGTACAACAAAGTTCCCTCTGTGAAATTCATTTGCTATGCTGGGATGTTTCTTCTCTATTGTCATCATGTCTCTGAGGTGAATAGGTAGCAGTAAAATTGTCAATTCAATGTCAAGCACCAAACTCCAGAACTGGAACTGTGGACATTTACTTTTACACCAGTCATTGAAATTTGAGTGCCTACTATCAACATCGGATAAATCCCGACTGCAGTATTCTGAGGGTGCAAATTTCATGAGTTTGAACAGACTACATGCTGTTATCATATGTGCATGTTGGGTTTTTGTAATACGTGAAGCTTCGATGAATGAATCTGCTGTGCCTGGGCTTGCTATACCTGCTTCTATGAGAGCACTCATCCAGTCGCTATCCAGAAGCACTGAACCAACCATTTTTACAGCATCCAATTCCAGATGTAACCCTCCAAGCATAACAACATATTTGTCCTCACCATATAAGTCTGGCCACTGCCACTGTATCTGCTTAGCCAATGCATACAGAGGCTGGTTTGCAGTAATGACCGGTGTCCGTTCTGAGTTTAGCAGTTGAACCGATTCATTAATTTTGCGCATGCAATGTTTTATCGTGGTTAAAAAGTGAGCCTGATCACGCAACAGAGGTAACTTTGAGGTTATTGCTACATCAAACTGATGACCTTGTCCCGTGTAAAGATGATGTGCTGGTAGTTGATGTAGGGTTGTGGTCAATATTGTCCAAATAAGATGTGGTGGACAAGCATTTTCTCAATAGAGGTGGACACACAACTCCATCTGTTTGATACTGTTTAACAACAACCTCTCCAAGCTGGTTTGAGATGTCCATGACACGATCATAAGATATACTCAGTCAGTTTTCATAGAACATGTAAAATCAGGTTTCGTTTCCTTGTTTTTTGCGTACAAAGTTATGCCAGTGTATATAGGGATTGGTGTTTCACAATCTTGACAGTGGCGATGATAAAAGGCTCTGTCCTTATATCTAGATGAGAAACAGTTGATCTGTAGTAACTGCGCAATTGCTAAATCAGACTTTGTTGCACCATGTGTAAGCTGTGACTTGATGTCAGCACCATGCTCGATCATACATGCAAATTGCAGAAGACTTTGTGGTACAGAGCATTGTATACATCCTTGTTCAAACTTGTTATCAAATTTGGTATGATGTTCAAGCATATGTTTACGAATGATTTCCGCTGCTCCAGCAATTTGTAGCGCTTAATTATGTTTACAAGCTTGGGACAGTACAGAACTAACTGTGTCTGAGAACGTCATAAGCACATCGTGACCATGTTTGTGCTTCTCCTTCAGAGAAATTTGTCATCTGCTTTAGAAAATAATCAATACATTATGGAAGACCGATTTGTACAAAATATAGAATGACATGTCAACAGTATTTAATGACTTCAAATATGAAATGCATACAATTGATTACGCTATTAATATTAGCAATTGTGTTGTCAATAATATCAACACCAAGCATAACTTAAACATTTTAACTCACACCATACCAACTTGCACATGTATGTTAACAGCCTATTTACACATATAATTTAACAAAATTCAATAACTCCAGAAGAGATGTACCAAAGAAATCGCATGCCTTAAACTAAGTATCTATGTTATACCACATATAGACCTATCCAATAGTTGCAGTTGCTGAAAAAGTAGTCATCTAGATATTTTTTGAAGAATTTTTAGGAAACAAACCTGTAAAAATATGAAAATAATCAATAAATTCCGAAAAATAATAATATTTTTGCATACTTATGATAACGCAACCTTTAAAGGGATGATTTACTTATATATCGTAACAAAGAAAGAACCGAAAAGTGGTTAGTGTATCTTAAGTTCAATGTGGCGGCCATTTTGAAAAAATGGCGGCCATCTTGAATCCGGTGGCCATTTTGATTGGTTTGTCGAGCAATTTGTTTTAGTAATATATATTGATCATGCATACCAAGTTTCATGCTTGTATCACTAACTGAACGATTTTACCATAATTTTACACTTAGCCGCCCTACTATTATAACGTGTAACATTTTACATAATAATTCGTCTTTAAAAAAAAAAAACTTTAAATCCGCCTGACTTCCACGAATTATGTTGGTCCCAAGCCCAGATCCTTAAAATGAACCAAAATGACACTGAATGAAAAACCCTGACATTGGCCGCAGTCGGAGTACACTTGTTAATGTAATTTGGATGTAAAATTTATTATAATAGAATAATTTGTAATGGTTGAACAAAGTTAACATTTAAAAAACAAATTTTAATCCGCCTGACTTCCACGAAGTCTGCTGGTCCCAAGCCCAGATAAAGGATGAGGGGAGTTAAAATGAACCAAAAGACACTGAATGAAAAACCCCGATGTTGGCCGCAGAAGTCGGAGTCGGAATACACTTTTTAATGTAATTTGGATGTAAAGTTTATTATAATAGAAGAATAATGTGTAATGTTTGAATGAAGTTAACATTGGTATAACTATGACTTCGCTGACTTATAGTTCGTTGAAATAATAAATTATATTCGTATAATAGTGATAGTACAATTATATCATATATCTTCCGAGTACACAATATCCCCGAGGACATTTTTTGACACCACGACAAATGTGAGAACTGATTATGTTTTCACTGCATAAAATAATTAATTCATATCACCATTATATTTCTACAACCTGTTAAAAGTATTGTACAACATTTAGTGTTTGTGAAGCGGATAGTGAAGCATGAAATTCAAGATTTAACTCGGGTACACTTTTTCTTGGAGTACACTTTTTAGTGTGTTTTCGAAGTAAAAATGCTATTAAAAAGCATGTTAGTAATTTTTTCGGTAAAATTTTTATCACATATTTAATAAATTGGCATAGTAGCAGCATATAATTTAGCAAAAGAATTTTTTTTCCCCATAAAGTTAGAAAGATATGCAACATATATCTTCCGAGTACACATTTTCCCCGAGTCGGTACCGGGGCCGGAGTACACTTTTTAGTGACCATCCGACATGTAGCCTGTGCCAAAGGATGTAGTCATGCAAAGAGTAAAATCCAAGATGGCTGCTGGCGGCCATGTTTTTTGAACGAACGACGCCAAAATGACTCGTTCCCATCTACATGTCATTGTTAACATCCATGACAAATTTCATGAAGATCCGACCAAAGCTACGACCTGTAGCCCGCGCCAAAGGATTTAGTCATGCAAAGAGTAAAATCCAAGATGGCTGCTGGTGGCCATGTTTTTTGGCCGAACGACCCCAAAATGACTTGTTCCCATCTACATGTCATTGTTAACATCAATGACAAATTTCATGATTATCAGATGAATAGTACGACCTGTAGCCCGCACCAATGGATTTAATTTTGAAATCCAAGATGGCCGCCAGCGGCCATGTTTTTTGGCTGAATAACCCAAATGGTCTCGTTCCCGTCTACATGTCATTGTTAACATCCATGACAAATTTCATGAAGATCCGACCAAAGCTACGACCTGTAGCCCGCGCCAAAGGATTTAGTCATGCAAAGAGTAAAATCCAAGATGGCTGCTGGCGGCCATGTTTTGGCCGAATGACCCCAAAATGACTCGTTCCCATCTACATGTCAATGTTAACATCCATGACAAATTTCATGAAGATCCGACTAAAGCTACGACCTGCAGCCCACGTCGAAGGATTTAGTCATGCGAAGAGTAAAATCCAAAATGGCTGCTGATGGCCATGTTTTTTGGCAGAACGACCCCAAAATGACTCGTTCCCATCTACATGTCAATATTAACATCCATGATAAATCTCATGATGATCAGACGAACAGTACGACCTGTAGACCGCGCCAATGGATTAATTTTGAAATCCAAGATGGCCGCCAGCAGCCATGTTTTTTGGCCGAATGACCCCAAAATGACATGTCAATGTCAACATTCATGACAAATTTCATAAAGATCAGACCAAAGGTACGACCTGTAGCCCGCGCCAAAGGAAATTGCACACGGACGACGGACGCCAACCCACGGCAATAGCTCAAACTTACAAAATAAGTTCAGCTAATAACATTGCTACCTACTGACAAAGGTAGGGTATACTACAGTAATGCTCTATTTAATCGACTTCTTAACCACAGCAGAATTATTGGTAACTTTTCAGGATTTAGTCGGAAATAAGGAGTCGATTAATTAGGGCATTACTGTACATGCTGTAAGCGTACTTGATGTCACATTATCTTCTTTGTTTATAAATAGATATGACTGAAATTTAGTACATATGTCCGGGTTATTAACATTTGAATTGTTTTTAATTTTCACAAATTTGTTGATTTTATTCAACTTTTCGATCTTTCATTCTATAAAGTGTAAGCGGCCCGCTGAAATTAAAAAGTGTAAGCAGCTTATGTGCTTAGCGTTATAGGTAATCGGATTAACTAATTGGCGACTCTAGACTATTGTGTTTTGGGGTATTTGAGGTTTTTGGCAAAATAATAATTTAGAAAGTGAATATATTTATTTTAAATGATAACTTTATTTAATCACAATGCATATATAATAATATGTGCAGTGAAGAAACAGTATTATATTCCTAAAGCATTCCATCAGAGAATTGCATATCTCCATAACCTTCCACATATTTTTGTGTACATCTGATATTTGATTACATGACTTACATGGAATGAATGATGGTGTATATGTCTCAAAGTGTCCATGTCAGTCAGGGACTCCCATTAGCAATACATGTTACAAATTACATTTATGTGCAACTGAAACTCACTATTAATTGAACATGATGTTTATATTTCTGACTTGTAAAGTTTTCATCAAATCAAATATAATTTCTCTGTGAATATCCATTATGACTAATTTTTTTCGTCAATCAACCATGCATCATGTTGAACAATGAGTCATATTGTCGTTATTGTATGAGATGCATGTGAACATCTAATTCTAATAGTTAGCCTTGTTTGGATAGTCAGTCACATTAGAACATCTCCACTGGACAGATGTATTATTATTATGTAGGATGTCTAACTTTTCCCATACAACAACATAGTTAAACTGACATGGCTCATTGGACCTACACATCACATTAGGTATACGTCAGATGTAGCGCTGAAAACATGCTTTTTAGCTCACCTGAGACAAAGTGACATAACTATTTCCCTCAATAGTAATTCTTAAAATGACGACTTCTCAAGAACCATCAGGCCTATTTAGCTTATATTTGTTGAGTGAGATCCAGATTTGTTAAAACGATCACTGATACTCATTAAATCATCTTCTGCTCAAGAACGCCTTGCTGATTAATCTAACATGGTGATAGGGATTCAGATTTGTTAAAATGGGACCGCCAAGTCTAAAAGAGGCCATATCAGGGGACTCTCAGCTACACTTTTTTCTCCAATGAAATCTCTTATACTCATTAAAACATCTTCTCGTGAACCACCATGCTGGATATCTGGCATGGGATGAAGGTACCTTGGATGGTAGGGATTCAGATTTGCTAGAATGGGACCGACCTGTCAAAAAGTGTCAGAGCTGGTGTCGCACTTTCCAAGCGACACCCCCCCCCCCCCCACCAACCTTAAATTTTTTCTTGCTTTCACAATAATAAGCATTTCAGGCTGCTTGAGTTAATACTTGAGCTGCATCGGCATGGTTTTATATCACTGTTATGTTTGTGTATATTTGTCTAAGAGTGTTTTGTTAACCACCACTTAGCCAGATGAATGAAAATCGTAGCAAACTTGGTTGTTTCGCCACTCAACTCACGAGTGAATTGAGTTCATGTTATATAGACATCCGAGTCTCACTCAAATTGATATCCTGTTTCTTAAGTACATTATCACATCCATATAATGGATATCGCATCCATCTATAACATTTCCTCGAACTCGCTCATTTGTCGTCGCCAAAAGGATATTGCATCATTAATGCCACCGGTGTATACTGTGGGCCAAATATTAGAAAAACGTGGGCCGATGTAGGTTTTATAAATAGATTGGGTCGCTTTAAAAGTTGTAGTGCTACCCCGAATGCAGTTATTTTGGGACGCGTTAAAGTTGTACTGCGACCCCGAGTCCGGTAAAAGCTGTAGTTGGAATGTCCAAGTTCGTGAAAGTTCTATTGACTATGCCGATGATTTGAGAAGCTTTATTGTTTTAGGATATTGTAGAAAGGCTAATCTGGCTGTGTCAAATTGAGCTATAGCGATGGGTTTTCGTGTGGTGTGTATTCGCTGGATGTCTTATAGTTGCAGTATGTAACCATTATGACCGTGTTAATTGCTTTTGACGGTTAGGTATGAACAATGGCTGGGCCATGCACTCTTGGCGGGAACACAATACCTCCGATTTTTTATCTGCATTTAGAAGCTTTCTGGTGTGGTGAATGAGAAACCTGCAGTAATAAGCCGTAGTTTTTTTGTAATAATTTGAAGGATTAGTTGTTTTAACGTAATTCTGAATTCATGTAACCAATATATTTTATATTATCATTTATATTTATGGCTAATAATATGATATTGGTGGCGTTACCATTTCTGACTATGGTTTTCTTGTTCACATTGGTTTCCAATTCCTTAACTACTTGCATATATATATATGTACAACTGCTATATGCGTTTGAGGAATACTCTGCATGCATGAGGGTATCACCCCCCCCCCCCCCCCTTTCGGTACGCGGGATTCAGGGTGTTTTGAAGCCGTACGCGGGATTCATACCCCCGAATTAACTGGTATTCGGGTTCAAGCAAAACATCTTGGACGCAGGTTTTGATGGCGCAAAGTAATATTTTGTGCTAGTTATCTGTGTGAATGGGTGGGTATAATAGCTTCTTGGGCATATTCGACCACCGTGCCATCATAAACATGCTAAAAATGCTTGACGCCAGTCTAGATGCTAGGATTTTGCGATTTTCTTGTTCAGATTAAAAAAAATTCGCACACCGGGCCGAACCATGGTCGGCCCGGTGTGTCATTGTCTCTCCCCTGTGGCCAATACAAAAATGCTAATAAGCTTAACAATATTTTACTACATTTGGTCAAACTTGTGGTCATCAGTTGGAGAATTTTCCAATCTGAAGGGGAGTATGAGGTTTGAAATTTTCAACACTATAGGAAAGCTTTAGTTGAGGCCAGTCTGGATGCTAGGATTTGCGATTTTCTTGTTCAAATTTCAAAATTTTCTCACACCCGGCCGAACAACGATGGTCAGCTCGGTGTGTCGTGGTCTCTTGCCCGTAGCCGTGTGCATGTGTATGGAGTTAGACCACTAGATGTTAGGATTTATGCAATGTTTCAGGTTAAAATATCTGAATTTTCTCATACCGGGAATATATAGAATCATGGTTTATGAAGATATAGGATATTAGGCCTAAACACTGAGGTGCAAGGAGGGGGGTGCAAATGGAATTATGCAAAACTTGTGTTCGGTCTGATTCTGACTCAAGGAGGGGGGTGCAGTTGGAATTTCCCAAGGTGGACACCCCCAACGGAAACCCTCTAGCCACGTCCCTGGTCATAAATTATCAATAGAGACCTTTCGCAAAACTCACGTTTACGATTACGGATACGGATAGGGTACTACGTCACCAACATGTGTGTACTTTCTAATCGTTGTCGTATTTTACTATCCGCAATAACGGTTACGATTTCATTGTTTCTAATAAGCACAAATAACACCTGAAATTTATTTTTCTGCAATATATCACTTTACTCAGTTCGAGACTGTATATGTATATCATGTAAACCATCCAGTTATATTGAGCTACGACCTCGGTGTGCTGTTTAGATTGGCAATCACTCTACTCGTCGTCGTGAATCTCGAGCTTCCCGCGAAATAAGATCGCTATTCACAACGGATAGTCATCGCTGACTGCAACACAAAACTTTGCAGTAATAGAGACCTTTCGCATCCTCACGTTTACGATTACGAATACGGATAGCTATTCGTAGTCGTAAGTCTATCCGTGTGGCCAAAAAGTCCTTTCGCAAAACGATTACGCGTAAGAGTTTTGACGAATACGTACGCTCATTATTTCGTACCACCTTTACAACCCAAAGCGTGTGTTTGGTATACAGTCCCTTAATACTTCACTTATCGTCTCACATGCAACAATGCGATAATCATGACATGTTAATTTTGTCAATAATTCGACCAGTCACAAAGTACGACCCGGGATTCTCGTGATATATTGTGGCAACACAGGTATAAATGCCAGGTCATATGTGGTGGAAATTCAGTTCGTTGTTAGCATGGGTGACCAGATAGACGTTATGCTTATGGGGAAGAGGGGTTCCTGAATTTGGACCTCACGTCAACCACGACGCCATCGTTCAAGCCCCTTCAAGTCCGCGATTTGATTTCAATGCGATTTTGGCTTCACCTCTTTGGGTTTAGGAAATCCGACATACGGTTGGTGAGCTCGCTGATGTGCATCACTTCTGATTTGTTACTACCAAATCGAAACATTTGAAGTCGACACGGTAGAAGCGATGTGCATCAAGTTGCATTTTTGTCAGATATTTGACAAACCGGCAAAATTTCGTTGAACAAAATGTTGATAAATAACAGGTTTGGGGCAATTTTATGATATATAGTTGACTGTGGTTAGCATTAATTTTGAGCAATTACTCGATTCTGATAACAGAAGCGGCATTTCAAAAAAAAATTGTTGTTGGAATCTGATATGCAAAGAACAAACCTGACAAAGACTGCTGATCTTTGGTGATGCCGGTGGGTGTGCCAAATATTCTTTTAGTTACGGTTCAGGAACAGAAATCACTACTTACCAGTTGAATCGGGATCCAGGGTAGGTTCAGATTACTTAGATAGAAAGATTACTTTATGTAACTTAGTACTCGGTTATGAATTCCATGTAATTTTAAAATGCCCTGCATTACAGACTCTACGAGAGAGATATATAAAACCCAACTTCTACCGAAAACCGAATATTATTAAATTGAATGAACTATTCAATTCGGGAAAGTGGAAAAGAACACAAAATCTTTCACTATTCATTAATAGGGTTATGCCATTCTTTAGGCTCTCCTGAGGCATTCTATAACTGCACACGTTAGGACTCCACCATGGGTTGTTGAATTAAATAATTGTTAAATTTCACTATATATTGTGTACTATCTTGCCCACAATAATCACTAAAAACTCATCATGCATCGCACACTATATACTGTATTTTTGGCGACTGGTTTCATAGAGCACTCCTCTTACTGTAAAGTTTTGTGTCGCAGCCAGCGATGGCTATCCGTTGTGAATAGCGTTCTTATTTCGCGGGAAGCTCGTGATTCACGACGACGAGTACAGTGATTGACAATCTAAACAGCATATTGAGGTCGTAGCTCAATACAGCTGTATGGTTTACATGATATACATATACAGTCTCGAACGGAGCCAAGTGATATATTGCAGAAAATAAATTTCAGGTGTTATTTGAGCTTATTAGAAACCATGAAATCGTAAACGTTATTACGGATAGTAAAATACGAGAACGATTAGAAAGTACACAAAGGTTGGTGACGTAGTACCCTATCCGTATCCGTAATCGTAAACGTGAGTTTTGCGAAAGGTCTCTAATATATAGAAGTGCACTATGAAACCAGTCGCCAAAAATACACGACTGACATGGATTTGGTGGTACTAAAATAATATTTGGCACACCCACCGACATCACCGTGTTGACTTTGTTTCGATTTTATAGGACCAAAGCAGAAGTGATGCACATCAGCGAGCACAGCAACCTTATGTCGGATTTTCTAAACCCAAAGAGGTGATAGGCCTGGATAGGATAGGATAGGATATTTTATTTCCAATACACATACACAGAGACGTGGCGACAGGGGGTGTGTGGGCTGGGGTGTCTCACCCCCCAACTGTGGTCAAAATTTTCACAGTTGGAAATTTCATACCTGACACAACATTAGTTGGAAATTTCACACAAACAAAGTCGAAAATGTTCTTTTAGTTTGATTTTCAAACAATATATTGTGGGGAATTTATTGTTTTTGGACCAATATTTGCATATTTTCCTTCTTTTTATAAACATTTTGGACTGAAATGGCCATCAGTTAGAACTTTTCCAACCGTAGGGGTGTCAGGTTGGAAATTTCCAACACTTGGAAAGCTTGTGTCCTGGTCCCTCCCCGTGGCCAGTCAAAAACTTCTAGTTAATTTAAGAAAATAATATTGTCCTACAATTTGGTTCAAATTGTCACTGGAATTGTCATCAGTTGGAAATTTCCAACTCTATGAATGCTTGAGGCTAGTCTAGATGCCAGGATTTTGCGATTTTTTTGTTCAGGTTTCAAAAAACATTTCGCACACCGGGCCGAACCATGGTCGGCCCGGTGTGTCCTGGTCCCTCCCCATGGCCAATAAAAAACTGCTAATGAGTTTAAGAAAACAATATTTTACTACATTTGGTTAAAATCGTTGACTGAAAATTTCCACTAGGAAAGCTTGAGGTCAGTCGATATGCTAGGATTTTGCGATTTTCTTGCTTAGTTTTCAAAATTTTCTCACACCGGGCCGAACAACCATGGTCGGCCCGGTGGGTCCTGGTCTATTGCCCGTAGTCGTGTGCACACCCCAACGGAAACCCTCTAGCCACGTCCCTGCACATACATATTACATAATAATGATGACAATTATGGACAATTCTGTCGTAAATTGTGGGGGATGGCATTGAAATGAAATTGCGGACTGAAAGGGTCTTGAAGTGGTGGCGTCGTGGTTGATGTGAGGTCCAAATTTAGGAACCCCTCTTCCCCCATCAGCATAACGTCTATCAGGTAATCTATGATAACAACGAACTGAATTTCCACCACATATGACCTGGCATTTATACCTGTATGACCTGTATTGCCATAATATATCACGAGAATCCCGGGTCGAACGTTGTGACTGGTCGAATTATTGACAATATAAACAGGTCATGATTATCGCATTGTTGCAAATGAGACGATAAGTGAAGTATTAAGGGACTATATACCAAACACACGCTTTGAGTCGTAAAAGTGATTCAAAATAATGATGGTACGTGTTCGTCAAAACTCTAACGCGTAGTCGTTTTGCGAAAGGACTTTTTGGCCATACGGATAGACTTACGACTACGAATAGCTATCCGTATTCGTAATCGTAAACGTGAGGATGCGAAAAGTCTCTATTAATGGTATCATAACGGCCTCATAACGCGACCGGCATCATAATGTGTCTATGTAACTTCTATGTATTATTTCTTAACATGTATTCAGGATTCACCCCCCAAAATTAACTCGTATTCAGGATTCACCCCCCAAAATTAACTCGTATTCAGGATTCAGGGGGGAGGGGGGGGGTGATACCCTCATGCATAGCACATTGAAATAATCAACACTGAACGAGTCCGTGAGCGCCAGACAGGGTTCGCGCTGCCGCTTGCCAAATTTGCCAATGGCAAAAAATATTTTCATTTGGCTAAAAATATTTTCATTTGGCAAAAATTTTGGCAAAAAAATTACTCGTTCCCATCTACATATCATTGTTAACATCCATGACAAATTTATGATGATCAGACCAAAGATACTACTTGTAGCCCGTGCCAAAGAATTTAGTCATACAAAGAGTAAAATCCAAGATGGCTGCTGGCGGACATGTTTTTTGGCCGAACGACCCCAAAATTACTCGTTCCCATCAACATGTCGATATTAACATCCATGACAAATTTCATGATGATCAGACGAACAGTACGACCTGTAGCCCGTGCTAATGAATTGAATTTTGAAATCCAAGATGGCCACTGGCGGCCATGTTTTTTTTTGCCGAACGACACCAAATGATCACTCGTTCCCATCTACATGTCAATATTAACATCCATGACAAATTTAATGATGATCAGACCAAAGCTACGACCTGTAGCCCGTGCCAAAGGATTTCGTCATGCAAAGAGTAAAATCCAAGATGGCTGCTGGCGGCCATGTTTTTTTGCCGAATGACCCCAAAATGACTCGTTCCCATCTACATGGCAATGTCAACAGCTATGATAAATTTCATAATGATCCGACCAAAGGTATAACCTGTAGCACGTGTTAAAGGAAATTGTTGACGAATCACGCACACACGCAGGGATGTGGATAGAGGGGGGTGTGGGGGTGTCTACCCCCCCCCCCCCCAGCAGAGAGCTATATTTTCAATAGTTGGAAATTCCTAATTTCAGGTAAAAACAATTTATTGGGGGAATTTATTGTTTTTCGACCAATATTTGCATATGTTCCTATTTTTGGTCAAAAATTTTGACAGAAATGGTCATCAGTTGGAAATTTTCCAACCTTAGGGGGGTGACAGGTTGGAAATTTCCAACACTTGGAAAGCTTGTGTCCTGGTCCCTCCCCCGTGGCCAGTCAGAAACTTCTAGTTAATTTAAGAAAACAATATTGTCATACAATTGGTCAACATTGACATTGGAATTGTCATCAGTTGGAAATTTTCCAACCTAAGTAGTGGGGGTGTAGGGTTTGAAATTTCCAACAGTAGGAAGGCTTGAGGCCAGTCTAGATGCTAGGATTTGCGATTTTCTTGTATAGTTTTCATAATTTTCTCACACCGGGCCGAACAACCATGGTCGGTCCGGTGTTTCCTGGTCTGTTTACGGTAGCTGTGTGCATTTGTCTGGAATTAGACCACTAGTTGGTTTTTTTTGGGCAATTTTCAGGTTAAAATATCTTAATGTTCTCATACTGGGAACATAGAAGCATGGCTTATGAATATATAGGAAATTAGGCCTGAGCATGAGGTACAAGGGGGGGGGGGGGTGCAAATGCAATTATGCAAAAAGTTGTGTTGGTGTGATTCCGACTCAAGGGGGGGGGGATGCAGTTGGAATTTCCCAAGGTGGACACCCCCCCCCCCCCAACGGAGACCCTCTAGCCACATCCCTGCACACACGGACGACGGGCGACAAAGAGCTAAAAATACCAATAACTAACTGCAATGAAATTCACACGGCCACGCGGGGAGGGGCGATCGAGGACACAACGGGCCAACCATGATTCCATCGGCCCGGTTTGAGAAAATTCGACGCGAACGTCGCAAAATTCTAGCACCTATAGACAAGCCGCAAGCTTTCCAAGTGTTGGAAATTTCCAATCTGCACCCCCGGCCACTAAGGTTGGAAAGTTTCAGTCCAAAATTTTGACCGAAATTAGGAAAAAAAAATATTCTTGAATTAATTAGCTATTTTTTTACTGGCCACGGGAGGAACCCGCACACACGCCTTTCAACTGTTGGACATTTTCAACCTCACACCCCCTAAGGTTGGAAAATTTCAACTGATGGCCATTTCAGTCAAATTTTAACGTAAAGAAGGAAAATATGCAAACGTTGGTCTAAAAACAACAAATTCCAACCATGCAGTGACAATATGACCCGGACTTCGTGCCTATCCTGAACAATACTACTTCGGTATGGCATGTAATTAATTATGCATGCATGTCGGGATAACTTTATTGGAATCTCGATGTTCAACAAGACAATGGTGTCATATATAATTGCGACATATCCCGTCATCAACACGAGTATATATATACCTATATCGACGCCTATACGTGAAGTGTGTATTATCCCATATGAAAGCTTAAAAGGTTGTGTTTAACATATATACAAGTATCCAAATTGAACTCGAAGAACAGTCCCTTTGAAAAATCGAAACTAACCGCGTCTAAATATCTAGGCTCCACCAATCAGAACGCAAGATAGTGGTCACGTGCACGTCAGCTGTATACAAACCATGACTTAATAAGTTGGGTCCGTGTCGTTTCCTGGCAGTACAGCGGTACCAGGAAGCCTGTATTTTGAGAGGGTGAGTACTTGGGCTTAATTTACTTAAAGCGACATAATTCTTCAATCCCAAAATAAATTAAAGCCCCATATAAAGATCCGAAATAGTAAGTAAGTTAAAAGAATTCAAACGATTATCGCCAGAAGAAAATTACACTTGAGATATTCATGAAATTCAGTCATATACGTACGACAGAGATCTGATTATTTGTTTTTGTATTATTATTTTTAGAACCATTCTGTTAGATCAAGTAAACAATGATATGAAAGTCGTATGTTTAATAATGTGAATAATAATTAAGAATAAAAACAAATGTCAAACCTGTGTGACTCTGAACCTGAAAATTTCTCGATTCTTGAATAAAATATTCCGGGATCAAAAGAGGTCGATATTTGCACGGATACGGTATATACACATTATATAATTCCTATTTACATGTCCATGTTAACATCCATGATAAATAGTATGCACAGAAATTCATATACAGCTGTTTACAGTGAATTTCCCCCCGCAAATCTCTGTTTTAGTGTTAAAAGGGGGGTGTCAAAAAATGGTCGGAAAAAACTGCCGAAAACGGAAAAAAATTGGCGGTGGGGGTGGGTGCGTACAAAAAATGATCGAAAAGGGAAAAATGCCATACGTGCCTGAAATTTTTTCCGACCCCCCCCCCCTCCCTGATTTACAGTGAAATAGCTCTAAACGATCGGGAATAAACGTGGTATCAATCGCTTTGTCCCAGCGAGCTAATACGGTTTTGTTATTTACCTTCATATCGTATTAATACCGACGTATTATACCGTCGCGCACTTTAACTATATACAATAAGTACCACAGGGTCAAGTTACCCATGTGTATCACTTTTCCATATATATTGTAATCTGACAATAAACGCTCTTTATTGATCACATAATAATGCATAGCATCTTCCCCCTAATGAAAACAAATGTATTTTATGTTGGACATTAGAACTGTTTTCAAATTTGGAGGCGATATTTGGTTTGATACATTTTTAACAGTAATGTTGGTATGCCATAGTAGTTTTAAGTGTGAACATGCTAGGCTGAGATCACCAGGTTGAAACACAATGATAAGATGAGTTATAACTCTATTTCATTTCATAATAACACATTATGCATCTGGGGTGTTTTATCTCTTTTTGCGACAAGAAAATGTTTCGGTATTTAATTAGTGCAAAACAATGAATAGGCCACCTAGTACAAACGCTATCGCATGCCAAATGGGGTGGGATGCTGAAAAATCGCAAGCCAATTTGCGCGCGATTTAGTTTGCCGTGTCCCGCGTGACTCAGCATCGCATGCGAATATGTTGGGAAACACAAAATTCAAACTGTTAAGCAACGTCACCCCTTTTTTGCCGCGGGGGCCTGATGGCTCATAAAAACAACTCTATATATAAGCGCCCGCGGCTACCACTTTATAGCATCAAGGGTAGACTGAGCAAATCGAGACGGGATGCTGGTCCCGCCAAACTCTCCAGACGGCATCGACATATCAAAACGCATGCGATTCTCGCCTATCGTATCCGTATTTGGACGAGATTGTAAGACCATAGCCTGAATAGGCCTACCTAACTGTGCACGAATATTGTTATAACTATCTTAGCGAAGTCATTCAGCGTTTAACACCTTATGTAATCACGCGTGCCAATGATATAACCTCCCATGATTAATTCTCAAAGTTTTAGCCTTCTAATTGCTACCATTCGAGAAGAACCATTTGGTTCTCCGCGAAGAACCATTTGGTTCTTTGTGAAGGACCACCTCAATATAATGGGTTGGTTCTTTGTTAATAACCATTTGGTTTTTCGCGAAGAATCATATTCTTTCCAAAGAACCAAATTCATGTAAATGCTCAAGACCAGATTGTTGTCACATGAAAGATTGGCTTCTTGTGAAGAACCACGGAAAGACGATTTGTTTTTTTTTACATAGAAGCAAGTAAGAACCAAAGCTTATTTTGTTCCGCTATAGGGACATGTATATTGGTGTGTATATATTATGGTTCTTTGACATTTTTTTTTCGTTGTTTGGTTCTTCGCACGTGTGCTTTCTGAGACATACAATTCCTTGTTTGGATCTTCATCGTCAAAGAACCAACTGGTTATATAGAGAACCCACGTGTAGAACCAGTTGGTTCTTCTGAAATTTGCAACGAAGAACCAAGTAGTTCTTTGTTCATTGAATAACCAATTTCATTTTTGGACAAATTGTAGAACCAAATAAGCTTATTTGGTTCCAGATATTTTTAGGGTGTATTTTGTTGATAAACTCCGCAAAATAGCGACTGTGAATGTTTACACACGACCAGCTAGTTATGACTTTAGTATGGCACATTTCGTGTTTCATTGACAAACGAAACCGCTATGTTGTATTAAACGGACTGTGTTTGCATGGGAATAAAAAAAACCTGCCTGACTAATGGTTAAAGGTACTCAATCCGATAAAACTCCTCTTAATTACTATTTCAATGGCTTCGGGGGTCAAAAATATTTGATTCGAGTCGAGGAAGTAACCCATCAAAGCTCAGATTTGTTAGATATCGATTTTAGAAATCTATTATTTTTCATTATCGGGAATACTTTCTGTCCCAGAACTCAGTCAAAATTGCGTTATTATTACCACTTGATTTCAGAGTTATCCATCCTTGTCTGTTTGAAACGTGTTTTGGTGTACACGTCTCGAGCAGGTTACGAAATTGACGGCAATTATTAGTACTCATCTCGAGAATATAACAAATTTCAAAAATCAATATCTAATAACTCTGAGCTTTGTTTGATGGGTTCCTCGACTCGAATAAAATATTTTTTACCCCCATAGCCAAAGAAATAGTAATATAGGACCCTCTGATCGGATTGTTGTTGTTGGAATCTGTTGAGATGGGGACCCTCTGTTCGGATTGAGTACCTTTAATATATTCATGCCTCAGGCACAGAGAAATACAGTTTGTTATTCCTGACGGTCGACGCAGGTCGACGTTAGAAGTTTTGCAACATAAACCTCCCCAAATGGCTTGTTTGCTGTTGGAAAACGACGATAATCGAGATAGGTATTCCGATCGTTTTGCAATAGACCAAACCCTATCCAATTATAGAAGCCAATGTTAAAATAATAGAATATTTATGTTCTCGGTTTTTTCATTCAGACTGATGCAGCCGCCACGAACGCATTGACTGTCACAACTACTGAGACGACAGCTGCACCGACACCGGACGTCACTACAACCAGCCCGTCGACTGTCACAACTGTGTGTGGAAGAGAAACAAATATAACCAAAGGTTCGTTTATGAAACCAATGGAACTGATTCATGTTTAAATTCATTTTATGACATGTTATTCATATGCATGGACTTCATTTCGTCATCCCCAAATCAAGAATTCGTCTATGCAAATGCTTATATTTCATTCGTTTGCATGGTTGGATTCGGGCTGGTTCTCTGATATTTTAGCTCTACACGACAGCCGTCTCTATTCGCTATCGTTGACACATTGGGTTTATGCCTCGATGCGGTATTTGCCATCCGATGGTATTTTAAAGAAATAAAAACATATCACTTCTTTACACATTATTATTTTTACCCACATTCAAGAAAATGGGAACAAAGTGACCCTCTGTTAACCACCTGCATGGAGGATGGCATATACGAATTAATCAACGAATGATCACCGAAATATAGTATATTGAGAGCCGTGAGTGGCACAGGCTGTCGCTACACGTACATATATAGACCGTGAGCTACCATATGGCCACCCCACCCCCTGTGTGGATTTTTGCCGACTATGTTTTTCCGATAGAGGGATGTATTTCACACATTTTTCCGCTTGTTTGCCATTCGGGCGTGGGGGCTTTTTCATTTTATAGCGATTTTAACAAACTACTGTGATTTTTTGCGATAAATTCCTTATTGGGGGCAGGGGGAAATATTTATCTCAAAATTAATACTAAAACTATATGTATCTTTTCAAACTCAGTTTTATTCGAACTGTATATAATAAGTGTCTACGTCGATAGCGTTACATGGGCACCTGACTCGATATTTTTCTTAAAGTGACGCCGATTATAATATTTTTCATTTATTTTGAAGATATATCTGAAAAAGTACAGTATGTGAACTTACGCATGCATAACGTAATTAAACTATGAACAATACCGAATTGTTCATGATTTTCCACGAGAACATAGGCCAGGGCAGTTTTCTATAACATTCCACGAGCACATGGATGTATATAATAGGCAGTCAATGGTCACATGTTTCGAGGCAATTGAATCCAAGATGGCCGCCAAAATTGATTATCTGACCTGGCAAATTTTAATTCGCAATCACTCAGGGAGTTTATGAGGTATTAAGTCGTGCGATATGTCGTTCTATTGATAATTGAGTGCTCCTTATTTGTGTGTATGAATAAATTTAATTTATTCAAAATGGCCGCCAAAATGGCCACCGGAAGTGGAAAATATTACTTTTTTCACTAATTTCTATATCAGTTTGTACTGTTTGGAACTGGTTGAGGATTGTGACCTTATTTTTATATTGAGTATTATCATTGGGGTAATGACAAAAGCAATTTCGGGGTTTCTAGCCCCTTCCGATCCCTCAAAATTTTTAATATTATCATTGGGGTAATGACAAAAGCAATTTTTGGGTTTCTAGCCCCTTCCGATCCTCAAAATTTTGAATTTACAGAACGCGGTATAAAATTTCACCAAAAAAATCACAATTGGGTTTCCAGACATATTTCAACAAGGAATGAGCAGAACTGTGGAATTTAAATGAGACATACCATTACCCATCGATATTCCAACTCATGGGAACAAAAGTTGTTACTTTGGCTCAAAATGGCCACCAAAATGGCCGCCAATATATGAAAAATGGTAGATATTGCCCCAGTGTGCCCTGCAATTGCTTACAAGTTGTGGTTGATGAATACAATTGGATATTCTGCCTTCTATACATTGAAAACTAATATGCTTGCTGCACTTTGGCTAATTGTTATTATTGTAACGAAGACATTAATGTGGAATATTAGATTTTACTCACAAACTTGACATAAATATCGGCAAAAAATCTTTTCTCAGGTTTGAACCAATGTTTCAAGTAAAATGAAACTATCTCAGTTTCGAAAGGTGTTTATTGTTTTTGATCTATCTTAAATGTGTCACACTAAGGTCACAGTAAGGTGTTTAATGCCAAATTACTCAAGTTGGCTTGCAAAATGGCAAATATATTGGGTAAAAACTTGATTTTCACATATATCCGGAACATAATGCTCTGATGTTCTGAAAAGGTAGCACAGTGTGACTCACTTGGTTATTAGACATGTTAGTTAATCGATTGACAACTAAATATTATATTCTGGTTGTCACAGTACATTATGAGTCATTAACATTTAATTTTAAAGTATGAAGTGTGGAATTGTCCGAAAACGTCTTTTGGGATTCTGGCCATGTTTTTGAAAAGAAATTGGCAGAACTTTGAAACGGAACTGAGAGGGACCATAATACGTAGCTACTCTAGCTCATTAGCATAAAACATTATCAACTGTTGTCAGGAAAGTCGTTTGGCATTTCCTCCATTGTGTATAAACGCCACCAAGAAGGAGGACTCGCTGACGTGACATCTCTATCGATTAACACATCATAGAGTTATTGTGGAAAGCGATAGCCACCCAATATACACATGTGCAACCCACCAGTAACATAGTAACTCCATATATAAATAAACACCAGCCAGCTGACAATATAATCGCTCACTGTTTACACATACACCTCACCCATCATCGTTCAGCAATACTTGTACATCACACATGACAATACACATATCAGTAACAATACAGGTACACAAAGTATACGTCCTACACTTGACCCATGACCATATCGTCACAATAAGTATATATTCACCACATTCATGATCATACATTCATGATCATACATTCAATCATTGTATACCTATTGACATCACCATTGGCCATACAGTCACTTCATGTGTAACTATTCCCCACACCATGTCCAAACAGCCAATCAATATATGCATATACACTCCACTATGACAATAGAGTCACTCCAGGCATATATATGCACATCACGTATTGTAATATAATCATTCGCTTTATACACATATCCCTCATCCATGTATACACATGCACCTCACCAATGGTCATATAATCACTCGCTTTATACACAATCCCCTCATCCATTACAATACCACACATGTGTATACCCATACACCCCACCCATGACTATAGAGTCACGTAGGTACCACATAGTCACTGTATGTATACATATTCACCACATTCATATCATAGAGTCAATCATTGCATACAAATTGACCTCACCATTGGCCATAATCACTCCATGTGTACATATTTCCCCACACCATGGCCAAATAGCCACTCAATATATGCATATACACCCAACCCATGACCATAGAGTCCAAGTATACATATGCACCCCACCAATGGTAATATAATCAATGGTCATATAATCACTCGCTTTATACACATACCCCTCAGCCATGAACATATCACACTTGTGTATACCCATACACCCCACACAACCATTAGTCAACATACATGTACACCAGGTAACTCCATGTATACCTATTCACCACATTCATGATCATACAGTCCCTATGGGTACACCTATTCACCACGCCATTTGCCATACGTCCACTCTCTGTAAATCTACTCGTCACGCCCATTGCGAAATAGCCACTCTCAAGATAAACATATACACCCCACTCATGACTATAGAGTCACTCCAGGTATACATTTGCACATCACCAATGGTCATATAGCCATACGAGCTATACACATACCCCTCACCCATGACTATACAGCCACACTTGTGTATACCCGTACACAACACATGACCATACATCTATGAGTCACCGTACATGCACACGAGGTATACTCCTACAGCTGACCAACACCATATAGTCACTCCATGTATACATATTCACCACATTGGTGATCACATTCACTCCTTGTACACATATTTATCTCACTAATGGCCACACAGTCACTCCCTGCATATCTATTCGACATACTCGTGGCGATATAGCCATATATGGCCGCTCAATATATACATATACACCCCACACATGACCATAGGGTCACTCCAGGTGTACACATACACATTACCAATGACCATACGGTCCTTCCAGATGTACCAATACTTCGCACACACGGCCAATCATACCTTCCAGACTTGCATACACTCCCAAACACATGACAATTCAGCCACTCGCTGTACAACCATACACGCCATCCATGATCATACAGCTACTCCCTGTATACATATACAAGCCAATGACAATGTACATCCACAACATATATAAATATACATCCCATCCATTACCATAAGGGCACTCCCTATATACCCACACGCTCGTCGACGACCACCCAGCTATACCACAGGCATGATAATACATGACCGTACTGCCATTCCATGTACACCTATACACATTGCACATAGCCATTCAACTACTCCCTATTTATCCATATACCCCACCCATGATCACACAGACAACACATGTACACATGTGCAAATACATGTGACAATAGAGCCGCCCAAGGTACACCTGTACACCACACCATGACCATACAGTCCGTATATACATAAACAATACAGAGATGACCATGTAGCTACTCTCCTTATATCCACACACCATATCATTGTCCATACAGCCACATCGTGTATACTCGTACATCCACACATTACCATACAACATACAGTCACTCCCTGTAAACATATTCATCTCACGCATGACCATACAGCCACTACTTGTATGCCTATACATCTCACAATGGACACCCCACCCATGATGCTTGACCTCCCTCTTGTATCAAGTTCATATTTTTTATCATAATTAGCCAGAACAGCCACAGATTATGGTTCATCTCAGTTCCGTTTCAATGTTCTGCCCAGTTCCTTTTAAAAATGTGGCCAGAATCCCAAAAGTGTTTTTCGGCAAATTTCCATACTGCATCTTCAAAATTAATTTGTCATACCCCATAAGGAAATGGGACAGCCAGATAATATTTAGTTATCAGTTGATTACCTAACATGTGTAACCAATGAGTCACAAATTCCAAATTTTCGGAACATCAGAGAATAATATTCCGGATATATGTAAAAAATGAACTTTTTACCCAAGTTGGTTGCCATTTTGGAAGCCATCTTGAGTAATTTGGTCTTTGAACACCTTAGTGTGACACATTTAAAATAGATAAAAACAATAAACACCCTTCATACCAAAGTTAGTTACAGTTTACTTTTAAAAAAATGTTCCGTACCTAAAAGGTTAATTTTTGCCGATATTTATGTCAAGTTTGTGAGAGTAAAATCCAGTATTTCTGGTAATGTCAGTGGTTACAATACTAAAAATTAACCAAGGTGAATCAGACATGTTGGTTTTCAACGGATAAAAGGCAGAATAGCCAATTTTATTCATCAACCACAACTTGTAAGCGATTGCAGGGAACGCTGGGACAATATTTACAATTTTCCATATTTTGGAGGCCATTTTGGTGGCCATTTTGAGCAATTAAGTAACTAATTAAGTAACAATTTTGGTTCCAATGACTTGGAATATTCACGGGTAATGGTATGCCCCACTTACATAACACAGTTCTGCTCATTCTTTTTTTAAATGTGACTAGAATCCCAATTGTGATTTTTTTGTGAAAATTTTATACCATATTCTGAAAAATCAATTTTTTTCAAGGATCGGAAGGGGCTAGGACCCAAAGAATTTCTTATTTCATTGCCCCAAATGAACAGTTAATATAAAATATACAAAATAAAGTGACAATTCTCGAACAGTTCCAAACAGCAGAAACTGATATAGAAGATATTAGTGAAAAAGTGTCATATTTTCCACTTCCGGTGGCCATTTTTTATATATGAAATTTGTACATACCTATAATTAAGGAGTACTCAATTATCAATAGAATGACATATCGCACGACGTAATAACTCATAAACTTCGTGAGTAATTGAGAATTGAAATTTACCTGGTCAGATTTTCAATGTTGGCGGCCATCTTGGATTCAAAGACCGATAACTCCATAAAGCCCCCATAGCCAGATGGCAAACAACCGGCAAATTGAAGGACTGATATAGTTCTGCAAAGATATCATAACCACCAAAAATCCGCATAGGTGGAGGGGGGTCTACATGCAGCTCAAGCTCTAATATATATATAATCATGGTTCATACTTGCCATTCAGAATGGCAGGCACAGCTGCACGACCCTCTGTTTCCACAAAGACATGTTTCAGGCCGAATGTATGAAATCTTGTTTCCACTGTGGATCCACAAATCTTCAGGGATACATGCCCTATAGTCCAAGTTTCATTCGACGTACACCAGCTAATGAAATCGGTTGGGATAATTATGTTTTACGGTGAAGTCCCGTCTATTGTGGGATTTTTTGGTCAGTTTTAATCGATTTTACCATGCATTGGCATGCAAATCAATACAGGATGCTATGCATCGGAAAGGGTCACATCTTATGGTCATTATGATGTTTGATCATCTAACATTCATGTTACATTACGCATAGAATATGCCGCGTAATTACGAGTAACGTCAATTTGTTCTTATATTATCTCAAATTCACTGCCTTTCAACATTTTAAGCACAAGCATGTCTATTCACAGCATAACCTTTCAAAATTCAGGAAACCTAACTGTCATACCATGGCGACGGAAAATATACTCCCCCAATTTGCCTCTTTGTTTTTGTGTCTATTTTCGTTAATGCAACGAAGTTGGACAAAATTTTTACTTTAATGAACAAAGCAATCATTTTGCATTGTCTGTTGTTGGTATCATGAGCGGCTTTTCGAAATAGTATTAACCCGCCTGAATCAATACAGAGATGCTACACTACATAATTTTATCATAACTATACAACTTTTTCGGAATAGCACATGCATGTTGCCCCATCATAATCAAGATTCACCAACACGATGGCTAAATTAGAAGAATCCATAACAAATAACATTATACCAGCTTCCATTAACCAGGGCTGATGTATTTAATTTCAGATAAATGTCCAGAGCCATTCCTCTTCAATGCGACAGTTAATTTGTGTTACAAGTACATACCTGAAAGTGGTGTGAACATGGAAACTACAATTACTCACTGCACCAATGCCACCAATGCTGATCCAGGTTCACGTTTGATCAACATCAGATGCACTGCGATGTATGGTTTCGTCAAAGCAGTCATCATACCATCAGGTATGTGAAATCAAGGAAGGCCAAGTGTGTAGAGCTTCCATATAAGATATACAACGCACATATCCTTATGCATGTGTACGCATGTGGGTGGATGTGTGCTAGATATAGTCATAACTATATGTACAAATATCATATTCCACATTTCTCTTGTTCTTATATTTATAGCTTTCTTAAAATGTGTATTTTATTGTATGTATTAAAAATGTATACACGTTTTTGCAAAATTTGTAATTTGAGATACTCTTCATAAATTGACGTTTAATGAAGGCATCATCGATTATCAGTATCATTTACCCGATTAGAGACGGGGAGTTTAATTAAAAACTCAGGTGTGTCAAAATTAATATTGTATATCAATTAATAGATCAAGCCACGAATCTCTACTCAATGGCTACGTCCGTAGATATCACACACACTCCACCAGTACAAAAGCTGGATTTTTTTTATGTTGTGACAGGGAAGTGTATAACATTGACAAAACAGTGCACATAATATATATTCCTTAATTATTACCTTAATATTGTACTTCATTGTAAGTGAAGGTCCCAACTAGAAACTGCACGATTTAAGTAACTGTGAGCTAATTTGCAATTATGAAATTTCTCACGGGTAATTAATTCAATTTTTATTGCGATATCGGCTCACAAAAGAAACAAAAACATGCAATCTCGAGCCGTTAAATGTTATAAAGTTCGCTGTCAGAACGGGTCAGAACATCAAAACGTTCACATGTTTTGCACTGGTGCAATATGAACTCTACGGGCGTAGCTAAAGTAGAGATTCATGCCATGATCTAACCAATTAAATACTTCACGAAGGTGACTTCCGTTACTTAAACATTATTTGCAATGTTGTATTTCGGTCAAACAAAGGCTGTTGCATGGTGGCCTCCAAGACACACTTTCTGATCATCAGTGTTCACACTGGCATGGCCAATAGCAAATTATTTTCAAAAATGGCAAAACATATTTCATTTGGCTAAAGTGTTTTTAAACCCGAAAATTGGAAATCTAATTCAAAAATCCAAAATGATTTTTTAACGGCAGCGACATGAGAATCAGATATATAGTATGAACATATGCTAAAATACCAGAAGTTTTAACTACCATGCATGTATAAAACAGTAAATAAAATCATTGTTCTTCGTGATATGTTTGTATGATAAAATGAGTGACAATGATAATTTACAATGTTTTGACATTCACTGGGTCAGCTAAGGGTGGATACACACATGCATGTAATTTCTGTATGTAAAATCCATGTATTTTACATGGTCACACCAATCATTGATAGCATTGGTCGCCTGCGCGCGATCGGACAATTTCAACATCCGAGACAAGTGAGCAGTTATAAGCCATTATCAAACTGACTGCTATCGAGAAATTTCAGGCCATTCATAAATTCTTTCATGGATGTCGAAATGAATAAATCCTGTCTGATATTTGTTGCTGTTTTTCACGAGTTTTAATTCATTTCGAAAAGTGGATTTGAGTCCGTAGATTTTATACTTGATTTGTTTCTCGTCATTTCAGGGTCATCCAAAATAAAAATAAAATGTGCAGAATTTGAACCTCTTTTAGGGTGATTGTGATACACGAGTGTTTAGTGTCCCATTAACAATCCGATATGGTGCTCGCATGCCTTGATAACAGGCGTTGGAAAAATAAGACAGACAATACCGGTTCGTTGATATTCCTCGGATAGTTTCAGTGCGAGCTCACGTGATAACATTCAATATATTGGGAGATTTCCATGCAAATATCCATTACAGCGCAAAAAGGTAATGCAGGTACAGCGTTGAAAGTAAAAAGAGTGACATCCCCAATTTTTCACCCAGTATTTACATAACAGTATATGTTTCTCAAACCAAAGGTTGAACAAGTTCTTAAAATGTTTAGCTTGTGCACGCTTGAATTATAATATTTTGGACCATAATCCATGATTGGGGGAGGGGCTGGTTCTCGAAAGCTTCGAATAACTAAGGGATTTAGTTGAATGTATATCAGCCTGGATTATCTGGGCATGAATGTACAATATGTTTAACTTAAATATTCCATAGTTGTAAATTTTGCGTATACATATATAACACAAGAGAAGAAGCGTGGCGTAATAGAACTCGTAGAGCTAGACAACTCTTTTCCCCGAATGAAGACACACATCAACACCACATTATGTACTCTCAAATTTAAAGCTGTAACACTATGTTCATAATTATATGAATAGCATAAATTGCTGAATATTAGATTAATCACTCGTAGCAAACAGACATGACATAAGTGACCACATGTCAACTACAATAGTCAGGAGTGGCTTCGTGGCTTCACGGTGGGGGGGGGGTCAGGACTCAGGGTCCTGCATGCCACCACCCCACCCGTCGAGGAAATATGCAATGGTCAGTCCGGTAGCTTCCGGGATAATATAGCCCCCCATGTGTGGGTATCATAGCCCCTGCGTTGTGGAAATACTGGGGCCATCACTGGTATAAAAATCAAGTAAAGCCTGACAATGGTTTAAACATAAAGTCCAACATTTGGGTTATCGCGCGAACAATTATTTTAAGCGGCCTGACGACTTCGTTCAGTCAACGGCTCTCTGTGCGTTCAGAGCTTGGCTCACTGTGGTCAAACATAGCCGCAATGATTGGGTTGTCAGCAGACACATATTACATGGCCTGTATGATCCATGTAAAACGACAAATACACGACATTTACAGAGATTACATGCATGTGTGTATCCACCCTAAATGAATATGTGATACAGCTTAATTGGCCACGCAATGCACCAGGGCAGTACACGATCAAACAATCCAAGTTCAATAAAACAGTAATGAGGATTTACACTAGTGAATCCGTTGTATGTCATAAGGCTTAATGGTAGACGGTGGGTAGTGGTATATTGTCAAGTAACAATGGTGGGATTAAAGAAGTCTATTTGACACACAAAATTGATATGTGAGCCATAAGTGTAGAAAATATCATTGTCTATCTTTCTCACATGACTATCAATCTCACGTGCTTATGTCATTTAAAGGTACTCAATCCGTAAAGAGGGTCCCCATCTCAACAGATTCCAACAACAACAATCCGATCAGAGGGTCCTATATTACTATTTCTTTGGCTTTGGGGGGTAACAAATATTTGATTCGAGTCGAGGAACCCATCAAACAAAGCTCAGAGTTATTAGATATTGATTTTTGAAATTTGTTATGTTCTCGAGATGAGTACTAATAACTGCCGTAATCTGCTCTGGATGTGTACTCCAAATCTATTCAAACAGACAAGGATGGATAACTCTAAAATAAAGTGGTAATTTTAACGCAATTTTGACTGAGTTCTGGGCCAGATAGTATTCCCGATAATGAAAAATAATAGATTTCTAAAATCGATATCTAACAAATCTGAGCTTTGATGGGTGACTTCCTCGACTCGAATCAAATATTTTTGACCCCCGAAGCCATTGAAATAGTAATTGAGAGGAGTTTTATCGGATTGAGTACCTTTAATTAGCCATTTAGAATTTTATATAATTTTTTTTAATTTCTCAGATTTCACAAATTTCTCAAATTAAATAAATATTAAAAAATTTAGATTTAAAAAAAAGACACATGATAATTCTTATCACACAAACTATGGAGTGTGTTTTCCTTGTGTATATCTCGCATATACCCATGGGTACAAAGTATGTATAAACGGGCTACCGGCATCTGACTGAAACCCTGATTAACTTATGACATGTCTAATGATGTATCATGTACATTGGTGTAATTAGTACATGAGGATATAATGCCATGTAACGTCTCTTTCCAATCATCTTTAATTGTCGTGTACATGTTTATATTCAGTTACAGATTGATGGTTTCGATTGTGGTATGTCTATATGTCGGGTTAAACATCCGCCGTGCATGATCGGCCTCTCATTGTGTAGGTCATACTGTTTTTGGCCCTCCAACACATCACTTGTTTTCCGGTTGGTATATTGGGGCTAATACTGTATTATATTACTATGCGAAAATATACTATATATCCCGTGTGATGTTCTCCAAATTCCAGCCACAGAAACTAATCCTTATGTGTAAGAAATGAACGATCGGTGTGTAAGTTTTGGTAATTCTTTGTGAATATCTGTTGAATTATAATTTTACGGAATGGGACTGAATTTAGTCACCTGACCTGTCGCAACCAAATACGCAGACGATCAGATAGCGAAATATACTTAATCGGGGTTCACTATTAAATATCGATTAATATTCAATCGCAGTAACACGTGTCCCGCGTGGTTTGGATTGATGTTACGATTATTGACGAACTATATGGAGATGTTTGAAGTGTTTTTAAAGAGCGTAAACCTAACCAAGCCGACCCACTCAATAGGAGAATTTGACTTATATGTTCGGCAAAAGTTGATCACTTGTGTTGTTGCATTTGTTCATATATATACAAATCTCCGTTATTCGTCAGAGTACGTTCTATATAGAGTTAACACCCTTCCGATTAACTCGGAATACTTATTTCGAAATATAACCCTAACATCTTGTGGCACTTATTACTGCGATTGAATAGCAATCGCTATCTAATCGTGAACCCCGATTAAGTATATTTCGCTATCTAATCATGTGCGTATTAGGTGCATGTCGAAACGTTGATTATGAGATAGGGATGAACATGCATGGTTCAAATCGGTTTGGAATTTGTAAGGTGATAAATTGCTATATCTATATCTAAATCCATAAGGTGGCTACATTCGTTTATGAATTATAGTAAAGTGTCAGACATGGAGTCTTTTTTATTCCTTTCTTCCCCTGCAGGACCTGCCAAACAAGTCGCGATTGGTGGGACTGTCAACATGTTAACCAATTCAATCAGCGATCAAAGTGAAAATTAGCTATATCTATGGTTGATGTATGGTGGCTATATATTTTCTGAATTATCATAAAGTGTCAGCTAGGCATTGAATCTTTTTTCCTTTTTTCCCAGGACCTGCCAAACAAGTCGCGATTGGTGGGACAGTCAACAAATTAAGCCAGACAATCAGCGATCAAGATGGAAATCTTATTTACTCTGACTGGATGATGGCTGAACAATTATTGAAGATGGACGCCAAAATGGCGGCCAAACATGAACATATTGGGTTTTCTCTTTATTTTTTTTCTTAAAATCTTTACAATTTTGGAGATAATATAAGAGAAGATATCAACAATGTGTTTCTTATTCGATTGAATAACCTATGTGGAAGAGTCCTGTGCATTAAAGGTGAAGTAGTATTGTTCGTTCTGGTTGGAATGTGAGGTAGAATATGTGCTATGTAACATGAACGAAATAATTATCAGACAAGGTTTCATTCTGTAAATGCTTAGAAACCAACCATGAATGGCACCGATGTCTTCAATTCGATTTATGACACTACTATTTGGTTGGATCAATTGAATACAAATTTGAATGTCGAGATATTTACAAATAAACAGCAATTTAGTAGTGGATTTACCACAAAATTAGGAAACATTCAATGACAGAACCCATCAACGTTAAACTCAATTTGGTTACATTAGGTCATAGAAGCAGATCTATTTACATTAGCTACAACAAGAACGTGTTTCGGACCCTGTGAACATTCAGCCACTAACATTTTGCTAGTGAACTGTTTTATTGTGCATGTTACTTGTATATATGTAAAGCACCTTGACCCAACTAGGATTTGCGCTATATATATATAAGAAACCTGTTTATTATTATTATTTATAAGTATAAAACTGTGTTTTAACACCAAATTGTTTTGGCAATTGTTTCGCCCAAGGTCATTTGTGGGTACCCGATACTAATGTAGTGGGATTTCAATTTATTTTTGAAAAACGAAAATGATGGGGAGTCTTTCACAAATGACGGCAGGGAAGTCCATACAATGGTTACTTCTCCTTAATCCCTCATTGTTGGCTGTTATTGAAAAATCATACACAAAAAAGAAGCAATTAAAAAAAAAACATGATTATTATTTTTTGTTTGGATGGCGCTTTCCTCCAGAAGATGGGGAGGCGTGGGTTGTGTCTGTCTCAGTTGTTGTTTTCGAGGTTCTCTTTGTTCTTCCTTAAACTTTGCTACATATCTCGACATTTCAGTTACCCTTTTGGGGACTGTGCCCATATCTGCGGAGTATCTTGCTGCCGATTCCTCATTTTCGATGGGAGATGGGGCTGATCGTTTCCGGCCCCTCTTCGGTGGTGCAGTTGCTGTTGCAGGTGTCCGTTGTTTAAAATCGTCCGCTGCATCCGGATCTTGAGACGGTGGTAGTCATCACCACGAAGTCGGCTACAGGGACAGCCGGGGTATCATCGACGTCCCTGTCGTTTCCGCTGGTGATGGTTGGCTCAACTACGGCGAGCTGGTGGTCCTGCTCGGGGGGACAGTGGGGGAAGCTGGGCGTCTCTCAGCTTTCCCCTGTCTCCAACTGACCGTCCTGTCGGCATCCATGTGGCGTCTCGATGGTGGCTTGCACTTCTTTATCTTCTTCATCCCTGTGGACTTGGCAGCCCCGGATCAGCGGACTCCGGTCGGTCCTGCCAAGCGGTCCCACCAAGCGGTGGTCGGCAGAGGGTTCTGCCCGGGGCGATTTGATACCTCATCACAATGGGTTGACTGGATGCATTCGACAAAAAACTCACGGTCACTCAACGGATTAGCGCCGGGAGCGCTGGTGTGTACGTCCTTCTCGTCGAGGACCGGATAGAGAATTAATGTGCAGGGAATGTGATATGGGGGGCTAACCCCGGGATTCTCGAAAGGGTCGAATGACCCTTTCCCTAACCCCTCATTTTAAGCTTTTAATTATGAATCAAACAAAAAAAGGAAAGAAAAAAAAGGACATATTTATAACATGTTTTACAAAGTTCATTTCTTTTTCTTTTTCCTCCTTTTGGCTGGTGGTTGATATTTTGGTGGTGTGATTTTGTTGCTGTTGGCCTCTTTTTCGCGTTTTGTCCGTATGTCCTCAATAGTTGCGGCTGTCTCATCACGATGTGGTCCTGGTAAAAAAGTTGCTATGACTTCTTCCATAGCTTGGATTACACTGTCTGTGTATCTTGATGCCGTCTGACCAGAATTAATGTGAATGTGAATCGAACATATATATATATACCATCATCTATATATAGCACAACACGCTTATGAAAGAAAACCATCCGCCAAGAGTTTATATTTGTTCGGAATATGTGAGGAATCATGCATGCCAGTTCAACAAATGACACCCGAATGCATAAAATAGAAGTTGATGGTAAGGCAATTAATTCATGTTAATGAAGTTAACGATGCCATTATTGTGACAGAAATGTGGCTCTATAGCTTTGTTTATTTTAGTCCAAGTTTTCGCCGACGTAACCAGCTGGTGAAATCGGTTGGGATATAGAGAAAACAACGTGCATCATAATCGGGAATCTTTTATCGAATGAGTTGCGGATGGCGCAGTGATATATTTCTTGAGAGCGTAGCTCGAAGAAAATGCAACTATGCGCCGTTCGCAACGAGTTCGATAAAATATACGATATTTTACGGTTTTCGGTCGATGTCCCGTGTATATCTTTCTATATATAGCAGACTTTACGCCCAGATCCAGTGGTGGATATTATTTATCAGTTTTAACCGATTGTACCCAACAAATCAATACATGATGCTATACACGTCGGAAAGAGTTCACGTTACATTACTACCTTCAGTTTACAACTATTATGGACTTTAGAAGAAATAAATTTTGTTCTATGGAATAAACCGGTTTACTATCACAATTGTGACATTTAATTAAAGTCATTTGGGATTTTAGGTGAGCGGGCCAACAACATTAATTTAACAGAAAGATATATACACGGAGTTTTGACGTAAAACAGCATTAATCAACCGATTTCGCTAGCTGGGTTACCTCGAAGAAAACTTGAACTTAACACCACTTTGTGTCTGAAAACTATAGTCGGCGGAGGCGGGCTATTTAATGAGATGGGAGGAGAAATAAATACAAATAAAACGAGAAATTTCTCTTTCATCTTTAGTCAACCACGATCTTTCTCGAAAATTGTGTATTCTTAGTTAGTTATTGATTTTTCTCTTTGCTTCGTGCCTGAGAATATTCCCCTTCCCAACACCATGAACACTAACACACACACACACACCTACACACACACACACCCTCACACACACTCACACACCCTCACTCACCCTCACACACATATATATATATATATATATAACAAGAGGAGCATAACAATGTTTTGTGTTCATTCAAACGTTCTTCTTGTGTTGATGCTAGACAACAGATGGATGGAGAGTTTCCTCAGACAGTTTTGCTCAAGCGTACATCTGCATGGAGCCTCACTGCAATGCGGCTACTCAATCTGACAGATGACTCCCGTCAGCCGTTTCCAAGTTGATTGCCCCTCGAAGGCATTGTAGAGATATGGCGGACTTGACAACCCTTCAAGTCGTGCACATGGTTCCTTGTCAGGTTCAGTCGACATCCAGTTAGAGTACATAATATTTCCATCTCGATCGCTGATTGTCTGGCTTAATTTGTTGACTGTCCCACCAATCGCGACTTTTTTGGCAGGTCCTGGGGAAAAAGGAAAACAGATTCAATGCCTAGCTGACACTTTATGATAATTCAGAAAATATATATTCACCATACATCAACCATAGGTATAGCAATTTATCACTTTGAAAATCCCAAACGGATAGTACGCTCTTTAAAAAAACTTCAAACATATCTGTTGTTTCGTCAATAATCCTAACATCGCAGGGCACGCGTTACTGCAATTGATACCAATCGCTATCTAAGATTAAGTATCTTTCGATGTCTAATCGTGTGCGTATTGGCTGGGACAGGTCAGGTGACTAAATTCTAAAAAGTTCCATTCCTTAAATCATAATTCAACAAACATCACAAAGAATGACAAAAACTCATCTGAAATTTATACAACGAGAATACATACACTCATGTGCATCGTTAATTTCTTACACACTCATCGTTTATTTCTTACACACTTACCGTTTATTTCTTACACACTCACTGTTAATTTCTAACACACTCGCCGTTAATTTCGTACACACTCACCATTAATTTCTACACACTCACCGTTAATTTCTTACACACTCACTATTAATTTATCACACACTCACTATTCATTTCTTACACACTCACCGTTCATTTCTAACACACTCACCGTTAATTTCTTACACACTCACTGTTAATTCTTACACACTCACCGTTAATTTCTTACACACTCACCGTTAATTTCTTACACACTCACCGTTCATTTCTGACACACTCACCGTTAATTTCTTACACACTCACCATTACTTTCTTACACACTCACCGTTAATTTCTTACACACTCACCATTCATTTCTAACACACTCACCGTTAATTTCTTACACACTCACTGTTCATTTCTTACACACTCACCGTTAATTTCTTACACACGTACCGTTTATTTCTTACACACTCACCATTAATTTCTTACACACTCACCGTTCATTTCTTACAAACTCACTGTTCATTTCTTACACACTCACCCTTCATTTCTTACACACTCACCGTTAATTTCTTACACACTCACTGTTCATTTCTTACACACTCACTTTTCATTTCTTACACACTCACCGTTCATTTCTTACACACTCACCGTTTATTTCTTACACACTCACCGTTCATTTCTTACACGCTCACCGTTCATTTCTTACACACTCATTGTTCATTTCTTACACATATGTAAAAGTCTCTGTGGCTGGAATTTAGCGCGACCTACGCAGGGCCACTAAACATTCATAACAAATCGCTTATTCTCGCTTCCGATGCTTATTTCTCGAAAACAACAAATATTCTTGTAGTGTCATATTAGCGAAAGAAGAACTACATGTATATATTTCTTGTGTCCATTGAACAAAACCGCTTTTAGAAATATAGTCCCGTATAAAGCTGATGCCTCGCACAAATTTCAATCTCTTACTTTTCACCAATTTTCGCGCTGGTGGCTTTTATTGATAACGCTAACATGTATATCCCAATTTCACCAGTAAGAAGCACCTGAGCTTTATTTAGAGCATTTGTCCATTCGGTATAATAGACACAAATTGAGAAAACATATTAATTGCGCTTAAGCACAATGAATTGCGCTTAAGCGCAATTGTGACTACTATATATCTATCCTACCCATACACTATTTGCATGACCTGGTGTATCACATAGCAACACAAGAGGAGCATTGGGCTAATTTTAACCTGTTTTAATTAGCCTGAGTACTCAACAGTCAACTGTGAGTATGTGTTCAACAATGATAATCCCTAATTACATATTATCAGCATCCCTATATCCAAAGAATTGATGTCTCCTTCCCGGAACTCTATAAGGTTTTTATATGATGTTTGTTAATGTATTTTTGCATAGATTTGGGCCATTACTATGGTCATATACTATAGCATGCATGTGGTGTCACTGAATGAGGGCTTGCTTACCTCATATGGTTTACTTATTGACTTAAATCAGGGGGGAAACCCTATTTTCATATTATCAGAATCCCTGCCCAAAAATTGGTGTCTCATTCCTGGATCTTTGGTGTTCAGCCTTATATCGAAGATGCGAACCATGAATCTCCCTTTAAAATGCGTTCTCGAACTCTATCAAATATCGATTGTCCCGATATTGACTTATGGAGCAGAAGTTTGGGGTTTTGGAAACAACAATATTATACAGCGATTGGAATTATGGTTCCTTAAATATATTCTCAAAGCAAAAAGGTCCACACCAACTGCTATGATATACGGTGAACTTGGCATATTCCCAGTGACGATGAAAATCAAACATCAGATGTTGAATTATTGGGGTCACTTAGTGAGTGGAAGTCGAAACAAGATCGCGTATACTCTATACTGGACGCTGTGTAGCAGGTACAACCAAAGGGACAGATATGTTAATAATAAATCTAAATGGATAAATTATATTTACTCTTTATTAAACGAACTTGGGCTCAGTGGCACATGGGCTACACACGCTCCCAATCCCTTGAAACTATTCCGCGAGGCTACAAAAGAGCAACTTCAAGATCTTTATATTCAAAGTTGGTGGCAAACATTGTACTCATCTGATAAGTATATTACCTATCGATACATCAAAACAATCTACCGAGAAGAGGTCTATTTTTCGAAATTGCAAACATCCAGGGGATCGAGTTTTGAGATATTGAATTTGAATTACGCTTATGCGTGATACAAATTCCAATGGAAATTTGAATTACGCTTAAGCGTAATGGCATTACGCCTAAGCATAATGCACTGCCCCCCTGGGTAAGTTTAATATCATACCTTTGACAGACCTGGGTCCTGTGTAACTTTATCACACTTTTGCACTGCCCCTGGGTAAGTTTAATATCATACCTTTGACAAACCTGGGTCCTGGGTAACTTTATCACACCTTTGCAACAAATAATGTGTGCAAAGTTGTGGCTGGAATGTCATTTTGCCGGTAGTAATTGTGGTAGTAGTGCTCGTTAGTGATACAGTTCTTTTTCTCTGAGTTTTTATACAATATATTTCTTTCAAAGTTCACTTTTCCCCACAACCAGCCTGTACTGAGATTACAACATTGTCACAATGATTGTGTCTTTCGCGAATAAGTGTGAATAATATAATTCTTTCTCTTTCCATTGTCGAATAAATAGCAATTTAATAAATAGCGCAATTGAATAAATAAATAGATAGATAAATTGATTGATTGCAAGTGAATAAATATCACATTTGAATAAAAAAATAAATAAATAGCAATTGAACAAATATATTTTAGACAATTTTCCGTTTCATGGGCAGCGGCATGTTGCTTTGTTGACAAATGATCGCGAGCCATACATAAGCCAATCAGCGCTCAGTATTATAATCGAGGTCAGGTCGTAATGAATATTAAAATGAGGAGCTGTGTGAAATCGTAAAAAATGAATTAAAAATCAGAATTATCGACAAATTTCGCCTCTATAAAAAAATGTTACTGACGATGTGTTGATTTGTATGAGTAAATAAATTATTAGCCGACACGAAATCACTGAGCGCTAGCAGGGGGGGGGGGGGGGGGGGGGGGGGTAAGTCTGCAAAAAAATCCGTATATACGAAATATGTATACTTATTTCTAATTTATTTACTGGACGTGGTCATCGGAGATATTGGCAAGATGGCAACCAGCGATTTAAAGGGAGATAAAGAAGACTTCGGGAATATAGACAGGGACGTCGAAACGAACAATAACCAAGAAGTGAGGGGATATTCATTAAATATAGACAAAGTGGTAAAGAAAAAACAAGAAGGAATGGTTGGACATTTTGAAAATGTCGAGGTGAAAAATAAGTGAAGATGCATAACATTTGAAATGGATACGATGAGATTTGAATCATACATGAAAGGACTCACAGCTAAATATTGGGACGATGGTAAGTCAAAAGAAAAGAACGGCGCTGTATGGCGAATAGTTTGTGACAATCAAAATGTTGAAGTGGAGGACATATTGAATGTACCGACAAGAACCAAATCATGCTGCAGGGACCTAAACAAAATATTACATGGTGGTTGACAAATATGCTTCCCGACATTTATCAACTAGGCTTCAATGTGGATATTGGAAATATTGCGGATGTTCTTAGTGAAGTATTTGTCAAAGGAAAATGTCCGGTCTTTAGAGGAAATAGCAACGTGCATGCTAAAACTTGTGTTCCATTTATTCATGACACGGGTGGAAAACATTTGCAACCTATTGAATGGGATCCAAATAAAACTGTAACATTCAATACCCCAAAACGTTCTATGGGACCCATTAGATTTGGACTGAAGAAAAAAGTCAGTAGTGTCACGAAAGGCGATTACATTTCAACGTCGACACTGAAGTCGTCCGTAGATGAATTGCAGATCACAATTGAATAAAACAAACTTGATCAGAGAGCCTCAGAGAGGAACACGAATATACGAATGATGCAATAGCGGACATTAAGAACCTTCTCATCCAGCAAGCCGAAGAATTCAAAAATAAAATTTCGGAACTAGAAAGTGACATTGATGTGTTGAAAACGGAAAACATAAAACTGAAGAAAATGGTCACCAGTATGAAGGATCAATTGTCGGAAAAGATCGATGTTCAAATTAAACCTCTTTTTGGAGGAGACGATTCATCTACTTCAATGCATGAAACTGGTGGCTCTTGGGGCGACGAATTAAAATCTGACACGGCAACATCGCGGGAAATCGAAAATGGTTTAAATTGTATTTCTGATATCCAAATTACTACATCAAACAGATTCGGTTGCTTTGAGGATCAGAATCTATCATTGGAGTCAATTCCATTTGAAAACGGGGAAGAAATGGAAGAAATGTGCAAGTACGAAAATGGAAACGATGTCGACGCCGAACGAGAGCAAGCGGACAGTGAAACTTCAGTGCATTTGATTCTCGGAGATACTGTTATAATGAACCTAATCCATCATAAGCTGTCTGTTAGGAACGAGGAAGTACAATGTGTTGTTAGACCCGGCCAAAGATTGAAAGGTCTTCTGCGGTGGTTGGAGGACGACAACACGACAAGGTACAATAATGTACGTAAAGTTACCATCCATGTCGGAATTAACAGTTGTAGGCATGGTATAGAGACAAGTGATAAAGAATTGGATGACCTGTGCGCAGAAATAAAGAGAAAACTACCACTAGCAGAGATTTGCTTCTCCTCTGTTCTCCATACCAAGCATTCCGACTCAATTAACCGCATGGTAGAACATACGAATCGAAAGTATCACGATTTATGCTTGGAACGTGGGTATACTTATATTGACAATACAAAGCAATTCCTAAATTCGCACAGAGAAGTCCGCAGCGAATTATACCGCGATAACTGGCATCCGAGTATAATTGGAACCAAAGTTCTTGCAAAGAGTATTAAATACTCACATCAGATTCTTGACAAGGACTGGCAGGATATTCAGATAGTGAGACCACGGGAAAGGCAAAATTACGGCTACCAACGAAGTTTTACACCCAGGCAGCGGAGAATGGTCAGTCACACGCAACATCAGCAATACGATTCATCATGTCATAGTTACAGGAAACCAAGTTTTGCAGACACTCGAATGGAACATAGATATGGTACACATAACCAAAGAGACTCATAGTTGTTTTCCTTGCGGAAAGACATTTCTTTCTTGAAGCAGCAGCTGTCGGGATTGATTCGTGTGGTGGCCTAATTGATTTATGCACAAATTATTCCCTCTATATTAATATTATATGCTCAGATATGCATTATTCAACAAATCACTTCTTTATTTCAGCTTCCGTTATAAAAAGTGAAATGATATATCACCGTATAAAATACAGATGTATGCACGTTTTTGACAGAGACAGTACGTATAACGTTTAATAATGACTGCTTATTATCTCCGATGACCCCCGGTTCATACATATTTCCTATTGTGAAAAATCTTTACATTAATGACATATTCAAATAAATCCAATGATGTGACTTTATGTTACACAACATGGAATGCCCAAGGGCTTGTAAACAAAATCGATGACCCCGATTTCCGTAGACTAATAGAACGTTACGATTTCATAACTTTATCTGAGACCTGGCACAACGATTCGACACAAATTAATTTACCTGGCTATACTTGTAATGACTTATGTAGAAGTTCTCAAGAAAACGAGAGAGGTGGAATCGCATTCTACCATCGGACAAAATACGGAAGATCGGTTAAAAATGTAACTCATATTGAAGATGTTGCACTGTTTGTCGAATTTGAAGGCGAAATTTTCAATCAAAATTGCAGCGTTGTCTTTGTTTCAATTTATATTCCGCCCCAATCATCGACTTACTGGAAAAAGCGAAAAAGTTATGACTTGATTTTTCGAGATGTCGAAATAGAACTTCGAAAATATGGCGATAGATCAGTAATAATCATGGGCGGAGATTTTAACTCTCGAACAGGTGGGAGATCGGATTATGTCGAGCAAGATGATGATAAATATATTTCACTTCCGGATAGTTATGTTTTGGATTGTGTTAAAAACAGAAACAGTTTAGACAGACATGTAAACTCCTTTGGGATACAACTTCTCAAGTTATGTAAATCCACTTCAATTATAATACTTAATGGTCGTAAATCTGGTGATTGTTTGGGAAACTATACACCTCTTACCATTATAACGGGGCAAGTTTAGTAGATTATATTCTAGTCTCTGAAAGATATCTGTCCGATGTAAGTTACTTAATGAATACTCTGACCATTGCCAATTAACAATGCACATTAAGCTCAAAGGAAACGTGAATACATTAAATACATGTCAATTCAAATATAAATATAGCGAACCGGAAGTTGCAATTAAATGGACATCAGACAGCAATTCAAAAGCTTCAGATGCGATCAATGATCGCGATATTAAAAAGCGACTCTTACAATTCAGATTGACTAATTATGAACATAATCGCAACGGAACAGAATGTGCAATTCGGCATTATGAAAATATTTTAACATCTATCAACACTAAAGCTGCCCAAATTAAAAATAATAAGTTTAAACGACAGCAAAAGAAAAGGTTTGATGAGGGATGCAAGCAATTAAAACGTGAAATGACAAATGCGTGTCGTGAAATGAAGCAAAACCCAACCGATGCAACAGTTAGGAGTAATTTGTTCTCATCCAAAAAAGCATATAAGAAAGAAACAAAGAACAAATCAAAAATGTACTTCCAGGGGTTAGCAGAATCACTAGACAAAATGGAGGGTACAGACTCTTCCGAGTATTGGCGATTGATAAAAGAATTTAGAAATAAACGTGATGAAACAAATTACTTGCATCCAGACGAAAGTGTGGACTTTTTCAAAAAGATACTCTGCCCATGTAATGTTTCTGCAAATAAGAAAATATATACGAATTACAAAACAACGAAAATTGATGAAAGTGATATCGAAGCCAGTGAAATAATTAATTGCGTTAAACTACTTAAAAACAGAAAATCACCTGGATATGGAAATTTCTCGAATGAATTGCTTAAAATTGTTGTTCCCGCGACAATAGACGAAGTAGTAAAATTATTTAACCAGGTATTAAACTCTGGTCATTATCCAGACAGCTGGAATGTGTCACTCATTAAGACGCTTTATAAAAAGGGAGATAGACAGGACCCAAATAACTATCGACCAATTGCGCTCAGTAATGGTCTGGGGAAACTTTTCAACAAAGTTATAAATAACCGAATAAAAGACTATTTAGAAAGACATGTTCTCATCAGTGACAATAAGTTTGGTTTTAGAAAGAATCGGAGTACGATTGACAGCGCTTATGTTTTAAAGACTTGTATAAATAAATATAAACAGAAGAGGAAGCCAATTTATGCTGCATTTATCGATTTTCAAAAAGCTTTCGATTCAGTAGATAGGTCGTTGATGTTTCAAAAGTTGTATAGCAATGGTATTCAGCGTAAAATAAATCAAATAATACAGTCCAGGTATCAATCCAGTTATATTCAAGTAAAGACGGGTGCAGGAATTGGACCACCGCATCTGTCCACGATTGGAGTTAAACAAGGATCCTCATTGTCGCCTACGCTGTTCAAAATATTCATTGATGACATCAAATGTTCACTTGATGTATCCGGCTGCGATCCAATATTCCTTAATAATCGTCCGCTCAGTCATCTTTTATTTTCCGACGATTTAGTGTTGTTGTCAGAAACTGAACAAGGTCTACAGAATTGTCTTGAAATATACCCAATACAATGGTCTCGTGGTTAATGCAAGTAAATCAAAATGTGTGGTGTTTAGGTTAAAGAGAACTAAACGTGAACCAAGTTTCAATATAAATGCGAAATCGCTTGAATTAGTTTCAGAGTATCCATATCTCGGGATAAAATTCACATCGACTGGTAGAATGGCAAAATCACAAGAACATACAAGCGGGAAAGCCACGAAAGCAATGTTCTTTTTAAACCAGTCTGTTCCTTCAAAGATGAAGCTATCTATTCCAACTAAATGCAAATTATTCGACAAATTGATAAAACCGATAATGTTATACGGATGTCAGATATGGGCAGGAGAAACAAACATGCTTCATTCAGATACAATGCCAAGCGAACAAGTCCATCTGAGGTTTTGCAAAATAACATTAGGTGTTAACCGAAATGCTATACTAATCATGCCGTCCGCGCAGAATTGGGCAGATTCCCAGTTATACATGATGCGATTACTCAACAATTCAGATATATGAAAACAGTTTCGAACCTTTCAAGTGGGTGCTTGGTACATGATGCATACATCGAATCACTTAGAGACCCTTCTATTTCATTGTACAATGAATTATATGGAAAATACGGCGTCGATATTTCAGACCGCCGGAGATTCCAAGGGATACAAGAGCGCGCCTTGGTGGATAAACTGAAATCTGAACATTTGATGCGATTCTATAATGTAAATCATGCCGAAAAGAAAACGATCAGTGGAAATAAAATACGAACGTATAGATTATTCAAGTCAAAGTATGAAATTGAACCATACATTGTCAATGCGCGATCTGCCAAATCGAGAATTCTATTCACAAGATTGAGAATCAGTAATCATCGACTGGAAATCGAAAAAGGGAGACACAAACAGCCCCCAAAACCAGTGAGAGAAAGATTGTGTTCTGCGTGTAATTCAAAACAAATTGAGTCAGAATATCATTTCATCTTAGAATGTCGGGCCTATATATGAAAGTATTCGCGAAGCTTATGTAAAGGACATAATTGCAACGTGCCCTCATTTCTTAGAAATGACAAATTATGAGAAGTTCAGATTTATAATGCAGAATGAACAAATTGCAACCGTTAACGTTATATGCGACATGATCCGGTCTTTCTTCACCATTCGAGACAATATATATAATGTCTAATAACAGCAAGTATACCTGAGATTTTATGACAGTAAATTCACGAGCGTATATGCATATTGTATGTGATTACTCATGTTCAATTATTCCTTATGTAGATATATGTTGTATTTATTATATGTGCAACTGCCCATTGGGTGTATTTTGCATTAAGATCTTATCTTATCTTATCTAGGGCCGGGGTGGGTGGGTGGTCCAGAGGCCGAAAAATTCGTGCTTGTAAAGTTTTTCAAAAATGTTTTTTTTTTCAAACAATTTACAAGTACTGATCATGTAATGTTATTTGTAAGCATGTTAGTACCATGCTTGTTGGTATAGGGCTATATAGGCAGCTATAGTGACTCTTTAGCCTCAGATTTATCAACATTCTGGAATTCACAGGATCCCGACCCACTTCACAGTGGACCACCGTAATAGCGTTCAGGAAACTCATGATCAACGGAAGAAATATTTAGTAACAAAATTAATATATTACCTGAATAAAAGTAACAAAACAAAAAAACTGTATCACAAATTGGATACTAATGGTGAATACTCAATGATGACTAGATATCATTAACCTGATTGTTGCATAACATGAAATTGAAAAGGGTATCTCATAAATTTCTAATATCGGGGGGTATAATAACCATATATCTATGTGTATACCTGACCAAAAACACCCCCCCCCCCCACCCACCCCGGTGGATAAGACTAAAGAGTTCTTTGGTCATGCACAAATAATTGTGGAACCCCTGCCCTGTTTACCACTATTTACACTGGCCAGTGTTCTCTGTCAGACACAACACACTCGATATATTAAGGATATAATGGGGTCTAGGCCGATTTGTGACATATAGTGTACCTACACAATGCTTTATTATTGTTGTTAGAAACTGAAAACACCAGGAAATACAGTTAATTTTTCGTTTTTTCTGATCTGTGTTTACCAATTAAGCATGTTATTGCTTGAGTTTTAATGGTACACAGCAAGAATTTGTACCAAAAAAGGATAGTGGAATGGGATTGAAAGGCAGTTAACACAGTTATTGAAGAACGGCTAAAAAAAACTCTGAAATTTTGATAAAAACATGAGAAAGGGAGACGGGTCCCCAAAATTTTGGAGGAATTTTTTTTTTTACACAAATGGGGTGGTGGGTCCCTCGGGGTCGGAAAAAAACTTTTTGGGCCCTATATGTGCAATTTTTTTCCAGACTCCCCCCTGGCGCTAGATGTTTAGTTGATCGCCTGACCGATTTTTAATAAAAGCAAGCTGTATGGGGGTGAATTTTGAGGAACATATCGTCCATTGTTCTCTGAGTCGGATCAATCCGAAAATTTACGCTCTCCGGAGATAATATTCGGTGGTAAAATAATTATCAAATGCTATGGATATAAATGGTTCTGAGGGGAGCTTGTGGTATTGATTGAAAGATGAATCCTTCGCCGACACACCCGTGGCTATATCATAGCAATTACTCGGGTAAATGGGCTAAATTTGTCCGATTCCCGAGCGATGGTAAAACGGGAGATATCTACAGTTCCCCTTGTCCTATTATACTACCATTACGTGAAGCAGGCGCGTATATAGAAGCGGCGTATATGGGCAGCGCAAAAGGGGGCGGACATCGGAGCGCGTACGTTACAGACCCCTGTGGTTCAAAACTTTAAATGGGATAGGGTTAAATTTTTTATAAGTTATTCCCATAAAAAAAATGACTATCCTTATTTATTTTCACAAATTCTGCCGATAATTTGAGACAAGCACACAGCAAATTAATTATAAGGCAGCACAATATAAGATTTCAAAGCACTTAGCAACGAACATGTCATCGATATGAATAATTGGCTTCAGATGAAATTCGGCCGAACTTTTAAAAGCACGCCCAAGTATTCTGACGTCGTGTTCGTTACGGTCTGTGTTATTTGGGTATTAAACGGGTGACCAAATTAACAGTTGACCAATCACAGAATAGGATTGATGACGGGCTATGTAAATATTTAGTGCACGGTTCATTTATATAGCCGCCGTTGAAGCTGAATTTGAGGACCAACCCCGAATAAATTGGATATAAGCTGATTTTGGTGTCATTCGATGTGTAAAAGCCTCAGGAACAACATATCCAAAATCCGAAAAAATCAGATGTGGGAAAACTGTGTTATTCAAGATAGCGTCCAACGTGGTTGTCTGTATTACATCTGATCTCGAAATAAGTCACAATACAATATATTGTGGCATCTGAATTACGCAGTTATAACAGTTTGTGTGAAATTAGAGTATATGGGACAGAACATAGTGACACGGACAGAACATAAAACAATCGCGGCCATGAAATGGCTGTCAAAACGGCCGCAACTCCAAGCCATACGACTAATAAAGTAACATATTGGATAACCACATAGGAGTGGAAAAAAACGTATTAGTAATATACAAGTCTGTTGTTCTATATCTTTAGAACAGAACCTTCTGAAGGATGTATTGGTCACTGCAACGCATGTCAACACCCCCAATGATTTACATCTTTAAAGTTTGGGTTTTCTACTTATCCAACATCCAACTGTCAGGCTAACATTTATAATTTCTGGCATGCAACACACAAAGTAATGATTCGCCACACAGTGCATGGTACTCTCATTTGGCATGATGATTAATTACTGAATGTAACACAGAAACTGAAGTGCATACCCTTGTGGTATAAATACTAGTTACCTTTCCGGAATGTTCAACATTCTCCGTGATAATAAATGATACACATATGGCGAAATGCTCAGTCGCAATAAATCTCCCGGTTATGATAATATTTACAATGAGAATATTATATATGGTGGCGATAGTCTAATCGAAAGCCTCTGTCAATTATTCTCATCTCTATTGCGGCATGGTTATATACCTGTTGCTGCCAAACGAGGTGTCATTATCACATTACATAAAGGAGGATCCAAGCCAAAACACTCGTTTGACAGCTACAGGGCCATAACTCTAATGCCTGCCTTATACAAATTGCTGGAGAAAGTTTTACTGAATCGTATTGAGTTACATACACCGCATATCTTACCAGTTAATCCTCTTCAGCACGGTTTTCACAAACACATTAGTTCTAACATGACTTCTTATCTAACCCAGGAATGTATACATTTCAATGCTGAAAGAAATAAAATATTGTACTGTTGCTTTCTAGATGTATGGAAAGCCTTTGATACGGTTTGGATAGACGGACTTATGTACAAACTGTATGAGAGGGGCCTAGCTGGAATTTCCTTCAAATTTGTGCACCAATTGCTATCCGATGTTTATTGTAATGTGAGATATAATGATGCTACATCAAGATTAACCAAAATAGATCAAGGAACAAGGCATGGGGGAATCTGCTCACCTAAATTTTACATGGTCTACATTGACGAACTGATAAAATTACTATCAGAGTCAATATATTGCTTTCACATGGAATCAATTAATTGAACTTGTCCAACCCACGCAGACGACATGCTACTTCTATCACTAACTGAATGTGGTTTGAATTCACTTATTGATATGTGTGTGAGGTATAGCTATACATGGCGGTATAAGTATAATTCGTATAAATCTGTAGCAATGGTGCTTAATGAGACAAGGAAGCAAAGCCAATACGTATAAACGCAAGTGGATCATGGGGTCTGGACACCTTAATGAAGTGGATAGTATACAGTTCATCTGGGCATCCCAATTAATAAGTATAAACAAACAAATAATTTTATTGAACATGTATGTGATAAACTGAGAAGCACTTTTCTTATGCTATCGAATTCTGGTTTGTATGCCGGAGGTATAACTCCCCTGAGTTCCTCACTCATTTATAAATCAGTTGGAACTTTTATGGAATCTATCCCAAAATGAAACTATGAAACTAGAGAGGACTCATAGATTTTGCATCAAAAGGATACAGGGATTTGAACCCAGGACCCGAACCGACATTGCTCTTGGCTTACTTGGAATTCATTCACTAGAATTCTACATATATAAAAAGAAATTGTCACTATTATCATCACTGTGTAATGTCGAATGTAACAATCACAAAACTGTTAAACAAGTTTTCCTCCATAGAATGTATGAATACATGCTTTTGCCTACCACTAGTTCATCGTGTTTCCATAACTATTTTTGTGACATAATGCAAATACTTGAACGATATGATTTTTCGTACTACCTTAACCAATTTGTCACAGAGTCTTGTTTTCCGGACAAAAAATCATGGAAACAAATTTTTAACATGGAATGGTAACATCACACGATGATGCGTGGAAGTCAAGAACAAATTCTGACCCAAGTCTCTCACTCTTCAATAGAATACACACAGACTTATGAATATCTTATGTTTGGCGCCTATGTAAATCGCATCCAGAAGACAAGAACATTTATCTAACGATTGGCAAATTGATAAGCCAAATAGGAATTAACAGAGAAATATCCTGTACGAATTGTGGTTCTACCACGACCGATATTTTATCTCACATATTCATTGAGTGCACACCCATGTATTCATTTAGAAATTAGATCGAATATTTTATTATGGATGCACTTGGGATTAACGCATACATCAAATACGATACGTTATCAAGAGAAGCCAAATTAAGTGTGCTCCTTGGGAACTTATCAGAAATTGAGGGCGATCAATTGATTACAGATGGTGACATTCCAATTCAAATTTTCAAACATGTTGTCAAAATGTGCCAGGCTTATTATCTGTATGCTGGTATGACCGCTATTACTTAATATAGTGCACGCTCGACATTCTTGTTATTCATACACTATATAATGACACGTACCCTTCGTGTTACTTTATAGATATACACTAAACTACTGTAATCGAAGTAACATTTCGATGTATAGTTATATATCTCATTATACTTCACTTTTTATATGCGTAACCTTGTCGTGACGTCCATCTATATATATATATATATATATATATATATATATATATATATATATATATACTAGAAGGTGACCCGACTTCGTCCGGGCTTTGACCTTGAATTGTCCATTTTGAAGGTCAAGGTCAAGTGGGGTCACGATTTGACCAGTCCAAAAACACTGCCCTGACAAAAGTACCCGACAAACGTGCCCGTCCAAATCCATCCGGTTTTACCCGATTTGACCTTGAATTGATCATTTTGAAGGTCAAGGTCTGGTCGGGGTCACGATTGGACCCGTCCAAAACAATCAGTGGACAAAAGTAACCCCACGTATCAAATTTCGTCGAAATCCCATCAAAATTGGCGATTTGACCTTGAAGTTACCCGATTTCAAGGTCAATGTCACGTCGCACGGGCAAATGAATATGCTTATGAGACTCGCCATAAGAAAGTACCCCCACATACCAAGTTTCATCGAAATCCCGTGATATTCGGGCGTTTGACCTTGAAATGACCCGATTTCAAGGTCAAGGTGACGTCGCACGGACAAATTAATATGCCTATGTTCGTCCCCGGCCGAAAATACCCCCACATACCAAGTTTCATCGAAATCGGGTGGGCCGTTTTCGAGTTCATCGCGAACACACAGACACACAGACACACAGACAGACACACAGATCTTCCAAAATATATAATAGACTAGCCGATGAGCCCGACGTTGTCCGGGCTATTCAAAATCCAAATTTCAAGTCGATAGCTCCACCCGTTTCCGAGATCTGGTCTGCGCATGCGCGAAGCTGGCGTCGCACGGGCTCGGCGACCCGATAAAATTCGTATCCGGGGCAAGATACATTCACATAGCAAATTTCAAGTCGATAGATCCACCCGTTTCCGAGATCTCGTCTGCGCATGCGCGAAGCTGGCGTCGCACGGGCTCGGCGACCCGATAAAATTCGTATCCGGGGCAAGATACATTCACATAGCAAATTTCAAGTCGATAGCTCCACCCGTTTCCGAGATCTCGTCTGCGCATGCGCGAATCGGGCGCCGCACGGGCTCGCCAATACGACAACGACGACCGCCTGGTCAAACTACACACACGTACCAAGTTTCGTCCCGATCGGTCGAGAATCGTAGATTTGTATCAATGACAGACATACAGACAGACAGACAGACAGACAGACAAACAAACAGAGGTCTTCAAAATATATATGAGATATATATATATATATATATATATATATATATATATGTAACCAATTTATATTATATATTATATTATATATTAATCACACACGCCATATAAAGGCATTCAATATCCAATCATATATGGCGTGAGTTGCGTATACGTGCGTCTGTGTATATGGATACGCGCGTCCCATTCTGTCGGATTCAGTGGCCAGTGGAATGACGATGCAAGTCGTTTGTCATTCTTCTGGTCATTGGGAGATGACAGGATGTCGTGACCGATTGTAATGCGCGTCCAGATGCACGTGCGTACGCGAATACGCAAACTAAGGCGGTTGCGTTTGTGCCCTTATATGTGCGTACCCACCCATATGGCGCTGGCAATTGCGTTTGAAGCATTGCAATGCATGTAGTCATGCTGAACTGCTTTAATTTGGACGGTACATGCAGATAAGAGCGCAGACCCAACTCGATAATTATATTTATATGTAAATACTTTGATTTGTTGATACATGCATGACCGTTTGTATTATGTTCTTTATATGCTATATTATATTTGTGTTCATATATACAATCTTCAGTAATGGAGGATAATTAAAGATATATATTATACTATAACGAAACACTCATATCTACAATATATTAGCACCGCATCTCACCAGATAAAAGAGACGGTATATCGTACAGTTTATTGTAAGACTAATTTTCATGTAGTTACCAAACCGGTTTCTTAGTAGACACTTTTGTTCAAATTACTTCAGTCGCCAGTTTACAATTGGACAATGCCACCACGCAAGCCCACTATTGGTTTTCAGTAGTTTTCGGTTTGAAAATATCTGAACATTACCTCCACGTACCACCGCAAATGACAATCTTTCAGATTTAAAGAAAATTTTGGACCTAGGATTTATTATTGTAAACAGTATACGCTAAAACGTTTGCACTGAGCCCTATGGCAAACATTTACACCATTGTAACCATTAAGTTCTCCCGCTGATCCCACCAGTGTAACCATTAAGTTCTCCCGCTGTTCCCACCAGTGTAACCATTAAATTCTCCCGCTGATCCCACAGTGTAACCATTAAGTTCTCCCGCTGATCCCACCAGTGTAACCATTAAGTTCTCCCGCTGATCCCACCAGTGTAACCATCAAGTTCTCCCGCTGATCCCACCAGTGTAACCATTACGTTCTCCCGCTGATCCCACCAGTGTAACCATTAAGTTCTCCCGCTGATCCCACCAGTGTAACCATTAAGTTCTCCCGCTGATCCCACCAGTGTAACCATTAAGTTCTCCCGCTGATCCCACCAGTGTAACCATTAAGTTCTCCCGCTGATCCCACCAGTGTAACCATTAAGTTCTCCCGCTGATCCCACCAGTGTAACCATTAAGTTCTCCCGCTGATCCCACCAGTGTAACCATTAAGTTCTCCCGCTGATCCCACCAGTGTAACCATTAAGTTCTCCCGCTGATCCCACCAGTGTAACCATTAAGTTCTCCCGCTGATCCCACCAGTGTAACCATTAAGTTTTCCCGCTGATCCCACCAGTGTAACCATTAAGTTCTCCCGCTGATCCCACCAGTGTAACCGTTACGGCCACTCGCAGGCACACACCATGCATATATACCACCAGTGTAACCGTTACGGCCACTCGCAGGCACACACCATGCATATATACCACCAGTGTAACCGTTACGGCCACTCGCAGGCACACACCATGCATATATACCACCAGTGTAACCGTTACGGCCACTCGCAAGCACACACCATGCATATGGCTAGCTAAATACACTAAATCAAAAGAACGCCGGTTTTCTGTGTACGGTTCTAATAACGTTCTATTTCGCATATACCCAAGGGTGTGTATATAAACGGGCTATCAAAAAATTGTCGATGTCCATTTGCCATTCAATAAATGCCCACTACCAACTTCATAATACATACAGTCGTAGTCAAACCCAGCTGTGTAATACCTGGTTATGTCATTTTAAAATTCAATCATAATAAGTAAGCCATGTTCTGTTATGCGATGTATGTATTTCTCAAGAAAACATTCTTGACAGAGAACTCCCCAATCAGGATTTACTTTAAAGGTACTCAATCCCATAAAACTCCTCTCAATTACTATTTTAATGGCTTCGGGGGTCAAAAATATTTGATTCGAGTCGAGGAAGTCACCCATCAAAGCTCAGATTTGTTAGATATCGATTTTAGAAATCTATTATTTTTCATTATCGGGAATACTTTCTGGCCCAGATCTCAGGCAAATTGCGTTATTATTACCACTTGATTTTAGAGTTATCCATCCTTGTCTGTTTGAATAGAGTTTTGGTGTACAAATCTCGAGCAGGATACGAAATAGACGGCAATTATTAGTACTCATCTCGAGAATATAACAAATTTCAAAAATCAATATCTAATAACTCTGAGCTTTGTTTGATGGGTTCCTCGACTAGAATCAAATATTTTTTACCCCCAAAGCCAAAGAAATAGTAATATAGGACCCTCTGATCGGATTGTTGTTGTTGGAATCTGTTGAGATGGTGACCCTCTTTACGGATTGAGTACCTTTAATTTAGAGCAAATTCTCAACAACAGATCCTGTACACAGTCAGAGTTCATATCATATATTTTCAATTCCTGTCACAGATAAAGTGCAATTACCATATATATGTGCGGCGACATAGAACTATGTTCCAATTAAACAAAATTACCCAACTTGTTCACGGAGTCCATATTGGAGTGTTTTGGTTAAACCTTGAACTTATACAATGAATGAAAAGAGAAAGCTCAGGTAAGTGTTATGTCACATTTATTCTTGCAGAATGCATACGATTTAATAATACAACTCACACGCCGGAGTAGATCTCTCACATTTTGTCCAGCGACACAATCATGATTTGTCATAATTGCACGATGTCGCGTTTTGTATAGTGTGACAGCAGTAGTAATGGGGGGCACTATGGCCCAGTACCCCCAGACATGGGCACTATGGCCCAGTACCCCCCAGACATGGGCACTATGGCCCAGTACCCCCCAGACATGGGCACTATGGCCCAGTACCCCCAGACATGGGCACTATGGCCCAGTACCCCCCAGACATGGGCACTATGGCCCACTGTGCCCATGTCTGGGGGGGTACTGGGCCATAGTGCCCATGTCTGGGGGGTACTGGGCCATAGTGCCCATGTCTGGGAGATACTGGGCCATAGTGCCCATGTCTGGGGGTACTGGGCCATAGTTTCCCCCCTGAGGATAGATGTTCCTGTCATTGATGTGACATTTCTGATCGAAAAAATGAAAATGGACTTAGAATTATTTTTTTCAAAAGGAAAATCTCACTTTGGAAAATATCAATTAGCTATCAAGAGTATCTTTTCGATCAGTTAGTGGCCCTGAAAAGGGCCGTTTTATTTTTGTTATAGTTTAGAATCCGCCACATTGAACTTCTTTGTTCGCCAAAACTTCAATTGATTTGTCTCCTCTCCTCATCCATATTTCGCATTCACAATAATGCTCGTGGCAAACGTGGGGGATCCACACTAGAGGTATTGATGACTTGAATCTTGGTGTTGATTTGTAGCCGCCTTTGGTAGCATCAAACATGACGATAGGTCGCTGTATAACAGTCGCCGCTAATTCAACCATCAATCTTGATTCGGCCAAAAGTGGTGAGTGTCGTAAGTCTTGTGCCGACGCACCAAGTTCGTCCCTCTCTGTGTAGTACAGGTCAACGGCCGCATCTCTCAGAACCATCCATCCATCGGTCGTCCCGTAAATCCCAATGCTGAGTGCCTTCCAAAATAGAGATATTTCTTCGCCGTACACTGCTTTACAGTATACCCCACGAACCATTATCTCGTCAAGATCGGTTATGTTTACAGCAGTCATCTTTGAATGCAGAATAAATTGTTCGCTGCCGTGCTTGAACATATATCACGATTGTGCGGGCGGTAGAGAAAGCACATAACACTTTGACGTTAAAAATGACAAATGTTTCCTGACGTTGTGTTTCTTTTCAGTGCATTATCTGTTAGTTTCACCATTTCGATATGTTATAGATTAAATTCATGATAGTATATGCAATTAATTAAGATGTTTTAATATATGAATTCATCTTCGTTCATAAACGATGACCAAGTAAAGTTATCAAATGCAATGATCAAGAAAAATGTTCAGTATGTTTCTTGTGTTCAGTTTTTATGTATAAAATATGTACAATTCCAAAAACAAAAACTAGAAAAACATTCCATATTTTCCTAACGAGGTAACAAATATATCAAATCATGTGTACCAAATAATAGATAATGATCTAACGAAATTAAAAACATTTGTTTGATCGCTATACAATAATGATCAAGAAAAATATGCATGTTGATCCGTCTCTGAAAAAACACAACTTGAGGAAATACTTGTCAATTTTTAAGTTCGATGCGTTGTGTTTTCATTGACGCCCGTGTAACAATCTTGTGTTCAGTTTTATGTATAACATATGTACAATTCCAAAAACAAAAACTAGAAAATCATTCCATATTTTCCTAACGAGGTAATAAATATATCAATCATGTGTACCAAATAATAGATAATGATCTAACGAAATTAAAAACATTTGTTTGATCGCTATGCAATAATGATCAAGAAAAATATGCATGTTGATCCGTCTCTGAAAAAACACAACGGCAGGAAATATTTGTCAATTTTAACGCCAATGCGACATGTGATTTCATTGACGCCCGTGTCAAATGTATACAAATATTTTCGAATTTGATCAACCTTACATTGCATTGCTATCAAGAGATGGATCCGTTAACAGAATTTCTTCAGAGTGAGATATACAGTAGTCCTGTTGCACAGAATACATATGCTGCGCCACAGTCAACAGTCCAAGCTAATACGACAATGACTATAGGTGGTGATACACTCATTTTAAAAGCGATTTTAGATGAACTGAGATGTCTTCGCAGGGATATTGACGTGAAAACGCAAGTAACGCATCAAGAAGTGAAAGTGAATCTTCGTTTCGTTGAAGAACAGATAGATATCCCAATCAGGGTTCATGATGTTGAGAGATCGAAAGAGCAGAAACAGATCAAAAAAGCAAAATCATCGGCGACGAAAGAAAAACAACCTAAGAGTGTCATGAAGGCTTCTACTGAGACAAAAGTCAGATTTCATCTTCCTTGTAAAGAATCTAGAGATACAGAGAATTGTGATGAATTCGCAAAAGCTCTCGGTTCTCATGGGAAAGATATGTCAAGATATAAGAAAAACACAAAACGGTGTTAAAGTCAGATGATAAATTTAAAACGGCCCTTTTCAGGGACACACACATTTCCCAAAAGGTTACTCTTTCATAGCTGAAAAAAACAAAACACGAGTGTTCATTTCATAATTTATTCAACAACAAATATTTGCAAGTATATTTTGTTTTAAATTATTCGTGGCGTGATTTTTTCAAAACGAAACATAGGGTACAATGAACATTATTAGTTCTTAAACAATGCTAAAAGTTTTTCTTTTTGAAAATATTGGTTGGTCCTGAAAAGAACCGTTTTTGTTTTGGCCCTGAAAAGGGCCGTTTTGTACGACATCAAAATTCACTCCCCAATTTTCTCAGAGTGAGAATTTTGCTTTTGTTGCCCCGCCTCAGATAAAATAGGACAGCTAGACTCTGTTGGTATGGTTGCTGTTCTTTTTTGCATGATCAGCTTTGAACGATCGGTCACTTCTCTTGCGTACATGCCCCATATTATCTGCGGTGTTATCCCCATAGTTCCTCTCAGTATCGCCATCAAGGGTTCGGGTATTGCAGTCATCTTTGAATGCAGAATAAGTCTGAAGATCCGTCTTGAACTTGTATCACGATTGCGCGGGCGGTAGAGAAAGCACATAATACTTTGATGTTAAAAATGACAAATGTTTCCTGACGTTGTGTTTCTTTTCAGTGCATTATCTGTTAGTTTCACCATTTCGATATGTTATAGATTAAATTCATGATAGTATATACAATTAATTAAGATGTTTTAACATATGAATTCATCTTCGTTCATAAACGATGACCAAGTAAAGTTATCAAATACAATGATCAAGAAAAATGTTCAGTATGTTTCTTGTGTTCAGTTTTTATGTATAAAATATGTACAATTCCAAAAACAAAAACTAGAAAAACATTCCATATTTTCCTAACGAGGTAATAAATATATCAATCATGTGTACCAAATAATAGATAATGATCTAACGAAATTAAAAACATTTGTTTGATCGCTATGCAATAATGATCAAGAAAAATATGCATGTTGATCCGTCTCTGAAAAAACACAACGTCAGGAAATATTTGTCAATTTTAACGCCAACGCGACATGTGATTTCATTGTCGCCCGTGTCAAATGTATACAAATATTTTCACTTTTTCAGTGAAATTCATTCATTATGCCGTCTTTAAAGAAATTTCTCAAGAAGTTGTGGAGGAAGAGAGATTCGTCAGAGGAGACGGAAATAAGAAGATATAGGAAATGGCAGGATTCTCCTAAACAAAGTATGGTTCAGAAGCAGATGATAAGAGATTTTTTGGCTCGCCGACGACCATTGCCTAAAGTATGTGATGTTCAAGAATCAAGCAATCTTGATCTCGTGGAGATCTTGTCACAGATCAAGAAGAAAGATCTGTGCAATGCAGCGATTGACAGCTTTGCTCAGGCTGGATCGGCGCACAGATCAAATCCTATTTGGTCTGTGACAATTAATCCCAACGGGATATATCCTGATTTGTCAGAATTCTTATGAATCCTGGAAAAGAGAAAACGGCCCTTTTCAGGGCCACCCACATTCCCCAAAAGGTTACTCTTTCATAGTTGAAAAACAAAACACGATTGTTCAATTCATAATTTATTCACACAACATAATTTTCAATTGTTTGTGTCGATTCGTTTATCTGTTTTTGGAATGTAGAATGGTCTCAGCTTCTTTTTCTTGGAAGTTTTCTTGGAATTTTCAATTTCTGGATGTTTATCTTCAGATTTGTTCTGTGAATCATTCGTAGGATCAACAGGTCGGTCTTGTTTGGAAAAATCTGATGTTGTAGACATCTCTTCAGTTTTGATATCTGCATTTGTTCTTGTATTGTTACTGCTTGTAGACTTTTGTATAGTTTTCACATTTTTTTTGTCGCCGAAATCTACTTTACAATGGAAGGACCAATGGGTGTCTTGTCCGCATTTGTAACAGTAACCATATGGCGGTTTCCAATTTTTATCAGCTTTGTTTTTCTCTTGTTTCTCTTGCCATTGCATTTTGTTACAAAGTTTAAACAAATCGGTAGAGATCTGTCTCAATTCGACAAGATTATCTTGAATTTTTCTAGTCTGTGGTTGTGTAGATTTTTTTGAATCCTCTTTATGTAGCTCAATATCGCTCTCTTCAATAACTGCAGGCCTTGGTCTTTTTCTAACAATATCTTCTTCGCTGGTGGCGTCGTCTGAAACAGGTCTTTTAATTCTCTTAAACATTTTTGTCTTGAGTTTTGTCAGCAAAAAATATTGCGACTGGCTTCTTCGGAGTTGAAGTGTAACGTGTAGAATTACACCTGCTTTTATAGCATCGAATGCATCGAATGCTATAAAAGCAGGTGTAATTCTATACTTTACACTTCAACTCCGAAGAAGCCAGTCGCAATATTTTTTGCTGACAAAACTCAAGACAAAAATGTTTAAGAGAATTAAAAGACCTGTTTCAGACGACGCCACCAGCGAAGAAGATATTGTTAGAAAAAGACCAAGGCCTGCAGTTATTGAAGAGAGTGATAAGGAAACTGATGGGGCAGAAAGTGAAGAAAGTTCTAGTGATGGGCAGATTGGACGCGGTCGAAGACAGAATAGAGAAATTGGTGGGAAGAGAAAGAGAAGTCTGGCTAGAGAGCGTGTTGTGTTCAATCCAACAAAATATTTCAAATTGGAGCTGAACTCGGAGAAATTTTCCAGAAAATTTAAATCAGCAGCACGACAATTTGGTGTGAAATTCGAGAAATTTACAGATCCAATTGAGAACATTCCAGAGATATTTGAGAAGTTGACAGAAGAATTGAAACAGAAATGTTCAGCAAATGAGAAGACAAGAATCAGAGTTACGATAAATCATCCAGGACTTGATATGAGCATTTTCATTCCATTCACAAAAGCCAGTGAATTGAATGGTGGGACACTCATGGATAATATTCAAAATGTAGTTCAATCAAATGCAGACTTTACAATTCATGACGGTGCACACAATTTCGATATCTTCGTTACAGATATTCCGGAAGGTGGTACACGACACTCACTACATTATGGACCATTTGCAGACAAGAACAAGCTGACAAAAGTAAAAAGAAGTATTGTCCGGATTTAAAATGCTGATGATGTTATGTGTATGGCAAGATCTATTGTCGTCGGAATGTGTAAGGCAGATAGTGATGGATCTGCGTGTTGGTCAAAGAAATGGAAAAGAATAAGACAATCAATATACACAGCACAAACAGATGCCGCAAAAAATCTACTCAACCGTGCTGGCATTCCGCACGATACAGTTTGCAGTATCAATGAGTTCCACAAGATTCAAGAAATATTGTATCCAGAATATGTTGTGAAAATTCACAATGAATTTGCTGGCGCTGGATTTCTATTTGAACCTGCAGAAATGTGTTCGGAGAGCAAATGTGTACACATCTACTACAACAACAATCACTTCGACACCATAACATCAATCAAAGGATTTCTAGGCACCCGCTACTACTGCGAATTCTGTGACATTGGATTCAAAAGTCGTGGCGATCATCGATGCAGATTTGTTTGTGCATGCTGGTCATTGACACAGTGTAATTTCACAAATTGGGTGAAGTGTAGAACGTGTCGACGATCATTCAGAAGTAAATCTTGTTTCGACAACCATTTGAAGACGGAAGGAAAACAGAAAAGAAAAATATGTGATTTGGTTCAACTATGCAACAATTGTGATGAAGAAATTCTCACCAATAAATCAAGCAGACATATATGTGCGGGGTTGAAGAAATGCAAACATTGCAAAGAAATCGTTGAAGCAGATCACAGGTGCTACATTCCAAAATATGAATCACCGGAAAAGAAACCTGCAAAGATTCCATATGTATTCTTTGACTTTGAATGCAGACAAGACACAGGTGTTCATATTCCAAACTTCTGTGTTGCACATACCGCTTGTGGAGATTGCATGTGTAAACCAATCGAAGAAAAATGTGAAACATGCGGACCGGATTCCAGAGAATTTGTATTCAAGGGTGACAACGTTTTAACAGACTTTACAAACTGGTTATTCCACCAAGATCACAAAGGATGTGTTGCAATAGCACATAATGCTCAGGGATACGATGCACAGTTTCTACTTCAAGCACTCATACAAAGTGGAATTCATAAACCAGAACTGATCATGAATGGAAACAAAATTCTCAGTTTAAAATGCAACAGCGTGAAAGTTATTGATTCTCTGAGTTTTCTGATGATGCCGCTTTCAAAGTTTCCACAAACTTTTCAGCTGAATGAGATGACGAAAGGACACTTTCCACATTGGGCGAATTCACCAAAGTTTCAAAATTACATTGGACCTTACTTGGCTTCTGATTACTACAAACCAGACATGATGAGCGTGGAAAATCGAGAGAAATTCTTTGAATGGTACAATGAGAAAATAGAAAATTACGTGATATTCAACTTCCAAGAAGAGATGGAGAAGTACTGCAAATCAGACGTGGATATTCTTCGCCGTGGATGTGGAAATTTCAGGAAATACATATTGGAAACAGAACAGATTGACCCGTTCATTGAGTCAATAACATTGGCGCAAGTTTGCAATTTGGCATGGAGGAAGAATTCAATGCCAGAGAAAACAATTGGAATCATTCCAGATGGTGGACACCCATGTGCTAAAAACTATTCCATGAAAGCGATACGTTGGCTTCAACATCTATCATTGTCACGTATGATAACAATTAAGCATGCTTTGAATGGAGGAGAAATCAAGATTGGTGGACACTACGTCGATGGATATGAGGAAGCCACAAGAACAGTTTTTGAGATGAATGGATGTCTGTTTCATGGATGTCCAAAATGTTACAACAACAGACAATACAAGAATCCCTATACGATGCTCACCATGGAAGAATTATATACAAGAACTCAACAGAAGAAAGATGAACTGGAAAGTCTTGGTTACAGAGTTGAATCACTTTGGGGACATCAGATCGACGAAAGAATGAAATCGGATGTGAAATTCAAACAACAAATGGAATCTTTCTACAAACATCGAGACCCCATTTTGCCAAGAGAATCATTGTTTGGTGGACGTACAAATGCCATCAAATTGTACGAGGAAATTGATCAAGATTCCACAAAAGAAATCAAGTTCATCGATGTGTGTTCGTTGTATCCATTTTGCAACAAATATAAATTCTACCCTGTTGGACATCCAGAAATTTTGAGCCAAGAGCAGATCGATCAAGAACACATTAGAGACTATGCGGGGCTTGTTAAATGTACAATTTTACCACCATCGAAATTGTATATTCCAGTTCTACCGATTCATTGTAACAACAAAATGGTTTTTACTTTGTGCAACACTTGCGCCATCAATGAGAACGAGACATGTAACCATTCAGAAGAAGATCGAGCTATAACCGGAGTGTGGACCACGCCAGAATTATTCAAAGCAATGGATGTTGGCTACAAAATACTTGATGTGTACCAAATTTGGCATTGGACAGATGAAATATACAAATCCTATATCGACAAACATCTAAAGATCAAACAGGAATGTAGTGGTTATCCATTTGGTGTTGAGACAGAAGAACAGAAGCAAAAGTTTGTACAGGATTATTATGCAGCTGAGGGTATAAAATTGGAGAACATTGAGAAGAATCCAGGAAAACGCCAAATATCTAAAATTATGATTAATTGTATATGGGGTAAGAATGCACAAAGAAATCTTATGTCAAAAACAGAGTATGTGGATAAGCCATCACGTTATTTTGAATTGCTTACTAGTAACAATATAATTGTTCAAAATGTTACACTTCTTGATGGTGACAAATTCATTCTGGTAAATTATGTTGATATTTTAGATAATATTGAACCTCATCATTCAGCAAATGTTGTTGTTGCTTCTTTTGTTACAGCGTATGCAAGATTACAATTGTATAAAGTTTTTAAAAAACTTGGAGATAGAGTGCTGTTTTTGATACAGACAGCTGTATGTATGTCAGTGATCCATCAAAAAAGAACATCAAAACTATCGAAGGAAGATTGGGGAAATGGAGCGACGATCATCCAGATGCAAAGATTGTCAAATTTGTTAGACTTGGGCCAAAGAACTACGGATATGAATACATCAAAGATGGGAGAAGATACACCAAATGTAAGGTAAAAGGTATCACTCTTGATTACAGCGCAAGTCAAAAAGTTAATTTTGAAACAATGGTACAATGTGTTAATGATCGTGAAATTTCAAAACTGTTGTTGAGTATCCTTCCAGAATTAAAAGACAAAAGACCCAACAACTGATTAGTGAGTGTCAAACCAAAACTTTCAGATCGGTGTACACAAAACGAAAACTCGTCAATGGTATTCACACATATCCATATGGATGGAGATGTTGAGTCATTTCATGTCAATATGTTGACAGGAGTAGTACCTCCAGAAATTGCTGAGAAGATTTATGGATATTTGGTGGCACAGTCAACACTTATTCCCGAGATAAAGAAGGAATTACAAGAAGTCTGGTTTGAAAGAGAAAAGGAAGCAATACTACGATGCTGTGATGTCGACGAATGTTTACAGAGATTGGACTATCTTGAGACAAGTATATTTTCTCATTTCTCTCAAAAATATATTAAATCATTTATTAAATTCAAAACATATTTTCTCATTGAAAGAATATCTGATTTTTGGATATTTGGTGGTGATGAACACCATTTAGATTTAGAAACTTTTGATGCACATGACTATATTCATTATACAAAGTATGAAGATAATTATCCTCTTGCTAGGGGAACCTTTAAATCAGTTCCTAGGATCTATGGGTATTTGTTAACAAAAAAAATGTCAACATATGCAAAAATTAAAAACATTATAGGAAATGATTTTTTTTTTACAGAACAAACAGAAGAATAGAAGACTATAATACTTGGATTATTGAAATGTTTGGAAATATTTACAGCTATGGAGATTTCTGTTTAAAAACTAAATTCACACGTCGTTAAGTTCACTCTCTGATTAGGCATCAAAGTGACAACATGGAAGAATCTTTACTTTTCCAACATCCGTGTAATTTCTTTATCAGCGGACCTAGTGGATCAGGTAAAACAGAATTTGTTAAAAAAGTTATTGAATTTAAACACGATTTATTCCAAACACCACCAAAGAAAATAGTTTGGTGTTACAAAGAATGGCAAGACACATACAATCGTATAAAAGAAATTGATAACGTTGAGTTTATCGATGGTATTCCAGACGATGATGAGGAAATTGTATCAGATAAATCATTTCCTCATCTTGTTGTTTTCGATGACATGATGGGTGAACAAGATGAAGACAAAATAATGCTTTGGTTTGCTAGAAAAGGTCACCATCGAAATGCTTCAATAATTTACATTACTCAAAAACATGTTCTAAAAATCAAAAAGTAGCAGAACTATAAGTTTGAATGCACACTACATGGTTTTATTTCAAAGCGTTCGAGATAAAATCAAATAAAAGTTTTGGCTCATCAAATGCAAATCAATCATTTGAAACAAGCATACGAAGATGCAACTTCAATAAATCACGGATATATTTTAGTAGATTTTCATCCTAGAACAGAAAATTATTTGCGAATTAGAACTGATATTTTCCATAAATGGTTGACAGCTAATGACCGAGGTCCTGTCATTTATTCAAAGGTATAAATTCAGTTGTTGTTACTTTTCTCATTTTAGAACCATGTCGTCCACCGAGATGTTTAGTCATGATGAACTGTCACAAATTATAAATTTCTTCACTTTTGCAGCTGAATTATTTCTTGAAAATGATTGGAAATTACCATCACAGACAAAAAAGTTTTTTCAGAGAAATAAAAATGTTCTTAAAAAAATCTCTGATCGATCAACTGATATGGAAACAAAACGCAAATTAATTTTACAACGAGGTGGTAGTGGGTTCCTTGGAGGAGTTTTAATTAGAAGTCTTTTGAAAAATTCATTTGAACAAACTGGTAGACAATCTAAAAGTAAATAAAAGGTTTCTCCAAAACATTCAAAGATTACACTGATGCAAACACAACAAAGGGGTAGTCAAAAAGAATCTAAACGTAAAACAAAGCTTTCTCTAAATCATTCAAAGTTTACACCGATGCAAACTCAACAAAATCAACATTCTAAATTTACACCTATACCTTCTCAGCAGAACCCTCAACATCAACCATTACAAAAAAAAACAGTTATTGATCTTGAATTTTCAAAATTTATGCCGTTGTCTGAAGCATCGAAATCTGCATTCGAAGCTTTAGAATGGTTCAATCAGAAAAGATAAAAGATGAAACATATAATTTTTCTGCTCATTTTGAGACAACTACTTAGACTGTGAAGATGCCTTCAAAAACTAAGAGCAGGAAAGCACCGCTGATAAAAAAATATGGTGAGTTGATTGTTGCAATGAGTAAAGTTCCATCTGCATATAAAAAGAAAATGATCAACGATGCTCCGAAACAAGTGATGGATTGTATTTCAGAATGTTGTCAAAATCTTTTAAAAGGTAATGTAAAACTGAATGAAGCTCAGAACCGTAAGTTACATTCGAAGCGTAAACATATCAGATATCTTGCAGACAAGAACAAACCTTTGCAACAAAAGAAGAAAATTTTGAATCAAAAAGGTGGCTTTTTACCATTATTATTTCTTGCTCCATTGATTAGCAAAACATTAGGTGCAGTTGTTAACAATATTTTGAAAAACTAAATCTCAAATAAATATGAAGAAAATGGTTATTGTACCATTCAGAATGTTGGAAGATTTCAAACAATGAAAAATGTCAGAAATGAATAAACCTCAATTACCTCCGGATCCTGCAATTTCAAATGTTTCAGATTCTTACAAAGAATTGAAATCAGTTTATGATCAAAATATTTCTGAATCAGAAAAGTCACAGTTATTTGGAGAAAATTTGTACAAATTGAAAACTTCACAAAAATCTTTAAATTCAAAATTCAGTTTACCTGAACAAAAGTTATCTGAAAACTTTGGGAAAATGAGTGAACATATATTGGAAAGTGTGCCATCTAAACTTCGTGGTAAAGCACAACAAATTTTAACATTGTTGTCAACTAATCCTAAACTTAGATGGGATGATCGTGGACAATTAATTTATGGAACAGAAACAGTTACTGGATCAAATATAATTGATTTGATAAACGATGTTGTTCGTCACCGAAAAGGTTTTGACCCAGTTGGTTATGAAACATTCCTACGCGGATTGGGGGAACTTAATGTACCACAAGATTATGTAGGTAACAGGAATCGATGGTTGTGGATACAAAGACATTTAAAAGAAGGTCACACTGGTGATGAGTTTCATACACCTCATGCAACTCCTAGCAGTGGCAAGTCAAGAAAACGTTCAGTTGATATTTTCACACCTCAAAGTTTTCCTAAAACCAGAAAATCTATTTTGAAAGGATGGTCCCCACTTACATAAAATTTGACAAACTTCTAACTGAAATTTACTACAATCCAAAAGAAGTTGGTGGTTTCAGTGGAGCAAATCAACTTTTAAAAAATGCGAAAGAAACAAATAACAAAATTAAACTTTCAGATGTTAAAAAATGGTTACAATGGCAAAAAACATACACTTTGCACAAACCAATTGTTCGGAAATTTCGCAGACGTAAAACTATTGTTGCAGGAATTGATATTCAGTGGCAATCTGATTTGGCAGATTTGCAAACTTTGCAAAAGCACAATGACAATTACAGATATTTACTTTGTGTTATTGATGTGTTCTCAAAATTTGCATGGGTTGAAAAAATTAAAGACAAAACTGGTAAAACTTTAGTTAAAACATTTCAGAAAATTCTCAAATCATCAAAACGAAAACCTGTTTCATTTCAATCTGACAAAGGTTCAGAATTCCAAAATAAATTATTTTGACAATTTTTGAAATCTAAGAAAATTCATTTTTTCACAACAGAGAATCCAGAGACAAAAGCAAGTATAGTTGAACGTTTTCAATGGACATTGAAAACAAAGATGTGGAAATATTTTACACATAATCAAACTTTGAAATACAATGATGTTTTGCACGATTTTGTGAATTCTTACAACAAAAGTTTTCATAGAAGTATTAAGATGGCACCAGTTTTAGTAACTCGAGAAAATGAAATTGAAGTTTCCAGAAATCTCTATGGAAAGTTAAAAACGAAAAAAGATAAGATCTTGAAAGTTGGAGATTTTGTTAGAATAAATAAAACAAAGAGAACTTTTGATAAAGGATATCTTCCAAATTGGACAAAAGAAATTTTCAAAATTAGTAGAGTTTGTAAAAGTACACCATTAACTTACAAATTAGTAGATTTAGATGGTGAAAACATCGCAGGATCATTTTATGGTAAAGAAATTCAACATATAAAAGATAATAAAGTTTACGAAATTGAATCAGTTGTTGGTAAACGTTCAAGAAAAGTTGCTGGTAAATCAGTTAGAGAAATTAAAATTCATTGGGCTGGTTATCCTAAAATATTTGACAGTTGGATTCCTGCCACAAATTTGGTATAAAACTTTTAACATGTCTCAAAATGGTTCAGTTGGTCTGGATGCTCCATCACAATTTCAAATCTGTGGAGAAAAAATTGCAAAAAATCAAGTAACATATTTTACACAAATTATTATAATTGTTGGTATAATCGCTACAGCAATTGTTCATTTAAGTTTACAAAGTGAAAATAACGAACTGTGGTTAATTTTACTCAGTAGGTCTTTGGGATACATTTTACCAACACCGCGTTTGAAATATTTGAAAAATCAGTCGGCAGAAATTTTGAAAGTATGAATTCTTTCTACATTACAATTCCGAGCGACAGTTCAATGGTAATGTATCCAAACAATTCTCAATGTTGTTTTACTGTACAATTACCAAAACCAATTCAAATTGATAAAGAAAAATGGGAAGTTGCATTAGTCGAACTGATAACACCTTCAGAAACATACAATGTTACAGGGGATTCGTGTAAATTCAATTTGATTACAACTGATGCAATAATACTGTCTGTTCTTCAAAATCGTTTTGAAGAAAAGATATTTACGAGACCTGATGGCGTTCGTGCAATTGAAATACAGATACGAGAAGGTCGTATACCTCTGCTGCAGATTTACTTGATACAATGCAAGATGTAATTGATGAAACACTTGGAGAAGCAATGCAAAACGAATACGGATTTCTCATCAAGTACTCAAAAGTTACAAAACGTGTGAAAATTATTCGCAAGAGTGTAAGTATCCCAAAACTAGGAATTGAATTACCACAATGTCTTTTGCACAAGTTGGGTTACAAAACTGAAAACGCTTCTGAAGATTTTTATTCAAATAATAGATTTCCGTTTGGTGTAGACCGGATTTGTTTGTTGGTCATAATCAAATGTTTGTTTATTCTGATATTGCCGATTTCACAATTGTTGGAAATGTTGAAGTACAAATTTTACGAGTTGTTTCTTTCAGAGTTAAAAGAGATATCGACGGATTACATGTAAAACATGAATTTTTAAATTTACATTATGTTCCAGTTTCAAAGTCATACTTTGACAAAATTAGTGTAAATATAAGTGGCGACACAGGAAAATCAATTCAGTTTATTGGTGGTAAGTCTTTGGCGAAGCTGCATTTCAGAAAACGAGAGGAGTTCTAAAAACAATGTTCCCCGTGTATAGAGGTGTACCACGGCAATATGGTAACGGTATTGGTTCAATTTTCAAATCAGTTATGAGATCTGCTGTACCATTTCTAAAACCGATTGGTCGGACAGCTTTACAACTTGCGAAAAAACACACTTTTGGTGTTGCAGATGAAATTATTAATCAAGGTAAAAGTCCGAAAGAAGCGTTGATGTCTGAAGGTAAAAAAGCTTTAAAATCTTTTGGCACACAAGCTAAAAATCAAATTTTGAACTCGAGACAAAAACCTAGAAAAAGAGTAGCGAATTCAAAAATGAATCATTCAGCTGTCAAACGCCGAAAAAGTCAGTCGAAAAAACATCCTAGCAGTCGAGCTCTTGATATTTTTGATTAATCATGGCACAAATGGTAAATGGATCATGCGAATGCAATAAATCGGAACTTGATATAACACATGTTCCACCAACAGTGGCTACAATGTCAGAATCGCAGTGGATCGAAAATCATCCGATTGCACCGCTGAATCATTCTGCTCCGATAGAGTTTGTCATACCATCTCAAACCGAAAAGTGGACAGATATTAATCAATCTTATCTTTATGTGAAATTCAAAATTACAAAAAAAGATGGAACTAATTTGGTAGCTGGTACGGAATTAGCACCTGTTAACAATTTCTTTCATAGCATGTTCAGCAGTATCGATGTTTACTTGAACAACAAATTGATAACTTCGAATTCTGACACTTACCCATACCGAGCATATTTCGAAAATCTGTTGGGATACTCTCCAGAATATAAAGATAATCAATTAGCAAATTTAGAAATGTGGTATGGCGATACAGCAGAACAATTTGAAGAGAATACCAAAGTTGGTGGCAATGCTGGATTAACTTCTAGAGAAAGTTTGATCGGTGGTAGTAAAATTGTTGAACTATGTGGACGCTTACACACTGATCTGTTTCTTCAAGAAAAATATTTACTAAATGGAATTGAAATTCGTATCAGATTAAACAGATCACCATCAAAATTTTGCCTCATTGGCGCCGAGGATGGACAAATTGTTTTCGAATCAGCAGTGTTCCATGTCAGAACAGTTAGTCTCTTTCCAGCGGTCTCAAATAAATTAAATCAAGAAATTGTCCAGTCAAAAATGAAAATACCTATCAGACGAGTAGAAATAAAAACTTTCACAATTAGTACTGGACTTAGATAAAAAATTGAAGACCACTTATTTCAAGGACAATTACCAAAGAGACTTTTTATTGCGTTGGTCGAAAATAAAGATATGAATGGAGATTTGGGTACCAATCCATTCCACTTCAAACATTTCAGTTTGAATAAATTGGAAGTTAGTCAAGACGGTCATACAATACATAACCGTCCATTTGAACCAAACTTCGCAACAAAACAATGTCTCAGATCATATTTATCTTTGTATCAATCTTTAGGAATGTTTGGTGTTAACAAATCAATTGGCATTAATTTAAAAGAATATATGAATGGTTATTGTTTGTGGGGTTTCGACTTGACACCGGACCAAGGAAGCGACGAGGGACATCTACATCCTATACAGACAGGGAACCTGCGTTTGGAGCTTCAGTTCTTGACAGCTCTCACTACAGCCGTCAACTTTTTGGTGTATGCTGAATTTGACAGTGAAATAGAGATCACAGCTTTGAGAGAAGTGCTTACTGACTATTAGGATGGAGTTCACATCACAGCTATGGAACTACTATGAAGAATACCAATGTTCACAAAACTTTGCTCCGAGATGGAACCTGATCTTGGACACACTCAACAACGCTATGATTGAAGAACTACAAGAACTTATTCGCAAGGAAGTGTCAGCAAACTGTGAAGGATGTAAAATAGAACATTCTAGTCAACGTGAACATGTTCTGTGTTTGTTCTCTACAACTGATGATTGGACAAACCAGTTTATCGACTTAGCACTGATTAAACTTGACATATACAATGTTATGGAAAGATGGTTCCAGAAGCTGATGGAGTTAAACCCACACTGCAAGGAGAAGTTCGAAGCATACGTCATGTGGGATCATCTGAGAAACAGTTTGGAGCTCAACCGCAAAAAAATAGACGCAGAGTGGACTCTGATGTGGTCACAGCGAGTCAAAGAGAATTACAACGATGCAGACAGCTGAACTTCAATATATTCTGGACAATTCCTGGTTGTGTTAACTTAACACACATGTTTGTGCTAGAGATCTGTTACCAGAGAAGAAACCACAGCATATTCAAGCATATATTGTGAACACGCACTCATCGGATCAGCCAGGAGAACACTGGACATTGATGTTATTCAATGGAAGATCAGCTGTATACTTCGACTCATTTGGACTACCACCACCGAGACGATATATGTTACCATTCATAAAAAGGAACTCATCAGCATGGACTATGAATACAACACGATATCAACATCGTGCGACAAATGTGTGTGGATTATATTGTATATTCGCACTCCACCACATGATGAAAGGAAAGAGGATGAAAAGATTATTCAATTCTCGGGATTTCTTCAAGAATGACAGAACAATAGTTCGATGGTTGGGAAAGCACTATGGTCGATTATACAGAAAAGCAAATTTGCTGTTGAATTAAACTTCACCAGGACATCGACGGCTGATATACATACAACGCAAAGAAGACGACGACCAGATAACAACGAATGTGTCAACAACTCCACAAAATAGACTCTTTTGTTATTGATTCAGCGTAGGATGTTGTAGGATGTTCAATTAAGTTTCTTCAAATCTGAGACCTTGTTTTGTACATAAATTATTGTTCTTTGTTAATATTATTGATGTATAATAATATATTATTGTTCATTGTTCTTGTTCTTGTTTTTGAAAAATAAATGATAAATTTCAACAAAATCGTTTTCACTGTAGGATCCCCACCAATTGATTCTGTTCGTGTCGATGTGTCATCTCTGGTCAGAATTATACAAACTTTAAATTAGTAATGAAAAAATGTCTAAGTCCATTTCCATTTTTTCGATCAGAAATGTCACATCAATGACAGGAACATCTATCCTCAGGGGGGGGAACTATGGCCCAGTACCCCCCAGACATGGGCACTATGGCCCAGTACCCCCAGACATGGGCACTATGGTCCAGTACCCCCCAGACATGGGCACTATGGCCCAGTACCCCCCAGACATGGGCACTATGGCCCAGTACCCCCCCAGACATGGGCACTATGGCCCAGTATCCCCCAGACATGGACTGGGGGGTACTGGGCCATAGTGCCCATGTCTGGGGGGGTACTGGGCCATAGTGCCCATGTCTGGGGGGGTACTGGGCCATAGTGCCCATGTTTGGGGGGTACTGGGCCATAGTGCCCCCCATTACTACTGACAGCATTATGTCGCATGAATGTGACTTCCGTTACTTATTATTCCTTATTCGGCAATTTTGTATTTCGGTAAAATAAAGAGTTTTGTAGGGTTTTTGGAGCATCTTGAATTCAGATTGGAAAAAGTCAAGCACGGGTAAGCGCACGTGACATGTATGCATTTTTCAAAAGACAATCAAAGAAATCCCGAAAATGACCCATTTAAAAATTATACCATGTTTGAAAATAATGATATTGTTGATGTGCCTATTACGCAGGACGAAATACTCAATACGGTGCCATCTCTTGTAAACGGTAAAAGTCAGAGAATTGATAACGTACTTAATGAGCACACCCAAAGTACCATCGAAATCATGCTACCACTGTATACCAAATGGTTTAATTTGATACTCAACACTGGTATAAAATTCCAGGTGATTGGTTGATTGTCACAGTTATTCCTGTGTATAAGACTAATGGAGATAATACCTCACCAGAACATATTAGACCGATAAATATCCTTAGCTGCCTCGGACAAATATTCACAAAAATTGTTAATACAAGGATAACATCCTGTGCAGAATCAATATTGGCATTGGCAACGAACAAGCTGGTTTCGGGAGAGGTTTCTCAACTTCAGACCGTATCTTATCTCTAGAATTTTTCACTAGTATTTATCGAAAAGCAAATAGGAAACTGTTTTGTACATTATTTGATTTTAAACAAGCATTCGATAGCGTTTGGCACATATGTTTATGGCAGAAAATGGCAACGGTGGGTATCAATGGCAAGTTTTTCCAATTTATAAGGAGTATATATAAACAGTTGAAATCTAAGACAATATTGGTCAAGACATATCAGAGATGTGTCGTAAGTACTCTGGAGTATTGCAGGGTGAGAATGTTTCTGCTTCCCTTTCTTCCCCTGTACCCGAATGACCTTGAGCGTTTCCTTCAGACTTCTTGTACTGTTTTACGCCGATGATACGGTCATCTTCACGGAGACCGCTAAGGACAGGCGGAAAGCAATGAAAGAATTTTCTGAATAATGTTCATTTTGGAAACTTAGTGTGAATGTTAGTAAAACTAAAATGATGATTTTTGAGTGTGACAGAATCCCATACTCTCGCATACTATTTAATAACGAACCATTACAAATTGTTACAAATGTTTTTATATATATGCATATACACACACGATGAATGACATTTAATATGTCTGTTTTATGCTTTGTTTACACAAATGACATGTAAATTGTATTTTGTTTTCAACATGAACGGTTCTCATGCCAAAATATGGTTAGAACATTCAATAATGGAACTGATAGGGTGTCTTGGGGCCACCATACAACACCCTTTGTTTGGTAAAATAAGGTATAAGTAACGGAAGTCACCGTTGTGAAGACTCAGTTGGAAGGAATTTATTTGGAATAAGTATCTAATTGGCATACAATATTAATTTTGACACACCTGAGTTTTGTTTTAGTTATCCTGTCCTTTTTAAATTAAATTATCTGTGTAATATAAATAAATATAAATTGTAATGATGGTAATGCCTTCATTATACCTCCATATATATATGAAGTGTATCTCAATATACAAATTTTGCAAAAACATGTATACAATAAATTAGACAGATTTAAAGGAAGCTATAAATATAAAAAAAACAAGAGAATTAATTTTTTTATTTTGGAATATGAGCTTTTTACAGAGTTATGAATATGATTATATCTACGCACACAACCACGCACATGCGCATATGTATACATACGGATATAGATATATGGAAGTTCTATACACTTGGCCTTCCTTGATTTCACATACCTGATGGTATGATGACTGTTTTGACGAATTCATACATCGCAATGCTTCTGATGTTGATCAAACGTGAACATGGACCAGCATTTGTGCAGTCAGTGATTGCAGCGTCCATGTTGACACCACTTTCAGGTATGTACAGGTAACACAAATTAAATGTCGCATCGAAGAGGAATGGATATGGACATTGATCTGAAATTATTTACATCAGCAACCGTTTATAATGGTAGAAACAGACAATATAAACTATGCACAGATCAATCAAATCTATTACATTTATGCCACGCACAATAATTAGTACCTATACCTCAAACTGTATGGAATTTTCACAAGACACCGCTCATTTCAATCCAGAATCTTATTTCAGATAACGCTATTCTAAGCCTAATATTTATTTATCATATACCTGCTGAATAGTAGATAACTCTCAATTTGAAAATATGCTGTGCAAACGATTGGTTTTGACTTTTTCAATTTCTCGGGCAATATAGCTATTTAAGAATATAAAATTTCTCTTTTCGTTGAACCAATTTCCAGATAATTGTTGCGGAAGAATACTGTGTACAAATATACTTTCACTATATATCATGAAATAGAACAATAGCATCGCTAGAGCGTGGCAATATACGCCCGTGGTTTGCACAAAATGTAAATACGAACAAATGTCCATCTGATGTGATGGTGCAAAGACAGAACTTCATTCCATTAAGTTCAAACTTACTAAAGTTATCATCAGGAAACCAAAATTGAGATCAAATTCCCCAAAAAGGCCCATTACTCTGGAAAAAATTGGCGGGCGGAACCCAAGTTCGAACTTGGCCAGTAAACTCACATACCAAAGTTCATTCCATTCAGTTCAGACTTATACAAATTTATCATCCGGAAATCAAATTTAGGTCAAATTCCAAAAATATAAAATGCCAATATCTCTGGCGAAAATGGCGGAACCCAAGTTCGAAGGTGACCTGAGACAGACAGCCCAATATCATATTACACCCCGTTTTTTTTAGACGGGCCAGGGGTGGGCCGAATTTTTTTTACGAGACATGAGGTGGGGGGTGGGTGGGTACCGGAGGCCGGAAACAGTTTTTGACCACCTTTTTTGCATTTTTTTTTCATTGACATATTTTCTACTGTTTTAAACATATTTGTTTATATTTTGTGGCTTGTTGCAATATGAGAAGCACTAATACATTCAATATTGTTATAATTACCCTCATAAGTTGATATAAAATGGAAAAATAGTGAATATTGTGGGGGTGGGTCCCAAAATTTTCATTGACTTTTTTTGCGCGCAATTTGTTTTTAATTGTGTCTGTTTCAGCTTGTTTGGCAGTTTTTATATTGAAAATTGTCTAGTTCACGGTGTAGATCAATAAAAAAAAATACTTCAGATAGCTCTAGGGTAGGATGAACTTAATGCAGTCTGACAATATCAGCTAACAACTCATGACAGAATATTACAATAATTCTTATACTTCATGACAGTCTCTTTACTCATACAGTTAGTTGATGCATGAGTGTAATGTATGAACTAAATATTTGTATCAGTGTTTGTATACTAAATTGATTTTTAAATATACTTTTGTCAAATAATTATTTGAATTGTCAAATTATTTGTTTCAGTGTTGTTGACAACCATCAATACGCAAATAAGTAGACATGAAATAAAGTTTTAATAACATTTATTGAAAGAAACAAAAATATAACCTCCTTGGATAGTCTTCTGAAAAGAATAAAAATATTATTTAAATAGATGTGATTATAAACATTATAAACTGTTGCTGATGGCCAGGACACATTACAGTTTTGTTCACATTGTAATTATTATATCCCATAATTACCTGCATATACTAGTATGTAAATGACACTTAATGTCTAATTCAGGCTAATTTGAAAATTATCAAAGAAGAAAAAATTAATTTACTTAATTATTGTATATTTATAAGATGATGCGCATGCAAGGTGGTCTAGTTTAAAGGCACACATAAAGGTCATGTACAGAATGTGTGTGAATTTCTTATTGCACATGACCAGTACATGACCGAAGTTCAGCTCTGATTGTCCAAATGAATCTCAGTAATATACACCCGTGTATATGGATTTGGCACAAAATTGACCATCAACGTTCAAACTCAAAGGGTTAAGCATTATTTTAGGCCTAGTTCTAAGTCGTAGTGCGAGGTCGGGTCGGTGGTCATGCAGGCATACATAAAAGTGAATTCGTACACTGGTTCATATGCACATTTTCCTTTTTGGTATTACTATAGGCTCTAGGCCTACTAGTTGATGCTGGTTGATGCCATAACACTGGCCCTAGTTATTTTTTGTTGTCATTCCAGGGGATTCAACATATTTTTCATCTACTCACCAGCTGTACTCACACAGATGAATAGGCTGGGTTATAAATTTACTAATATAATCACATAATATTCTACCTTTGTTGATTGCTTAGAGTTCAATTTTGCACATGTTTGTTAACAGGAAGTAACATTTAATTTGGTCTTTCAAAGAATGGACCAATATAGAGCGGTTGGTCGTTTTTACAGAGGGGACCAACATAAAGCTTTGATGTTTTGGGGTGGGTGTCTAAAATTTTATGGAAAAAAAATGCAAGAAAGGGTGGGTGGGTGTAAAAAAAATGGAAATGTAAAAAAAAGTCCCCCACGTCTCGCAACTTTTTTACGCCCCCCCCCCCCTCTGAACGGGCGTATAAAAATTGTTTCTCGTTCAAGAAACTTGGCCAATTTCTTGCGACATGTATATCAAAACTGCTGACTCCATATATACTCCATATATGCGCCATAATTATTTGACTGTAGTTTATCCATGGAATAATGTAATTCCTCGCTTTTTGGATACCATATTCATGCATATGACATTAGATTACGGTATGTTTTATTTAAATGAATGGGCCACAGGCACCGTATGAAAATATCATTAGATATTGATTTCCGTCAAATCAGATCAGGTTTGAAACCCCAACTGTCATCCATATTATAGGTCCATGGTCGAGTCTCAACGGCTATGAGGATATATACCATTTGAAGGAATCCATTCCACTCAGAGGTCAGTCTGGACACGGGTACGAATGATACACAGAGCGACCTCCAATTTTTTCAAAGGTCGTTTCACTCTGGTGAAGTGGTCATTGTACAGTCCAACGTTTGTGCAGTTCTAAACAAGCGGTCTGATGAAGTAAATGGTTGTTTGCTTCTAGCTACTTGCTTGAGAATGGTATTTAGTGAAGATATCATATGTTTTAATTTATTAAAAATACCATACGATGGCAAATAGCTCATTTCGGCAGAAACCCAATTTCCCATGTATGGCGAATAGCGAGTACGGCTTCGTGGAGCTAAAATATCAGAGAACCAGCCCGAATCAAACCATATGTAAGAAATATAATCATTTGAAAGTCCTGATTTTTGGATGACGAAACAAGCAGGGACCAGGCGACTTTGGTACAAAATTTCAACAGTTGGAAATTTCATACCTAACACAACATTAGTTGGAAATTTCACACTAACAATAGGCTGAAATATTTCTTATAGTTTGATTTTCCAACAATTTATTAGTGGGAAATTTGTTATTTTTAACCAACATTTGCATATTTTCCTACTTTTTGTAAAAATTTGACTCAAAAGGCCATCAGTTGGAATTTTCCAACCTTAGGAGGGTTGAGGGTGGAAATTTTCAACATTTTGAAAGCTTGCCTGCTGGTCCCTCCCATGGCCAGTCAAGACAGTTAATTAATTTAAGAAAACAATATTTTTCTAATTTATTTGCAGAAAAAGTCCATACACAGGGAGGGGTTTGGTGGGTCGTTCGAGGTCTAACAAATTTTGTGATGCAAATTATTTCCAATCAACATATTAATTAAAGATTAATTAGGAAACATTAAGATATTGGAATTATATCACTTATTTGTGTACTGTGCTTACCCGTTGCATCATTTCTGAGTATTATATGCCCCTATTAGTGACTACAGAACACTATATATACATCACTAGTTGAGACACTCATGATCATATTATACCGTTATATGGCAACAGCAACACCTTATCTTTAACACTGAGTTGTTCAGGCGGGGGGGGGGGGGTCTGCAATTTATTTCCGAACACTAGACGGGTGTGTGGGTGTTTCAGCAGCCCGGCTAACACAATTTTTCCTGGCTCCGTAATTTTTTTCCTGTAGTCATTTTTCTTCAAAATAATGCGACAAAAGGTTTTAAGAATGCTTCTATTATGAAATAGGTATGAACTGAACTCTTGGTAGGGGGTTTGAGTTCACTATCAGTTAATAATGAGGGATGACACCGATGGGTAATAAAAAAGGTAAGTTTGCTAAATGTTTTTATCAATGAACATTGACATGGAAAGGCTCAGGTTTAAATAGTTCTATTAAAAATCATTTATTCAACCTGATACAAATGAAAACATAACACAATAGATTCTTCAAATAAATGTAAACTCTACAAATAAAAATAGACTATTCAAAAAACCATAAAAAAATAAAACATAAAGGTGTTAAAACAAACTTTAACCGGTTTCAACATTGTTCGGTACATGGGTCTAGGATCAACTCCAGATGGGAGCTGTCGAAGTTGGAACGATCGATGAAAAACATGGCCACTCTTTGCACCACTAAATCCTTTAGCACACCATACAGAGCTTATCCCTCAACCGATCAACAAACTTAATATGAAACCTCTCAATGGGTGCCTACCATTATTTCACGAATTCTGTGAAAAAGACATGGCTGCCAGCGGCCATCTTGGATTTTACTCTTTGTATGACTAAATCCTTTAGGAATCACGGAACTAAATGGTTTCCCATAGGCGACAGTGTTAACGTTTCGGCCAAATTCGCTGAATTGAAGCCTGCAGGCCATACCAGTGATGTTTACCCAGCTAGATTGACACCAGTTGATCACGAAAATGCAAGAAAAATCATAGGTCATGTGTTTACTTTTTAAAATAAATCCCCAAGTGTACGACAGGGCTATCTCACAGCCAAATTTGATCTGGAAAAACCCAGATCTACAACAGCTAGTTAAATACATTTCCCGCTCACAAAAATCCGTTCCCCCATTCATTCACCAGTTTAAATTATTTAGATATTATGTACAAATCAAATAAACGCGATGTCATCCTTTAATAACGTGTCGCATGTATCAGGTGAAGGTCATTCTTCAGTTACCTTCACCTTTAGGGTTCCACGGTGTACTCGCTCCCCGACTCTAGAACACATTTAGCTCCCTGATTCCTATATATATGTATATGTGTGAATAACAGCGTTTCTTATAGTATTTTATCAAAATATAGACCTTACTGAAATCAAAAATGGATTATATCGAGCAGTAGTGGTTTATTTTTCCAATATGAGGCATCCTGAAAATTAGTGTCAATCCTCAAAATAAAGCAAAAAAAAGAAGCTTTTTTTCAATTTTACTAGCTAATGCATCTTGTATAACTGAAGTATGTCCTTATATACCATAATATTACTAAATTGAAGAGGAAATGTTAATATACATTTTGAGAGGGATATATTGTCCAATTTTAAACCCTTTTCGTGCAGAATTTGGCAATTTATAATAAATATTTACCAAAATTAACAGAAAATAAAAAAATATATATTTTAATAGCAATGTAAAGCAACCATAAGTCAATTTAAATATCGAAACATTATGATACAACATCAGACACAGCCTCAGGCATGAAATTTTACCAGATGGCAGGGCATACTGTCTGTTTAACAAAGCTGCCATGACAGTTTTGCACGACAGTAACTCTAGTGGTGATGCCATCACCCCCCCCCCAACTTGGGGTGGGGCTACGGTCCCAGATAAGGCTACTGGGTGCCGGAAATGCTTAATTGGGTCAAATGACACATTTTCCCAATGGGGTGGGGGGCTAACACTCCTCACAATTGTGGGGAGGGGGGCTTTAGACCCCCTGACCCCCTAATGGTACCTGACATCCATGGAAAATTACCAGATTTATCACTTTCTTTACTATCTACAGGCGAATCCATGCGTTTCTTCTTTAAATCTGTCCAAAATGTGGTCATTTTCATTTGAAAATAAGAAAATATGGAAATAACAACTTATCATGGTGAGACGTGAAATTTCGTAAAATTCAAATTTTTCTTATAGGAATCACGGAACTAAATGGTTTCCCATAGGCGACAGTGTTAACGTTTCGGCCAAATTCGCTGAATTGAAGCCTGCAGGCCATACCAGTGATGTTTACCCAGCTAGATTGACACCAGTTGATCACGAAAATGCAAGAAAAATCATAGGTCATGTGTTTACTTTTTAAAATAAATCCCCAAGTGTACGACAGGGCTATCTCACAGCCAAATTTGATCTGGAAAAACCCAGATCTACAACAGCTAGTTAAATACATTTCCCGCTCACAAAAATCCGTTCCCCCATTCATTCACCAGTTTAAATTATTTAGATATTATGTACAAATCAAATAAACGCGATGTCATCCTTTAATAACGTGTCGCATGTATCAGGTGAAGGTCATTCTTCAGTTACCTTCACCTTTAGAATTCCACGGTGTACTCGCTCCCCGACTCTAGAACACATTTAGCTCCCTGATTCCTATAGCACATCTTACAGGTCAAATTTGTCATCCAATCGTCACCAAACTTCAAATGGATATTCGGGGTGACCTCAAGATGGAAGCCTCCCTTTTCCCCCGAAATATGTTCAAAACAAACATGGCCACCAGCAGCCATCTTGGATTTCAAATGTGAATCCATCAGCACAACCTACAGCCCACATTTATTGGAGAATTGCTTTGAAACTTTACAGCCTTATTGGTAAATCAAAATAGGAATGTTTCTATAACCATGATATGGAACATAGATCGGATAAGATCAGGACAACTAAGTACAAGAGTCATTTGAAGCAGTTTGAAGGGGGTGGGTCCCTATCCCAGAATCGGATAAAATAAAAATTAGGGGGTGGTGGGTACCCAGAGGGAGGAAAAAATTAAAATGCGCCTAGTGTCCGGAATTTTTTTCCTGACCACCCCGTGAGTTGTTAAGAATTTTGTCGCAGAATCAAATGGACACATTGCAACGAGACTGGAAGTCTCTACTGAAGAGGGTAGCACCACTACAACGGCTGTTGACGACAGTGATTGTTGATGCTGCATTCACGTGAAGAGGGATAGTGGGTGTCCAGGTAGCATTCAACTGAAGAGGGTAGCCCCGCTACAAAGACAGTTGACGACAGTGAGTGTTGAGATTGCATTCACGTGGAGAGGGGTAGTGGGTGTTCATGCAGCATTCACGGAGCTAGTTTGTGGCATCGATTTCACTCACGCAGTTTAGAGTGGACCACGCGTTGGGGAAAGAGGACATTGTTATGGAGTTTTTGTGGCCATATTTACCCTCAACCACACTACCCATTGAATTATGTGCTACCTTTGCATAAGGTACAAGTTTGTTTATGCTAAAATAGTTATGAGCACATTGCTCCTCATTACTGGAAGCGTTACAATTGTATTTCACAGAACTCAGTCTTTATCATTAATATATTTCTATCTGGTCAACACAATTGCAAAAATATGCTTTGAAGTACAGTTTTTCAATGCCAGTCATCTGATTACTAATTGTTTTCAGTATTTCAATGAAGTTTGGAAAAAGAAACAAAATAAAACTGCCAATAAATATTTGTATCTGTAACAAAATTACAAACAGTACTCAGGCATGACCTATAATTATAAAATGTTCAAAAGAGGATTGGGCAACAAGCTTATGGGCTTTTGTTAAGTCCTATCCTCAGAGAATAAAATTAATGTTGCCCCAGGTATCTTGGAAAAGATACCATTGGGGTATAGCAGACGGGTTAAGTTCTGTATCCATGGTCCGAATAATAACGTTTAGATGAAGGGACAGGAAATGGAAAGGGAGTACATGCAGTAATTGAAAAGGGGTCATTCAACTTACCATTAATAACAGGATATGATATATCACAGAGAGATAAGAGAGGAGTGTACCATGTTAAATTTGTCACAAGCCGAAGAAAGTCTTAATACAAAACAAATTTGATCACGCTACGACCCAATTGGAGGGAATTTCGAAACGGCGGGTGATCAGGATTATTTACATTGAATCAACGAACTGTTAAATTAATGTATTTAATAAGTATTTAATAAGTGACAGAATGTGTATGTACCTTAATTAAATATTCAGTTGTAGAGGGCGAGGTGGTTGGGCTACAAACACGTTCAGTAGCTATAATTTAAGACATTTACATATAATTTATTACTAATAATCGTAGTTTCGGCGTCGACCACTTACCCGTTAGTTAGAAGCGGCCAATACGAATAACGAACTTCTGTACTAGATCGAAAAAATTTATGTTCAAATCATCAGTGAGTTCGCGCTACCCATACAATAGTACATCGGGTGATATTCTAATTGATGGCAGATCCGCTAAACTTTCAGTTTTTGCTTGAGTATATAATGGACATTTAAACAGAAAATGATATACAGATTCAATTTCAAAAATGTTTCTCTCTGAGACTTTTACAGCAGTCAATGATTACCAAAACCATTTTATATTTTAATACTATTGTAGACCACACATACGCAATCAAACAATCACTGACATACTGTCCAGTTCATTATGATGTCACACTAATCACGGAGAGCATCGGCCAACAAACTTAAACACTCTATGTGCACGTGCATAATTATAATTGTTAGATGAATGTTATAGGCCACCAGAAGATGAAATCCATATACATAATGCATATATATTCACTCAGGTTTTGTATTGTACTGTGTTGGAATATGCTAAAAAGTAATTTCTGGAAAGAACCTGGCTGATATAATTTTGTTACTTATTATTATGATTTATTTACTATATTGGGAGGAGGAGGGTTCCAAAATGTTGGCCAGGATTTTGTTAGGATTTCCATGTTCAGATTTCAAAATGTTATCACACCGGTCGAACCATGGTCGGCCCGGTGTGTCCTTGTCCTCCCCTGTGGCAGTGTGAATTTGACTGAAATTAGACGACTAGATACTAGATAGTAGAACCATGGTCAGCCCTGTGAAGTATGTTCCTCTCTCTCGCTGGTGACCACAAGACTATACTGACCAATTCAGAATAGGCTACCATCCAAAATAAACGAGAGGCCGATCACGATCGGCAGATGTTTAACACATACCTTGGCGATAGCGACTAGCTATAACTAATAATTGGTCAAAGATATGATCACAGTAATCCATATATCAGTACCTAACTTAAAATCAAAAGCTCAAATAATTTGTCTTAAGAAGGGGTTAAAGTATTTAGGGTGAGGAGGAGACGTTTTAAATCTCATAACTCTGTCCCTATTCACACAAGGACCTCACACTGTGAGATCCAATCGTTTAGCCATTAATCAATTTGACAGATAGGATAAACAATTATCCAACCAGCAGGTTGTTTATCTTTACCTTCATACAACCACCCCCTAGAGCTCTGTAACATATGTCATCACTCAATTAATAACAGATTTCGCTTGGAATGACATCTATTAAAGGTACTCTCATATACTCTGGATATTGGATGTTCACATGGTAATTTATTGATATCATTATATTACATGCAACTATTGCAATAAAGTCTTCATATTTTCAAAACAGGACATCACACCTAAGTTTTTTAATGTTTTTTGTGTGTTAAATTGAGCGCGATGAGTTCAATCTAAAAAACTAATAAAAAAAATTCGAATGTTTTTCAAAAAAGGGTCATAACTCCTTTAAAAAAATCGAATCAAACCATATTCGAACTCGATCTGTATTTTGGGCTGACAATCTCACATACCAAATTTTGTGTCAATCAGATAAAAAATGTTTGAGTTATGGCAGCATGCGTGAATTCTAAGTCGAAAAGGGCCATAACTCTGTAAAACAAACTCGGATCAAATCCATATTCTAACTCGATTTGTATTTTGGGCTCAGAAACCTATATACAAAATTTGGTTCCGATCAAATAGAAAACGTTTGAGTTATCGCATTATGCGTAAAGTGTATACAGACGGACGGACGGACGAACGACGAGTTGTCAATCCGGATGTTGACACTATGTGTACCATACTATGGTATGGGTACACATAGAAAGTTTTATCTCATGCATAGTACAAGAAAAATGTATCAAACCTGGTGTGCCCCTTTAATATTTTAATTCACATTTGTAATCAATTGAAATCAATGTCGAAAAAGCTTTTCATTAATATATAAATAAAACAAACTAGACCTACAGTTCTAAAAGTGTTATGAACAATTATTTTGTTCTCATAGACTGATACAGAGCTCTCAAGTTTTAAAAAATTTGAAAACCAAAGTTGTCTAAACACAATCACATTATTAACCTCCAATAGTAATGCTATTAACAATAAAGCCAGATTATGCCTTTAAGAATTTAAATAACCATACATATAAAATATAATAGTATAGACATTCCATCTATGATATCTCATCATATGGCCAACACATCTCCCTGCAGTTAATTAACTCAATGCAAGAGAGAGTCATTGTAACTGGATACTGCCTCTGTGTGAGAAGAGAACTTCATGGCATTGTAAACCTGATTTATTAGATTCTATCTGACAGTGCAAACTGTGTATAACTTTGATATATTTTAGAGATGAAGAAATAGTTGAATAGGTTCATTGTTAAAGTGTCATGTTACCCCCCTAAAAATCAACCGAGCGTGATGCCTTGAACAAGTTATGAACTAGTTGTCATAGCAATGTTCCACAGTCCACACCAAATATCACTCCCAACACCAAATTGGAATTTTTCAAGAATTAATAGAGTTAATTAAAATAACCAAAGGGCCATAACTCCATTAAAAAAAAAGGATCAAACCCATAATCGAACTCGATCTGTATTTTGGGCTGAGAAACTGGCATACCAAATTTGGTTCCGATCAGATAAAAATTGTTTGAGTTATGACAGCATGCATGAATTCGAAGTCGAAAAAGGGCCATAACTCCGTAAAAAAAACTCGGATCAAACCCATATTCAACCCCAAGAAACTTTGGTCTGGTTCAAGGGTGGGGTGCAGTTGGGAATTCCAAGGTAGACACCCCGCACCTCAACAGAGAAAATGTAGCCAGGTCCCCGAGTCCAAGTGGTCAATTACAAAAGAATAACATGTCATATAATGAATTTAACCATGCACGAGCTCCACCGGTTGCATACACGAACCTTTGGTTATATCTGTTTCCCTTCCACATACAGTTGTGACAGTCGACGGGCTGGTTGTAGTGACTTCCGTTGTCGGAGCTGCTGTCGTCTCAAAAGTTGTGGCAGTCGATGGGCTGGTTGTAGTGACTTCCATTGTCGGAGCTGCTGTCGTCTCAGAAGTTGTGGCAATCGACGGGCTGGTTGTAGTGACGTCCGTTGTCGGAGCTGCTGTCGTCTCTGAAGTTGTGGCAGTCGATGGGCTGGTTGTAGTGACTTCCGTTGTCGGAGCTGCTGTCGTCTCAGAAGTTGTGACAGTCGATGGGCTGGTTATAGTGACTTCCGTTGTCGGAACTGCTGTCGTCTCAGAAGTTGTGGCAGTCGATGGGCTGGTTGTAGTAACGTCCGGTGTCGTTGTTTCTGTCGTCTCAGTACTAGCAGTGGTTACGGTAGGTGTAGTAGAATGACCTGATGTCAATGCTGTTGATTCGGTTGTTGGTGCTGTTGTTGATGCTGTTGTTGTTGTTATTGCTAAATCGGTAGTAACAATGGCCACGGTAAGTGCGGTAGAACTCGCTGTCGTCCATGTTGTTGATTGGGTTGTTGTTGTTGTCGTCTTTGTTGTTGCTGTTGTTGTGGCAGCTGCATATTAATAATTAATATATATATTGTAAGTAACTATTCTAAGTAATGCGAATTGTGGGTACATATATATATAGGTCGGATGGGTTGTTCTTGCAATTGGTAAATATTTCCCCGTAGCCGAAGTGGTTAGGTTGGATATATAAGAGAATACATTTGCCTAACAATTTCTACCTTGACCATGAGCCATTGCATTCTCTTATATATGTAAGGCTCCCTACAGGAGACTCGCATCTATAAGAGAATTCACCGGCTGCTTTTTTATTTTTAACCCGCAGTTTCCGTCAAAGGGTTAAAGGTTTGTTACTCATGTTTTGTTATCTTGATCTTTATATATATCTTAATAAAATTGGAAAATAAAAAGATGATTTGTTATGATGTCCTACATATACCAAAATTGGCTCAGACTCAACATTCAACTAAGGTTAATGCCTTTTAAAAAATCATGTCGCTGGTTTGTTGCCACAATAACAACGTCTCAGGGCTAACAAGCAATTTTCAACAATTTATTGTCGACATTAAATTCTATGTAACCATGTACTATTGAATAAATGCCCTTAAAAATCAATTCACTCGTTTGTTACCACTGTAGCCACGTTTCGGGGCTACAGAGCAATTTTCAACAATTAATTGTCGGACCTTAATTCCATATAGCAAATTGTTAACAATGATAACACTGTTTTCTCATAACTAAATTTCATATAGCCATGTAGCATGTAGACTTACAATGTCTTACATATATAAGAGAATGCATTGCCACATTGGCTACAAAGTAATTTTAACAATGTTTTCTCAGAACTGAATTCAATATAGCCATGTTGCATGTATCATTTAAAAGATGCCTTTTAAAAGATCAAGTCGCTTGTTTGTTGCCACTGTAACCACGTTTCAGAGCTACAAAGCAATTTTTAACAATGTTTTCTCAGAACTAAATTCCATATAGCCATATAGCATATATCACTGATAAAATGCCTCTAAAAAATAAAGTCGCTCGTTTATTGCCACTGTAACCATGTTTCGGGGCTACAAATTCATTTTAACAATGTTTTCTCAGAACTAAATTCCATATAGCCATGCATAGATGCCTCCAAAAAAATCAAGACGCTCATTTGTTTCCACTGTAACCATGTTTCGCGGCTACAAAGTAATTTTAACAATGTTTCCTCAGGACTGAATTCCATATAACCATGTTGCATGTATCATTGAATACGCGCATTTTAAAAAATCAAGTCGATCGCACGTTCCCACTGTAACAATGTTTCGGGGCTACAGAGCATATATGATGAATGATGTATCATTGAAAACATAATTTCATCATAATAGGCAGATAGGTGAACTGAAAAAAGTAAACAGACACTGACCAGCTGACAGTCACAATGATGATCATTATTATGATTAACTATATTTCTATTTAATTATGTAGCATACTTCATTGAATAGACTTCCTGAAAAAAACTGCAACCTAATACAACCTCTACTTGACGATGTAGCAGCATGTTTCACTGATTAAGTGTCTCGATAATAACATGTTTCTGCCAAACAAGGGACAGATGTAAATTGGAATAGGTATTGTCACTCTTGTGCCTTGTGGCAGTTATTGTTTACATTTATTATTAGCAGGAAGAAAAATACACACTTCGGGTAACTTCGTGTGACTGTCGCTCTCCAGTGTGCCAATGTAATGACGGCGGTGTTTCTATCATGTTGCTGGCAAAAAGGTGCTTACTCCATATTTTTTTTACCATGTTTCGTGGGTGACTGCATGCCAATGTAATGACGGCTGTGTCTGCATCATGTTGCTGGCAACAAAAATGCATACCCTAATTTTTTTTACCACGTTTCTTGCCTTATATGGGGAATGTACTTATGTCTATTTATCGATATATATGCGTGAAAAGGGTACCCGACTCTCACAAATTGATGCGCACAAAAGGAAAACTAATTTGTAAGGGTGGTATATATTAGCATAACAAATCGAGTTAAAAATTAAAGGGACCTAGTGCATAAATGGCCGCCAAGATGGGCATTTCAAATTTATATCTGGTCAGCCCAAACTAATCCGAGTAATTTTATGCATTTATCACTTTATAGTGAGAAAGTATGTGAAAATTCTTTTTTAATCTGACGTGCCAAACTAAAGTGATGATAATTATGAAATATTTACACACCATATGATGTGTTCACAAATGGTGCATACGTTCCAATTGGTTGAAAGGTTTATCAACAAACATGCAACGGCCATTGCATTGATACACCAATAACCACACACTCATTGCCAACAAAAGTGACGAACGCCTTGACGATTGACATGTTATTGTGTTGACGCGCTGCCAGCTCGCGGCAAATAAACTAAACTGTTAGTTTCTCGGTTCTCTATATACGACATTGGAATTGTTTTCGGCTGGCATGTATCTTATTTGTTATTTGTTCTAATCTCTATTGAAATAGAGGTTTGAATAGTGCATGAAATAGCATGCAGAATAATTATCAGGCCACAATAAATTGTCGATCATCGTTACATGGTTCAAGAACGCAAATACCGAGTAGGTTTCTAATAACATTTAGTTCATCCAAGTACGCAAATAAATGATACTGATTCCCGATGAACATATTATTTAAAAAAAAACCATTTACTGACAGAAGCCAATCTACGGCGGCTGAACACTGAATGGTTTACAAACAATCTCGAAACTCATACTCAATAACTTCAGACAAGGTTTCATTCACCACATATTATTAACATAACTAAATGGTTAAGAGAATTAATCCATGCCTTCCGATTATTGGAGACTAATTATTCATAATTCCTTCTGTTAAATCAACTAATCCTTCAAATTATTACAACAACTACGACTTATCACTGAAGGCTTCTCATTCACCACACCCAACGGCCGCGGACCAAAAGTATACAAATAGGATTAAATACACACCGATACGTCGCAATACGACCTTTATAGTCTACACTCCTACTGAGACATACTTCAGCAATGTTGTTATATTATGTATTGTGTTCCCGCAATCAAATCTTCAAAATTGACCCAGCTATCGTTCACATCTAAATATCGAAAGCAATTAACGCGGTCATAAAAGTTACATACTGCAACAATGAGACATCCGCGAAGATATATCCGGGAATACATACATCCCCTACAAAAAGTCTAACCGGTATATGCAAATAGCGATTACGTATATATTCATATACTACTTGCTCCTCGTATGACACCGCCAGAAATGCCTTGCAGTATACACCCTATCGAGGGCGCAATAAACACACGAGACGCGACGCTGTTATATACTATAGATAAACACACCGATACACGAGGCGCTGTCCTCTTTCCCCGGAAGGCTGATCTGACCACTACCACATGTTGTATCTTTCGGCTGAAATAGAATAACAGAACACAAGGATATATACGTGAGGTTGTTCATTCTGTTCGGGCACGTCATATTAGCTACACTGCAATCGATCGATCGGTGCACGAAGTTAACACGCTGTAACGGCGGATGCGACTTTAGTGTGACTTAATTGTCACGGGTTGGTGAAGAAAACCGGCGAGTAAATGGCTTTAAGATTAATCGACCTATATGTTAGTGTGCGTAGCGTTTTGGGACAATATTAGTCTTAATCGGTGGGTACTAAATTTATGTCAACGTGTACACACTTAGTGTATATAGAGGAAAGTTGCACGCAAATTAACTCACAAAATATTGTTATCGTGGGCAAATCTGAACATATCGTGACGTTGTGGTACCGCCGGGATCCCGGTCATTGGAATATCAGCAACACAACCACCGCCAAGCAACCAGTTACCAGCAATTCGAATATTTAGCATTATCAACGAGTAATGAGGACCCGTTGTTATGTAACGCTGGACGCGCTTCGGAAATCACATTGATTAACCGCGGACGCGAATATTCCGACAAACAATTTATTTAGAAACATTACTGTTTTGAATGTATAAGGAATCACATCTTTATGTGTTTTACCATTATTTGTTGCATTGTTAACCTCACAGCAAGTTTTAAACAGACGAAACGTTGTCTGTTTCTGTTTGTACAACTAGTGTATATGAATGTTTGCTATCGATAGACACGTGCATGATTGGGTGGATTTCGGATCGTAGCCGTCGGCGAGATAGCATCAATCAAGCTAATATCAAGCCTACCCTGATGCAAATTACGCGTAAGTGGAAATCACTAACCCATGCCAGCACGCATGTTATGATACTCAAACTGTAAATTTGTTGTTGAACATATCAGGTTTAATATAATCCACAAAATTAATGTCAATTCCACACCAATAATAAGTTTGAGTTTCCCAACAATAAAGGTAACTTTCAAACCCAGGACTGAAATAGCGGCCGTTTAAAATGTCAAAAATAATTATATAAGACTTGTTAACTTAACCAGTGTGAAATATTAGATGTTAGATGAAAATACCAAGGGGTCGCAAATGAAATACAGTCTAACGCTTTTATTCTCTTATTCTACAGGAATGGACGATATAACACCTACCCCATTCCAATGTTCCCCCTGCAAACTGCCATTCACCACTTTGGCTACCACGATTGACCATGCCACCACATCCAACCCGAACACGGAACTAAACCATTTAAAGTTGAACATCACTAGTAAAACAGGAAAGTTTGGATATGAAAAATTAAGCCACCCAGGAATAATTCCATCGGACAACGGCAAAGAAGTGACATCATTCTGCGAGATAAAAATGCCATAAAGAAAAGGAAAATTACACTTAAACCTGGTCTACGTATACAACCTCTATATAAATTCCTGCTTTAAACCAGAGAACGTAAGCCTAAGGTGACGTTCACACATAGCCGGTGAAGCCGTTACCCGGCGAACCCGTTAGCCGGCGAAGGTTGGGCAGAGGGTTTACACATCGCCGGCGAAGATACGCATATATTCATGTGTCTCCTTTACTTCATAATAGTTTTCGTTTTAGTTCTCACTGAACTGCAATATGATATTGCTGTACACCTGTAAACATCTAGCCGCTTCCTGTTAGAGATATGGTTGGGCAGTATAGTGAAATGAAACTTATTAGAAATGGAAATGCCGAAATTATTAATATCCAACTCAAACTTTCAGGTATTGCTATTGGTAATTTTATAGATATTTAAAAAACATTGTTAATGGTTTGTTTTGGTTCACAAACTTCACATACAGCCTGTGAAGTGAGTGTCGCACCAAAAGCATGGCCATTGTCAGTTTTGAGATCTGTTCGTCGCATACATCTACAAATTGGTGTCTAATCATTCGGATTGGATTATATATTATATATATAAGTTTCAACATCGCGAATCAAATGTGACACATTTTCCGTTTGCACATTATACAATAAAATATGTTTTTCATTTTACTCGGGCGTTCACCATGTCCATATATATAGGGCCGTGGCGATGGGGGTGTCTCATCCCAACTTTAATCAAAATATTCAAAAGCTGGAAATTTCATACCTGACACGGCAATAGTTGGACATTTGACATCAGCAATATGATGAAATAATCAAATTGTTCTCGTAGTTTTATTTTCAACAATTTATTATTGGTGATTTCTTTAGGCAACATTTGCTTATTTTTTGACCAAATTGTTGGACTGAAATGATCATCAGTTGGAAATGATCCAACCTTATTAGAGGTGCGTCAAGTTTGGAAAATGTCCAACAATTGGAAATCTTAAGACTGGATGCTAGGATTTTGCAATTTTCAGGGTTCAGATTATTTTTTTTTATCACACCTGGCCATAACCACGGTCGGTCGATAAATTCCAAAGATGAACAGTCCCACACCTCCAAATCAGGCCCTCTAGACCCGTCCCTGTGTAAATATGTCCATATAGCGCACTCAGATTTAGATTATTGAACTAATTGTCCATTAAGTTTGAATCCACAGAAACGTGCCATCCCATTTCTTCCATATATATATGGACATACATGTACATGAATTAATTCCATCGAATGCGCAACAAATGTACCATGCACATGTAGAGTACGTGTACCATCATCGGTTAGTATTTATAATAATAGCTTATAACCAAGGTGCGTGACCACCGACCTGACAGCTGATTAGAGACAATCAAACTGGCACGCTGACCAATATATACACAGGTGAAAAGCGGGCTGGTCTATCAGCGATTGCACAATAATATTGTTCGAGTTAATTGTTGAAAGGAAATCACCCATGACGGCATGACCCCAGATAAACATCTAACTTAACCGCAGAGCGAATTAGAATCCATACGACAATCAGGTGCTTGTACTAAATCATTTTTATCCAAAAGTTGAAAACCGTATAGCTGAGTATCCGGATAGCCGTAATTCTTATCCGGCGAAGTATAAACACTCTATTGTTATCGCTGCCGGCTACAGCGAATGCGATCTTCGCCGGGTAATGTATAAACACCCCCCTAAGTGGCGCATTCATCATATCTGGTTTAAATATGTTCAAGCCAGACCAAATATTTAGCAGTAGTGTCTCCACATGTGTCGTCGAGACAAATAAGCGTATACAAAATTACTTAATGACAAACCGCCGCGTTTCAATTCACGGTTAAAATTCATAATTATACGACAACGAGCACATTTTGATTGGAAAATTATAAGCGGAAGCACTCATATTTGTAAAAGTGTATGGGGATCAATTGGTTTTGTCAATTGCGATATTATTTTGCGCGTTATAACCATAAACCGGCAACTATACCATTACTCGACGGTCCAGCTAAACCTGATTTAGGGAGACTTGATCTGGGGTGACGAATCGGTCTTTCTGGGCGGCTGTTTACATGGGTGGAGTTGCACATAATATCGACTGTCGGTGCATCTATAAGGTGAGATTGACTGCTTGGTATTATCATGTCCCAATTGATTTATTCTCACACCAGCATGAGTGTGCTTGTTCGCGATGTTCCAAGGATGGCAATGGAGCGAAATAGCTTTGTAACGTGAGGGACCATTCGGGACTGCACTTCAATGAGTATGGCAGAGCAAGACTAGTATCGTCTTTAGTTGGTGCATTTGAATACACATGTACCGATGATACCAGAGTGAGCGTGCCAGAGACAGTACCACGCCCACCAATGACAGACCAAAAATGCCGAAAGTCAATACATGAACTGTTAATCAATTGTGTAATTATATCAGTTCTCAAGATATTGTCACTAGATATGAGAACATTAATGTCTTCGGATATACACGTTATACATGTAACTCTGCAAACATTGCCGTGCAAGATCCCCAAGTGTGCGAGCAAATATCAAGTACATCGGTCAATTCAAAACAAACCGAAAACCATTGTTATGACGGCGAGCTAGACAAACATCACGTGACCGCACCAGTATCGCTCAGTGTACCGTTAGCTCATGACATATCACGTGCGCCGGCCAATCCAAAACAACCCGAAAACCATTGTTTTTACCGCGAGCCAGACATACATCACGTAACCGTACCAATATCGCTTAATGTAATGTAGCCGTAATGATTGCCCATGTTACTGTAGCCAATCAACCGCAACCCGTTGTAACGATGGCCAGGTACACAGCAATCACGTGCTCAATAGCAATCACGCTGTCAGTCCGAACTCGACATGTCGCGCTAGTAACGGTGACCAGTTGAATACCCGAACTGCAAATAATGGTTTTGTCAATGGATCGAGATTTCACATGGTCGGAGTAGGAGTATCGCTCAAAAAGCGTCAGGCGACTGAGACAAGCAAAGTAGACGCATGTCCCGATCGCGATAGTGAGTTGTCCTCACCAATGTGCTATCTCATTACGGGGACGTAACTCGTGGTCAACAGCCCAAGACACTTCCGGTAGAGTCTTGTATACACTGGATACTTCTATTGTAGACTAATATCCAGGGTGTTGACACTATTGTGTCAGCGAGTTTATGTGCGAAAATACCACCCTTTGTGGGAGTTGTGTGTGTTATTATATAAACGGTGATTATTGTCCAAGGATATAGCGGAAATGGCGATCAGTAAACACGAAATATGAGTCGGTGAAACAATAGGCGATAGATTGCCGCCGGGAGCTGACAAAGTCGTACTCACTGCGAAAGGGTTTCTGTGTTTACTAAGCCCGAGGACAGAATAATTATGCTAACACGAATTCTCGCATAGAGAACTATAAAATGGAAACCATGAACCATGTACATACAATCACACACGGTCGGACCACCATAGCGTTAGGATTGCCACCTCTCAGGATGACTACGCCACCGATAATCCCGAATGCTATTACAACAATGGTGGACTCCATGCATATCGCGCCTTGTGTGAGCTGGTCACTCCATGCACACACAGGCGGATACCAGCTGATTTTGGACTTCCAGTCCTGCCCGGTACTGTCCTTATCAGGGCTCTCTACTGGGAAAGGACTGGAAACAACCAAATCATCCAGGAAGAAAGAGTCGAAAGAAAAAGACTCTATCCAGGAAAAAAAGATACACGGAGAGATTGGCTGCGTGGAAAAAGAAGAAATCGACTGATGCCACACCAGGCGACACCCCCCGCGCAGCCGAGATCGATGCACCGCCCGAAGTGGTAATGGACTCTCCATCGCCACAGATAGACGCGGACACCTCCCCTTTCACCCCGAATACGCCGGAATACATCGAACCGGAGTCTTCTCCCGCCTCTCCTACAGCAAACGAAGCACCAACATCTGACTCCGAAGACACTTCTGACTCCGACTCCGACGACACATCTGATCCCGACTCAGACGACACATCCGATTCCGAAGAAGAAGAAATACAAGAGCACACTCTGGAACTTTTAGCGAAAGCACAAGTAACATTAAGACAAATCGAATTACAACAAGCCGAAATGTTCAAAAAGACCGAAGACCTCATTAATCGTCCGACTCCAAGTTCACCAACATCACCATCCGAACCACCGCCAAAAAAGAGATATAGAAAGAAACGAAACAACCGCCGCTAAGACTCCTCCACCACGCTTTCGCCGCCTTGCCTCCAACCACAGCACCTACAACAGCCAAAATGACCGATTTCCATCGGAAAACCAAGGAAGTGTGAAGGGACTTGCACACTGCAGTCCGACCATCCTACCCGGCCTTCGGCCGGAAACGACTCAACAACATGTACATACAATTCAGGAGATGGACACGTTTCCACCAAAGACACCGGAGTACCATCACATACCGGTGTCCCAATCTCCTCCTCAAGCAACAACAACAGCAACATCAACAGCCAATCTAACACTTCCATCTTGACGGAGGATGAATATCAGGAGATCTATGACTGCGAAACCTCCGAAGAAAATAAAGAAAGAGAAAGAAAAAGAGTAGAAGATAGAAAAAGAGTACAAGAGAGTTACAACAGAACAATGGCGGCAGCAGAAAAAGTATTAGCGGAAATAGCAGCAGAAAAAGCAACACCAACCGATAGGAAAAAAAAGAAAGCAAAAAAGAAAAAGGCCAAGGTCTAGACCACTTCCTGCTTCGGGGGCATGGAGAAGGAAATCAACAACGCTCTTCAGCAACAAAACAGCATCCAACAAGTGGGTTGTAAGGGAGGGCATACTGCCCCTCCAAATCTTCCCGGGATCATCCCCAAACACCAATCACGATGTACATACATCATTCACATTAGCAGTCGGACCTCCAGAGAGCTTGGATCGCCACCTCTCAGGATGAACTCGCCACCGCTAATACCAATTAGTATCACTAATATGCTGGACGTCATGCATGTCACGCCTTGTCTGAGCTGGTCACTCCACGCTCACAAAGGCGGATACCAGTTGATTCTGGATTTCCAGTCCGGCTCGGCACAGCCCTTTTCAGGGCTCCCTACCGGGAGTGGACCGGATAATACCAGATCAGCACGGAAACCTCGACATAAGATGATGAAAAAGAAGAAGAAATCACCATCAAGGAAAAAAAGAGACGCCGAGAGACTTGCCGCATGGAAAGAGAAGAAGGCGACGGATATTACACCAGCCAGCTCCTCCCATGCAGTCGAGAAACCGGCCCAGTCTGTCCAGGAGATGGCCAAGTACCTAAAAGAAACCGACGCCGATAAACAAAATAGAATCGCCTCGGCATGGTCTGCCTACTACGATAGCAAAAAAAAAACAAAAAAACAGCAACAACAAAGCTCTCGACGACGCATCACGAACAACAACAACACCAACTGATAGGAAAACAAAGAAAAAGCTAAAAAGAAAAAGACCAAGGTCTAGATCACTTCCTGCTTCGGTGGCATGGTAAAGATAATCAACAACGCTCTCCAGCGACAATACAGCATCCAACAAGAGGGTTGTAGGGGGCATGCTGCCCCTCCAAATCTTCCCGGGAATCATCCCAAACTCCAAACCTGTACATACATCTATTCACGATGGCAGAATCTGCTCCAAAATACGAAAAACAACTGAAGGAAGAACTGCGAAAAAGAAATGGAAAACTGTCTGGTCGTAAACATGAACTAGTTGACCGGTAAGTAGTTTTTGTTGCCAATATACTGAATAATATTATTTCCATTTGTAAAATATTCCCAATTTAAATGATTTTACAAAGTTAAATGAAAAAGAGAGAATATTGAGTAAAACAATTAATTTTGTGTGCATAAAAATATAACGCAATCACATCACCCAGTGGTTGTATTTTTACATTTTATGATACGTTATTATAATCTGAATATTTCCCATTGTATTCTGATAATGTGCCATTAATGTCACATAAAACATAATATGATTTCAGTACTGTGGTACCTTATACATCATAGATAGCGAATAATATTTGTGTATGTTGAATTGCAAACCGCCATGTGGCTTTAAATTATGTATTAAATCTGGCTGTAAACCCATGACAATTCATTCATTTGTAGGGATGTTCAAATAATAAGTGCAACAAACACCTGAACTTAATATCTGAGAATCCCTACAAATGGTTGAGTATCAAGTTCAAGAATTTGCTTTGAGTCCAAATGGAACTTAACTGGGAATCAATAACGTGTATGGAATTTCTATAACCTTTCATTATCTTATGAAAACTCGCTATCTTGAATTTACAAAATAAACTGAACAGTATTTAAATCAGTATAGCACATATCAAGCTACTCCAATATAGAGGTATTGAACTTTTATTACATTTTATTACATTAGATAAGTTATTAAGCAAAATCAATAAAGAGCGTTCCTAGTTTCCTTAGCATGAATTCTTGTAAATAGTGAAAATATGAAATTTAGATAGGTAAATGAATTTTTGTGTGTTTGTTATATATAATGTTACATTGTTGGTTGGATATTTACAAATGCATATGGTTATGTAACTTACTTATTTTAAAGAGAATATAGATTCAAATGATTCGAGGCCAAATTGACTCCATTGTTTTATTCATATCCATATACATGTCATATCGCAGAAAGAGGATTTTTGGTATTCACCATAATTGGCCCCATGAACTAGTTTTAACTAATATCTAGAAAATATTGTTATCTTTCATTTGACCAGACTTTTCATAGCCAGAAAGTATGTCAGTTATGAGGCATGTCACATGAAATTTAACATTATTTTTTATATATTAGTTTTAAACAAACACATCTATGCAGTGTCAGGTACTATTCTCTTTCGGAAATTGCACAACATGAAGCAGACAAAGTTAATTTCTGTCCCAAGAAGTGTCTCTGTCGTATTTAGTGGTGTTGAGCATAAAATTTTATTCGTTTTCCCCAGACCAATCACTGTTTCTATGTGCACTCGCTTACTCACAACTATTCGGTCTCTCAGAATACGAGATCCACTCATTCTATTCTTCTTCTGAAAGAATGTTGGAATGTTTACTGTGACATCTTTATGTTCAAGCATGTCCTGTACATCAAACCCTTTATCTGTCATAATAGAATCTCCAGGGGTACATGCGTCAACTAGACCTGACCTCTCAATAACCTGCCGATCACTTGTTGAACCAACATAAGTGGTTGATATCAAATTTATTAATCCACTTGGTGTGCAGCCAGCAACAACCTTCAACGTGTGGCGATGTTTATATTTGACCATGCTGACTGTTGGGCCCTCGGGTTCGAAGGTCGTTCGATTGGTATTTCTGTACCGTCGATGATTGTTCGTGTGGTTGGAAATGTCCGTCTGAAGTCTTTTGGTGCATAGAATTTCACAATAGATGGGGGGTGCCCAAATATTAAGTTCTTTCCATTGGTTGTAACAAAGGTTCACCCACGTTAGAAAAATGTTGAACGCTGTTGACTCCGAAATTTAAAACATCAAGGATAGTTCGAACATTAACTTGTGTTGCCCCAACTTGATCAATGTTAGGAAAAATTGATCTTCCACTGGTATTACATTAACCGAACCACAGCTGAAATATCGAAGTCTGTGTACAACTGGACCAAGTGTATTCAACACCATTTTGAATTTTGAATAGTTCTCAAGTCCAGTATAGAAATGCACTGCTGAAGGATTGTCCTTGAATTTATTAACACCGAAAGACGGAACTTTCTTGAATGATGATACCTCTGTTTGGGTTGTGGCATTGAATGATGATAATACATGTACTCCTGTGTCAATAACATCAGTGTCATCAATCGGCAGATCCACAATGATCTCATTCACAAAGCCATTCATGTCGGGTTCTATGACTGGTTGTTCAGGTGTTTTGGGTGTCGGTGAACTAGCTGTGTCCTGTGGTTATGCTTTCAATATTCAACATATATTGTGGCCGACACTATGCGATATACAAGGCTGTATTGGTTTCCAACAGCATGTGACACTTTACAAAAAAGCGGATGGCAAAAAACGAAAATGCAATTGTAACTGTGTATGTGACACATATGCTATTTTAAGTCATGAAAACACCACGAACTCGAGGGACATGCTCCCAGTTTTAACTGAGTCTGTGGACATAGGGTAGTTCTATCATGATGTAAACAATTTACCTAGAAGAGAGAGACTGTGTGGGAAAAGTTGTGTGGGATGTAATCCAGTTGGAGCTGATTGGATACAATGATATACACATAGTTTCGTTTGAGCTGATTGGACACAATGATACACAGTTAATGTTGTTTGCATCATTGATACGTCCGTCGCCGTGAGATTACAGCCGATCTGGTGGGGGGTAAATTTCACGCTCAGCAGGGTTTCAATGCTTTTCACGAAGTTTCCACAAATGACAGCGTTATGGAAATCTCTTTGTTTTCGAGATAAATGTTTGTGTTCCACACAAAAGAGTAATTCTGATAAAATGACATTCGGTATGGCGCATAGAAGGTCAATCCTAGGACCACGGTATTCAGGACATTCCAATAAGTAATGATGTGCTGTTTCTATTTTGCCACAATGACAGAGAGGGGGCGTTTTAATATGAGTACTCAATACTACTGCATTTCAATCTTAAGCAAGAATGGAGTACTTGTGATATGCGACACTTAATGTATGTAATAGTTAATAAAATGTGTTTTTGTTGTAATTTCGGGTCTGGAAGCCCGAACACGTCTTTAATCACTTTAGCAATGTCCCCGGGCTCAATTTTCAGCAAACGAATTATGTTGGGTCCCATTATAATCAATTTGGGAAATTTGGTAAAGTTCTGGACAAAAATATATAATTTTTCGACCAAAAACCTGTATGGGGGAGGGGTAGCTAAAATCCATTATTTCGCAAATCGTTCCAAATTCTGTTAACTTCTTTCTGCATATGCTTGGCAGATAACTGCTTCACCATAAGGATTAAATATTTCGGCATTATTGCAATATCCATTTAAATGATAATGTTTGAAAAATATATTTGTGTGAAAAGGTGCGATTTTTCAGCAAAAAATAAATGTTTCGGCTCCAAATGGCAAGAAAATCTAAATTAACCAACACTTTTTTTCATATCAGGTAGAGGTAATGTATGTTATAGTAAGTTAACCTCAACAATATTGGCAAATAGGTTAGGAAATAGCCACAGGGCTCGCTTTACCAAAATCGTTAATTTCTGGAAAAAGTGACTGGTGGGTATCGCTCATCGTCGATTTGACAATAGCCACCACCAATTCCGTTATTTTTCACTATCATTTGCAAGAATATATGCATCTCTTAAATAGAATGATAAATATACTTTTAATGCTTCTTCTATGTATCTCTTTTTGCTAGCTCACTATGTGAATGCCCTGATTGCCATTCCCCATATAAATATGACAGTTGAGAAGATATAATTGTTCAAGTGACTTAATTGGGTCATCATTTGTCGAGATTGTGAAATTTGAACGCCCAAAACTCATTAAAATGCTATGGAGATGGCCTGGGTGACTATATATTTTTCGACCAAAAACCTGTATGGGGGAGGGGTAGCTAAAATCCATTATTTCGCAAATCGTTCCAAATACTGTTAACTTCTTTCTGAATATGCTTGGCAGATAACTGCTTCACCATAAGGATTAAATATTTCGGCATTATTGCACTATCCATTTAAATGATAATGTTTGAAAAATATATTTGTGTGAAAAGGTGCGATTTTTCAGCAAAAAATAAATGTTTCGGCTCCAAATGGCAAGAAAATCTAAATTAACTAACACTTTTTTTCATATCAGGTAGAGGTAATGTATGTTATAGTAAGTTAACCTCAACAATATTGGCAAATAGGTTAGGAAATAGCCACAGGGCTCGCTTTACCAAAATCGTTAATTTCTGGGAAAAGTCACTGGTGGGTATCGCTCATCGTCGATTTGACAATAGCCACCACCAATTCCGTTATTTTTCACTATCATTTGCAAGAATATATGCATCTCTTAAATAGAATGATAAATATACTTTTAATGCTTCTTCTATGTATCTCTTTTTGCTAGCTCACTATGTGAATGCCCTGATTGCCATCCCCATATAAATATGACAGTTGAGAAGATATAATTGTTCAAGTGACTTAATTGGGTCATCATTTGTCGAGATTGTGAAATTTGAACGCCCAAAACTCGTTAAAATGCTATGGAGATGGCCTGGGTGACTATATATTTTTCGACCAAAAACCTGTATGGGGGAGGGGTATCTAAAATCCATTATTTCGCAAATCGTTCCAAATTCTGTTAACTTCTTTCTGCATATGCTTGGCAGATAACTGCTTCACCATAAGGATTAAATATTTCGGCATTATTGCAATATCCATTTAAATGATAATGTTTGAAAAATATATTTGTGTGAAAAAGTGCGATTTTTCAGCAAAAAATAAATGTTTCGGCTCCAAATGGCAAGAAAATCTAAATTAACCAACACTTTTTTTCATATCAGGTAGAGGTAATGTATGTTATAGTAAGTTAACCTCAACAATATTGGCAAATAGGTTAGGAAATAGCCACAGGGCTCGCTTTACCAAAATCGTTAATTTCTGGAAAAAGTCACTGGTGGGTATCGCTCATCGTCGATTTGACAATAGCCACCACCAATTCCGTTATTTTTCACTATCATTTTCGTCAACAGTATATATTTCTCCTTAAAAAAAAGTTGGTTTTAACTTGTTCTACCGTGGGTAGGGGTATCTCGAAAACTAGAGCTCTTTTTCGATTTGGCCGCTGCACTAAAAAGCGAAATGGACAAATCAATTAGAACACACAGATATATGATTACTCGCGAAATGTCAGCTTTACAACACGGTAGCCCGTGTGATTTCTGGAAGAAAATTAGGGCCGGAAATTCTCAACGCATTGATGCTACCCTCGATGATTTGACACATTATTTTCAGAACATCAATGCGACTAAACACCATGACGACCCATTAATACAACTATTTAACGTAGACGCGAATACCGACCTGAACTTGACCGATCACCGAAGAGGAAATAAGACAAGCCATTTAGGGTCTCAAAAATAACAAATCAAGCGGCCATGATCTTATTTTCAATGACTATATCAAAGCCTCTTCAGATGTTTTCATCGGCATATACTGCAAATTGTTTAACATAGTATTAAACACGGGGATAATACCGGCAGATTGGGTGATTATACTGATAGGTACTATTGTACCTCTTTACAAAAATAAGGGTGACCCGACCGACCCCAGTAATTATAGGCCGATCACCCTTTTGAGTTGTTTTGGTAAACTGTTTACTAAGATCATATCCAACCGTTTGGGACAATTCACTGACGATTTTGACGTTATATAAGAAAATCAGTCCGGTTTCAGGAAAAATTATTCGACTATCGACAACATTTTAATTTTAATTTTATTATTTGAAATAAGTAGAAATTTGAACAAGAAATTATTATGCGCGTTCATTGACTTCCAAAAGGCATTCGACATGGTGTGGAGGCAAGTACTTTGGATGAAAAGTTTGAAATATGGGATCAATGGGAAAATATTTACGGTTATTGCCAACATGTATAATCATATTAAATCCTGTGTTCAAGCAGAGGGAAACAAATCCATTTACTTCCCCTGCCATGCCGGTGTTAGGCACGGTGAGAACATATCCCCCTACTATTCACACTGTACTTGAACGATTTGCAAGAATATTTACTTGATAACGACGTAGTGGGCTTAAAAACAATAGACCTAGAAATAGAGAATCGACTCAACTGTTATGTGAAAATATTCATGATTATGTACGCCGATGATACGACAATCATGGCGGAAACCCCAAAAGTATTACAACAACAACTGGACCTCTTTGAAAAATATTGCAATAAATGGAAATTAACAGTGAATATCGAGAAAACGAAAATTGTCAACCTGTCGAAGACCAGTCTTCCAAAAAAGACAAAATTTCTGTTCAAAGGAAGAAGAATCGAAACAGTAAACAAATTTAATTACCTTGGAATAATATTTTGCAAATCTGGATCATTCACGACGACGGCAAAAAAGGCCCTGGCAGAAAAAGCTACCAAAGCCATGTACTCAGTTATTGGCAATCGCGAAAGCACTGTCTCTCGATCAAAACCCAACTTGATTTGTTCGACTTGCACGTTATGCCAATTTTATTATATGGTTGCGAGATTTGGGCTTTCGGTAACAATTATATTCTTGAAAAAGTTCATCGAAAATTTATGAAGCATATTCTTCACCTGAGGCCATCTACTCCCAACTTTATGCTGTATGGGGAATGTGGGAGACTACCAGTTGACGTGTATATAAACACGAGAATAATAAAATATTGGTGCAAAATTATGAACAGTGAGGAGGTGAGATATCCCAGAATACTTCTGAAATTGGCACAGACTATGTTCGATATCAACGCTAATCATTTCCCTTTGTTACACCGAATCTGTGATTTATTAGACCATTGTAACCAATTACATGCATGGCACATGGAACGCATAACGGATACTGCCCAATTCGTTTCGTATATAAAGTGTAGTTTAATTTCACAATTCACGGATAATTGGGAAACTGATATGAACAACTCCAGTCGTGGTAAGATATACCAAATTTTTATACATGACGTATCCTTCGAAAGGTATCTAACGTTGAACGTAGTAAACCGGATTACATTATGTAAATTTAGAACAAGTAACCACCATTTACCGATTGAAACAGGACGCTGGCGAAAACCTGAACAAACTGACAGACTATGTCCACTCTGTAACTCCAGAAAGATTGGAGATGAATTTCATTATCTTCTTGAATGCGAGAGACTATCACCCGAGAGATATGTGCAGCGATTACTATCTAAATTTACTAACAAAAAACAAAATACTATCACAATGAGCGAAATACTTAACCAGAACAATTCAACAGACATACGGAAATTGTGCGACTTTATTAAAATAATCAATCGTGAACTTATAAATTCGGATAAGCTTGGGTAGATACCGAAAATTATAGTAAATGACACTGTATTCCTACGAACTTAACACGAAATAACATGTGCAAGCGACTAAACCAGAGTTGATACATACTCTTAATTATATTACCTCGCTGGTAATATAATTGAGGGTGTCTATGCACTTTGTGTGGATCAGTCATATATGGCACCATAGTATATAGCGTCAGCAGACAGCACCTATGGCAAACAGGTATATTATTTATATTGTAAATACTTTTCATATATTATAATGTATATCATTTGAATATCTATTATGTAAGTCATGTACATAAATGTATTATATGTTATCTTAATACCTATGTATTATGGGTCAATAAGATTAAACGAATTGATTGATTGGACTCCTGGGTTTTATTTGGGACCCCCTCCCCCCGATTTTGGTTACACTTTTGTACTGAAATGGACATCAGTCAGATATTTTCCAGATATGAATGGTGCTGGGAGAGACATATCCAATAGTTGGAAAGTTTAAGGCACCAGTTGGAACATTCCAAGATGGTGGTGCAAATGGAATTTCGAGAACTTGGAAGGGGAGTTTTGTCTGGCTCAATGGGATAAAGTTTGAAAAACGAGGTGAATAGCTACCAACGGAGACGCTCCGGTCACGCCTCTGTGTTATTGTCTATATCTCACTATCTTGTGTAAAATATATAATCTGATTATAAAATGGCCATATCGCAAAAAAAAAAGAAGACATTTATTGTTCTTCAAACATGCCCACAGTGGGCCATATATGCATATGTCATGTCGTGTGAAGGTAAATATGTTTGAGAAAAAAGCGCGTCCATCGTTACCAATTTTCGCGTCCAGTTACTTTCCCACATACAACAATCTCTACGGGTCCTTGTTACAAATTGCTAAGCAAAATTTTCGGATTTCTTGAAATTGGTCGTTTGGCGGTGGTTGTACCAAAACACAGCACACACTAAAATAAGGTTGATATATTTTAAAGACATTTAGTCGTTGTTTTCCTGAGCAACCACTGACAATGCAAACACGCGGGAGGCGCGTCCAACGTTACTCACCGCGTCCTCGTTACTCACCCGCGTCCAACGTTACTCACCGCGTCCTCGTTACTCACCCGCGTCCAACGTTACTCACCCGCGTCCTCGTTACACGGATGACCAGCGTGGTTAATAAGTACGTTTATTGTTAGAAAGCATGTGATTTCTCCTTTTCTGAAAATGAAACATTGTGTTTTTGATGGCGTTTATTTGACAAATTATGGATTATCGTTGACAATAATTCTGCAAATTAGAAACGGTACAGTGAAGAATATAGCTCATACCAAGCATCATCATTGACATCAATGACAATACATCATGACTGATATTCCTAGGCTATGATTATGCAAATGCTGTAACGCCATGCAGCATGGGGTGACCCAACTGACCATGCCAGAATTTGACATATTTGGACGCTCTGTGTACAAATGGTGTGGTAGATAGGGTGCTCCCAAGCCAACCGAAATATTCACATAGTCATATTGGGCAGGCAGGAAGCTATATATATCCATTAATAATTGGCAGTCAAAATAACTCAATTGGATATTAATGATAAACCAGTTATCACCCATGTGAATATCCAATGGGGGAAATGACAAATATATAAGCTTGCAAAGCTTACAGTCAGACCCTTTTCTCATCTCTTATATGCTGGGTCACAATATATATATATCTATATCTATATTTGCGAATATCTGTCTGTCTGTCTGTCTGTGTTCTATAGAAATCCACAGGGAACCATCTAGATGATACCAAAGGGGTCTACTAGGGGTAACTTTTTACGAGAAAGATAGTGGTGGGGGTTATAATTTTCTAAAGTGACGCCGTTGTTGTCAGGGGCAGAAAAGGGGAAAAGGCAGAATTTTGTTTTGTCGCCGATTGCCACGAAACTTACATATAATCATCCCCATGAAATGAAGAAACTAATGGTGTGGGTTATATATGTCAAAAGTGGCGTCGTTCGAGTCGGGGATGCACGGAATTTCCACCAAATTGATATATATTCTTCTTCGTGATACAAGGAATCAAATTGTGCGGTTTAACAACGCCAAATTGTTGTCGTTTGGATGACATATCGGGGGGGGGGGCACTAAATTTGATAAGAATGGGTTTAGTCGCCGATTGCCACCACACTTATATCAAATCATCCGCATGGTATGAGGAGTCTAATGGTGTGGCTTAAATCTGTCAAATGTGGCCTCATTCGAGTCAGGGGTGCACTGAAAGGGAGAGGGGCACCAAAATTGATACACAATATTTTTAGTGCCAATTTCCACCAAATTGATACACGTTCTTATCCATGATACGAGGAATCTAATCGTGTAATTTAAAGACGCCATATTGGTGCTGTTTGTGTGAGAGATGGGGAGGGGAGTGGTGGTCACCAAATTTGATAACAAATTTGTTTAGTAGCCAATTAGCACCAAACTTATAAATAATCATCTCCATGATATTAGGAGTGTAATTGTGTGGTTTAAGGATGTCACAAGTGGGGCCATTCGAGTCAGTGGTATATGGAGGTGAGAGGGGCACACAAAAATTATAACAATATGTTTAGCGCCGATTTCCACCAGATTGATACATATTCTTCTCCGTGATACGGGGAATCTTATCGTGTGGTTTAGATACACCAAATGGTGCCCTCTGGTGAGAGATATGGGGGCATTAAATTTTATACGAATTTGTATACTCGCCAATGTTCACCAATTTTATACGTATGCATCTCTAATCTAATGAAATTAAGTATGTGCTTTAACAGTGACAAAAGTGGCGCCGCTTGAGTCCGAAGTAGGGACGGGAGGTTCATCAAAACTGATAAAAAATATTTTTAGTACCAATTACCATCAAATTCAGACACGTTCTTCTGAAATGATACGAGAAATTAAATCGCGCTTTCTGTCTGTCTGTATGCGTTCTATATATAACTTCACGGGGTACAATCGAGATGGCACCAAGGCGTTCTAATTGGGGTAACTTTTTACGAGGAAGATAATGGTGCGGGTTTAAAATTTTCTAAAGTGACGCTGTTGGTGGGGGAGAAAAGGGGGAGGTCGGCAAAATAAAATAAAAATATGATGAAATAGTTCTGTCGACGATTTCCACCTAGCGCATACATAATCAGCTCCGCGATATGGCGTTGTTCGAGTCAGCGTTGCAGGGGGAAATCAACAGTTGATTTAATAAACTATTTTTAGCGCAGATTTCCACCAAATTGATATATTATTCTTCTCTATGATATATAGTATAGGAATATAATCGTGTAAAGACGCCAAATTGCTGTCGTTTGGGTGAGAGATTGGGGGGGCATAACTATTCTAAGAATTTGTTTAGTTGCTGATTACCACCAAACCTATAATTAATCATCTCCAGTATATCATGCATCCATGAGTCTAATGGACGGGTTTAAAAATTTCAAAAGTGGCGCCGTTAAAGTCATGCACGACTGCAACGGCAGTTGCACCAAAGCTGATACAAATATATTTAGCACTAATTTCCACCAAATTCATACACGTTCTTCTCTAATGATACGATGAATTAAATCACATTTGGTGTTGTTTGGGTCACGGATGGCGAGAGGATATGCACTATCATTGATAAGATTGCTATTCGCCGATATCCACCTATAAGTTATATATAGTCACACAGGCCATCTCCATAGCATTTTAATGAGTTTTGGGCGTTCAAATTTCACAATCTCGACAAATGATGACCCAATTAAGTCACTTGAACAATTATATCTTCTCAACTGTCATATTTATATGGGGATGGCAATCAGGGCATTCACATAATGAGCTAGCAAAAAGAGATACATAGAAGAAGCATTAAAAGTATATTTATCATTCTATTTAAGAGATGCATGTATTCTTGCAAACTGAGAGACCTCGAACCTTCAGAGGATTGCATATATATTATAACACAATTGAGTCTGTTCCATTTAAAACAGTTTCCACAAAAAAGTTACAATTTGTCAAGAGATATGGAAATGTATCGAAGGCCTGTTCAAAAATAGTGGTCACAGTGTGCGGTCAAATATATTTTCTTCTGATATAAAAGAAAACGCATCAGTTGCACATAACTTTTCAGGATCCTCCAATACTGACATCTGACAAGGGTATATCTGCCCGATACAGCGGAATTTTTAGAACAGACTCATTGACTGACATAAACAACTCAAATCTCGCTCTGTGTCTGGCACATGTAGCTGATATACTTGCGCAGCAACATTTCTTTAAAACTGAGAATATTTAGCCAATATATAGCACCACGAACAGAGGAGTACCTGGAAATGTCTTTAAAACATCTGTATCTTCATGGCGATATGATAGCCAGGTGTCCTAAAGATCTTAGTCCAACCCACTAGATTGATTGATACATCTCTATATGTAAAACCCAATTGTCGTCTTTTATTTTTGCGAACTAATATGTTTATGATGTTCATGTATCATATTATAATGTCTGAAGTATACGGAGTTGTAAATAAATAAATACTTCATTATTGGTGGACGGATTAATCACGATAAACAAAATGACAATCGACAAGGTGAGCCACTATACTTATATTCCATGAATGTGTAAGAATCATGTTTTGTGATGCTATTTGAATATACAATTTATGAGAATACGTGTAAAACTTTGAGCAAGAGTATTCTCTATTCCCAACAAATATCCACAGCATGCAGAGGGTTCCACATCACTTTAACCTGGGCAACGCCGGATAACCCTGCTAGTATACCTATATTTGCGAATGTATGTCTGTCTGTGTTCTATATAAATTCACAGGGGACCACCTAGATGGCACCAATGGGGTCTACTAAGGCTTTTTTACGAGAAAGATAATGGTGCGGGTTAGAATGTTCTAAAATGGCGCCGTTTTTGTCAGGGGCAGAAAAGGGGGAGGGACAGAAATATTTTGTCGCCGGTTGCCACGAAACTTATATATAATTAATCATCATTATATAATGATTATAACAGTGTGGTTTAAATATGTCAAAAGTGGCGCCGTTCGAGTCAGGAATGCACGGAGGGGAGAGGGGCACCAAATTGATAAAACAATTTTAGCGCCGTGTGGCCATCTAGATGGCACCAAAGGGGTCTACTAGGGCTAACTTTTTACGAGGAAGATAATGGTGTTGGTTAGAATGTTCTAAAGTGACGCAGTTATTGTCAAGGGCAGAACGGGGGGGGGGGGGGGGGCGACAGAACAAATTTGTGTCGCCGATTGCCACGAAAATTATATATAATCATCCTCATGATATAAGGGTTATAATAGTGTGGTTTAAATATGTCAAAAGTGGCACCGTTCGAGTCATGGATGCACGGAAGGGGAGAGGGGCACCAAAATTGATAAAACAAATAATTTTAGCGCCGAGGGGCCATCTAGATGGCACCAAAGGGGTCTACTAGGGGTAACTTGTTACGAGAATGATAATGGTGTGGGTTAGAATGTTCTAAGGTGACGCCGTTATTGTCAGGGGCAGAAAAGGGGGAGGGCAGAAAAAAATGTTTGTCGTTGATTGCCACGAAACTGATATATAATCATTCCATGATATGAGGCATCTAATGGTGTGGTTTAAATATGATAAAAGTGGCGCCGTTCGCGTCAGGGATGCACGGAAGGGGAGGGGGAATCAAAAATTGATAAAGCTAATTTTAGCGCCGATTTCCACCAAATTTATATATATTCTTCTCCATGATACAAGGCATCTAATTATGTGATTTATAGATGCCAAATTGCTGTCGTTTGGATGAAAGATTGTGGGAGGGGCACTAAATTTGATAAGCATGGGCTCAGTCGCTGATTGCCACCACACCTATACAATATCATCCCCATGGTATGAGGAGTCTAATGGTGTGGCTTAAATCTACCAAAAGTGGCGTATTTCGAGTCAGGAATGCACTGAACGGCAGAGGGGCACCAAAAATAATTTTTTTAGCGCCAATTTCCAACAAAGTGATACACATTCTTATCCATGATACGAGGAGTTTAATCGTGTGATTTACAGACGCCATATTGGTGCTGTTTGGTGAGAGATGGTGTGGGCACTAAATTAGATCAAAATTTGTTTAGTCGCCGATTAGCACCAAACTTATAAATAATCATCTCCATGATATCAGGAGTCTAATTGTGTGGTTTAAGGATGTCACAAGTGGGGCCATTCGAGTCAGGGATGCATAGAGGGTGAGAGGGACACAAAAAAATAAACAGTATGTTTAGCGCCAATTTCCACCAGATTGATACATATTCTTGTTCCTGATACGTGGAATCTAATCGGTTGGTTTAGATACGCCAAATTGGTGCCGTTTGGGTGAGAGATATGGGAGCCCTAAATTTGATACGAATTTGTATACTCGCCAATTTTCACCAATTTTATATATATGGATTTCCATAATGAGTCTAAGTGTGTGGTTTATTGATAACAAAAGTAGCGCGCTTCAGTCTGAAATAGGGACGGGAGGGTCAACAAAACTGATAAAAAAAATGTTTAGTGATAATTACCGTCAAATTCATACACGTCCTTATCAAATGATACGTGGAATCAAATCGTGTAATGAACTAGCAAAACTGATTCATAGAAGACAGCATTAAACGTATATTTATCATTTTATTTAAGATATACACATATTCTTGCAAGCTGGGAGACCTCGAACCGTCAGAGGATTGCATATTAGAATGGATCATATATATTATAACACAATTGAGTCTGTTCCATTCAATATAGTTTCCACACAAAAAATAAAAATAAACCACTAAAAATCTCGCTTTGTGTCGGGCACATGTAGTTGATATACATGCATACCAACAGTTCTTTTCAACTGCGAATATTTCATCAATATATAGCACCATGAACAGAGGAGCACCTGGACATTTCTTTAAAACATCTGTATCTTCATGGAGATATGTTGTAATTCAAATTGTATATGAATGTACACAATTGTTATTGAGAATAAAATATTGTTTACACTAAATATTCACACCATTCACCCCACCCGATCCAAAATGGCCGCCGTCCAGATGCGTTGAAATAGGCACACAATTCCATTTCTCGTCTCCTTGACGATTTCGGTCAAATAAAGGATATTGTAGGGTGGCCCCCAAGCCAATATAAATATTCACCCCATTCACCCACCCGGTCCAAAATAACCGCCGTCCAGATGGGTTCAAATTGGGCACTCAATCCATTTCTCGGACCCTTGACTGATTTATGTCAGATAAAGGGTGTTGTAGTGTGGCTTGCAAGCCAATCTAAATATTCACACCACCCATATATAAATATTCACCCCATTCACCCACCCGGTCAAAAATGGACGCCGTCCAGACGGGTTCAAATAGGGCACCCATGCCATTTCTCAGTCACTTGACCGATTTAGGTCAAACAAAATGTGTTGTAGGGTGGCCACCAAGCCAACCTAATATTCACCACATTCACACCACCCCGATAAAAACGCGGCCTACCAGATGGGTTCAATTAGGGGATGTATCTGTACATGTGTATGTATACCTTCATATGGATATAAATATGTGTATGATAATACTATTAATGGTATAAGTATTTGTGGAACATGATGCATGTGGTTATGTATGGTAAACGTGGCGATTCCCTGTATATATGGTGTATGTTTTGGATATTTATCGTCGGGCCTCATGAGTGGATCATTAATGTTTGTGCCTTTTTTCTAGATATAATGATAAATTTACAATGATCTTTCTGCTATTTGCGTCAAAGAGGTCATGCCATTTAATTGTGTTCGTTAGGATTTCAAATACTTTTTTTCTGAGAGCAGTTAGCTGAGGGCAGTTCATAGCAATGTGGTATCATCGCCGAGTTCCTCATATACAACGTGTGCATCTTCGTTCTGAGTATAGGGTGTTAGCCCAAGAACCAGTTTCCACCGGAAGTCTGTTTCTGTTTTCTGTTTCTGAATCTCAGTAGTGTGAGGACAATATTGTTATCACCGAAATCATTCTAGATATGACAAGGAAATCGGCAAGGAGCCGTAACATCTCAGTTTTTCTACCTTGTGTTCATAAACACAGTGTTAAATGGAGATTCTGCTTTTCAATATCTAAAAGCTCTGTTAAGGTTTTGATAGAAACAAAACGCCCTCACGATCGTGTTCATCGCACATGGTACATAGGTAAGCAGGTGCTATCAGAATCAACATAATGTCGTCATCAGGATATGACTCAATACAATTTCAATCACTTGTCCAATCGTGCCAATGAGATATCCAATTATATGAGGAAAACCACTAACAATGTCAAAGCTCCTATATAGTGTAGTCCTTCCGAGATCTTTATATGGTTCAGAACTTCTCTACTCGCCGAACAGGGAGGTGGAGTATACAATTGAAAAATCCATTCGGTCATGTGTCAAACACATACAATCTCTCAGAGATATCACAAACATGTCACTCAGTCTTCTGGGACACTTATCTGTCCAGAAACATATACACATACGTAAACTTGCATTCGTGGCAAACATTTGTTCGTTTACATTCTGCGCACCAGGCTCAATTGAAAATATTCCTGAACACCATTTACCATCACCAACTGTTAAATGCCAAACAACACGATTTGTGAAGGATGTGATGGAAATACTCGAACTGTATAAGCTAAACTCATACCTCACTGATTTCCCATCAAAATCATCATGGAAACGTATTTAAAATTACTTCTGCGGTTAAGGCCTGTCACAAAGTTTGGCACCGTGGTTTAGTTTATAAATTAAAAAGAATGGGTATCACAGGTAATCTTCTCAGATGGATTGAATCATATCTAACAAACCGCGAGCAAAGAGTAGTTTTAGGCTCAGAATCTTCTTCCGATTTTATTTTTAACCTACATTAACGACATTGTTAAAGGAATTAAAAGTGACATTAGACTATTTGCTGACGATACGTCCATATTTCTGCCTATTAAAGACCCGATACAAAGTGCCAAAATATTGCAAAAAGACATAAACACACTGGAAGCATGGTCGAAGAGATGGCTAGTAAAATTCAATGCCAGTAAATCAGAATCTATGTGCATATCACGTAAACAAAACCCTTTGAATCATCCAAACTTATATATGAACAATGTCCCATTGAACACAGTATCAAACCACAAACACCTTGGTGTCGTTTTTAAAAACAATTGCTCATGGAAGGCCCATATTGCGTCTATATCTAAACTTGCATGGTATCGAATATCTATGTTACAAAAACAAAAATACGTTCTAAATAGAGAAACCCTAGAAAAATGTTATTTCACTCTTGTAAGACCAATCATAGAATACGCAAACGTTATCTGGGACAATTGCACAATAGCAGAATCTGACAAGTTGGAAGATATACAACTAGAAGCTGCGCGTATTGTAACAGGATGTACCAGATCCACGAGTAATAATAACCTTATAATTGAAGCAGGTTGGGAGACTCTAAAAAAGAGACGTGAAAATTCAAAACTTTATTTATATCACAAAATGATCTATAATTCGGCCCCGGAGTATCTACAAAACTTAGTGCCCCCACTTGTATCCGAGGTATCGAAAATTAATACCCGTAACTCAAAAAACTTTCGGCTACCCCAATTTAACGCCAATTCACACGACCGGTCATTCATATTAAATACAGCAGCCCTCTGGAATTCACTGCCGATGAGCACACGCGACATAGTGAATTACGACGAATTTAGAACAACAATAAACACTAGTCATAAAAAGAAGAATTCACGCTTCAAATATTGTTACACAAGAAAAGCACAAGTAATCCACACACGTCTTAGAAACTATTGTAGTGACCTAAACGCGCATAAATACCAAAATTATATCTCTGTCACTGATCGCTGTGTTTGTGGCCAAATAGAAGATAGCTACCACTACATATTCAAATGTCGGCGTTACCGTCCACATAGGCAAATTCTTCTTGGAAAGATCCCAGACGCAATAGTTCCCTCAGTTTATACTTTTCTCAATGGCGATGATACAATGAGTCTACAAACGAATCTAACTATTTTTGAAGAATTCCAAAAATTTATTATCCACACACAACGATTTTAGTTGCTTAATTATAAATCGGTCAGCAGCATCTTAAGCATCATACGTAACATGTAATAAAATGAATAATCCGTTCCATTCTACTCCCCTCACCACTCCCCTCCATCTTTGTCTTCTTATCTTAAATTCTCCTCTTATTCTTTATACCCAAAAATCATAGGACCAATGTAATATCCGAATTATCTATCTACTGTCCGGTCCCGACACTAACGTCAATTTCCATGATGATTTATATAGTATATTATACAGGGGCCCTAGATGATACATGGGGAGAACGACACCTGAAAAGCGATGTGCTTACTGTCGTTCTCCCTTTCTACCAGATATATCACATATTACCATTATACATTATATTAATTCCTTGTGTATTCCCTCGTTCAATTTATATTATGTATATTATATATTTGGTGGATAAATAAACTATGCTTAAACCAAGGCCTGTTATGCTGATTTTTGGAACACGTCTGTAAGTAGCGAAAACTACAATCGAAAGTTGCCTACCATTCATAACGACCCGCTAGCCACTTGTAGTATCTGGAAGTTGTTGTCCACCGACCTGACAATTCCAAAGAACTGAAACACTTAGGACTACTCTTTAATAGAACACTGTTAAAAATAATTCCATTTGCAGCTCATGTGGACTTTCATTCGACAATGAGATGGAACACATAACTAATTCGTGCAATGCTTACCCAATGCATCTTCTCCGATACCAATTTTGGACCATTCTCTTGGACAATTTTGGTATAGAATGTTTTGTGTTCTTGGACTGTATGCAATATTCGATTGTATCCTGTTGGAAGGTATTAATGTCGACCCTACGTGTATCTGGTGGATTCCTGGCCAGACATTATAATATTCGCAGCCACATTCCTGATTAAGGAAATTAGGCCCAAGCAAACATTCATAACGTCGTCTCACCGACTCATCCAGACGCATGAGACAAAACTCGCAGTTATACCATAGCCACAACCAGATGACCATATGGTCGGGGTAATGCTGACTTGAAAATATTCTCACAATTGACAGAAACTCTTTTTGTTATGCCTAACAGCACATTCATCCATTTTGTGTATGCATCTCAAATTCTCTCTTTCTCTTTCTGCTCTCTTTGATTTCTCAATCTCCGTTGTACAGTATATATATATCCTTCTATTTATATATTTCTATTTGTCTAGTATGTGTGAGCAGACGACCAAAATGCCTGCACCACAGTAATTATATGCTTTGTATGCTGGAGGTTAATAAACAAATAATAATATGCTTGACCGGCGAAGTTAGAAGTTTCTTCAATGACACTATGACAGCCTGCACCGACAGAAACCTACCGCTAATTAATTAGTCTCACATTGTCTTCACCAACAATAAGCTAACAAAGAACGAACACCGCCAGACTCCCGTACAACGAATAGGAAATAGTTCATGATAGTCATCAAAATTTATATGATAATTCAACACAATTCCGTAAGCAGCTAAAATATTATTACATGCACCAGAGTGACCACATACCCATACTTACTTATAGTTCGAAATACTAGGACCGCAATGTATGGTTAGATTTCAGACGGGTACGGGAATCGAGTGAGAGGAACTGTCAGTGAATTTCTGGGATATTGAAATTGTTAGTTTGGGTTACAATACACCAAATACAAATTAGTAGAGTGATTTCCCCTGGCACTACCAAGCTAGGATCAGCATAAACAAAATTCTGGTAGCTGAATTGTCAATGATACATGGATGAAAAGTACACGCAAAAATGCACAAATGTGTTTATCGTCGAGAAACATCAAATATAACCACACGGTAAATGGTTATGGCTGTGCAAGTGGCGAATAATTTATGGGAGGTGTTTATGTTTTTTTCGATGTCATTTTTTCCTCAATTTTAAGGGTAGTGTGACGTTTGTCAAGCTCCAGTGTGATCTACCATGCTAACAAGTACTTTTGTGCACATTTCTGTGTGTCTAAAATGTCGTTCTTTAATTTCAAATACTCGTGCAGGGTCAAAGCTTTGCTGCGAATATAGGCCAGCGGGATTTGTTAACACTGAGGCCTATGTAAATCATTTGGTGTATTGTAACCTTTGTCGTCGTGCATCGAATGTCACTAAGTGGTTCCGGTTTACTTCCATGTAGCGAGAGTGACTAATATCCAATCTTCAATGGCGCCAATTTAGGGAGGTCGCTAAAAGAGTACGTGGCAGCTTTAAAACAAAATATCGTTTGAACGCTATTGTGGCGTGAATAATGTTGGTATACTATTACTCAATTACTAAATGGTCAAATTTCTTACACTAATCGCCAATCTTGGCATTTATGACGCTGATTTACCTGGCGTGTTTACGATTTATAGATATGGCAAGAAACGTGGTAAAAAAAAATTGGTACTCATATTTTGAGGGGCGAAGTGCTAAGTGCAACTGAATCATAAAAAGGGCGTATCAAACAGTGCTATGCTACTAAACTGCTAAGGAATGAAAATATTAAAAAATAGAGTTTCAAACTGAATTCTAGCAGTGCTATGCTGCTAAACTGCTAAGGAATGAAAATATTAAAAAAGAGAGTTTCAAACTCAATTCTAGCAGTGCTATGCTGCTAAACTGCTAAGGAATGAAAATATTAAAAAAGAGAGTTTCAAACTCAATTCTAGCAGTGCTATGCTGCTAAACTGCTAAGGAATGAAAATATTAAAAAAGAGAGTTTCAAACTCAATTCTAGCAGTGCTATGCTGCTAAACTGCTAAGGAATGAAAATATTAAAAAAGAGAGTTTCAAACTCAATTCTAGCAGTGCTCTGCTGCTAAACTGCTAAGGAATAAAAATATTAAAAAAGAGACTTTCAAACTCAATTCTAGCAGTGCTATGCTGCTAAACTGCTAAGGAATGAAAATATTAAAAAAGAGAGTTTCAAACTGAATTCTAGCAGTGCTGCTAAACCGCTAAGGAATAAAAATATTAAAAAAGAGAGTTTCAAACTCAATTCTAGCAGTGCTATGCTGCTAAACTGCTAAGGAATGAAAATATTACAAAAGAGAATTTCAAACTGAATTCTAGCAGTGCTCTGCTGCTAAACTGCTAAGGAATGAAAATATTAAAAAAGAGAGTTTCAAACTGAATTCTAGCAGTGCTCTGCTGCAAAACTGCTAAAGAATGAAAATATTAAAAAAGAGAATTTAAAACTCAATTCTAGCAGTGCTATGCTGCTAAACTGATAAGGAATGAAAATATTAAAAAAAGAGAGTTTCAAACTGAATTCTAGCAGTGCTATGCTGCTAAACTGCTAAGGAATGAAAATATTAAAAAAGAGAGTTTCAAACTCAATTCTAGCAGTGCTATGCTGCTAAACTGCTAAGGAATGAAAATATTAAAAAAGAGAGTTTCAAACTCAATTCTAGCAGTGCTATGCTGCTAAACTGCTAAGGAATGAAAATATTAAAAAAGAGAGTTTCAAACTCAATTCTAGCAGTGCTCTGCTGCTAAACTGCTAAGGAATAAAAATATTAAAAAAGAGACTTTCAAACTCAATTCTAGCAGTGCTATGCTGCTAAACTGCTAAGGAATGAAAATATTAAAAAAGAGAGTTTCAAACTGAATTCTAGCAGTGCTGCTAAACCGCTAAGGAATAAAAATATTAAAAAAGAGAGTTTCAAACTCAATTCTAGCAGTGCTATGCTGCTAAACTGCTAAGGAATGAAAATATTACAAAAGAGAATTTCAAACTGAATTCTAGCAGTGCTCTGCTGCTAAACTGCTAAGGAATGAAAATATTAAAAAAGAGAGTTTCAAACTGAATTCTAGCAGTGCTCTGCTGCAAAACTGCTAAAGAATGAAAATATTAAAAAAGAGAATTTAAAACTCAATTCTAGCAGTGCTATGCTGCTAAACTGCTAAGGAATGAAAATATTAAAAAAGAGAGTTTCAAACTGAATTCTAGCAGTGCTATGCTGCTAAACTGCTAAGGAATGAAAATATTAAAAAAGAGAGTTTCAAACTCAATTCTAGCAGTGCTATGCTGCTAAACTGCTAAGGAATGAAAATATTAAAAAAGAGAGTTTCAAACTGAATTCTAGCAGTGCTATGCTGCTAAACTGCTAAGGAATGAAAATATTAAAAAAGAGAGTTTCAAACTCAATTCTAGCAGTGCTATGCTGCTAAACTTATATCAAAATTTATATGATAATTCAACACAATTCCGTAAGCAGCTAAAATATTATTACATGCACCAGAGTGACCACATACCCATACTTACTTATAGTTCGAAATACTAGGACCGCAATGGATGGTTAGATTTCAGACGGGTACGGGAATCGAGTGAGAGGAACTGTCAGTGAATTTCTGGGATATTGAAATTGTTAGTTTGGGTTACAATACACCAAATACAAATTAGTAGAGTGATTTCCCCTGGCACTACCAAGCTAGGATCAGCATAAAAAAAATTCTGGCAGCTGAATGGTCAATGATACATGGATGAAAAGTACACGCAAAAATGTACAAATATGTTTATCGTCGAGAAACATCAAATATAACCACACGTTAAATGGTTATGGCTCTGCAAGTGGCGAATAATTTATGGGAGGTGTTTGTGTTTTTTTCGATGTCATTTTGTCCTCAATTTTAAGGGTAGTGTGACGTTTGTCAAGCTCCAGTGTGATCTACCATGCTAACAAGTACTTTTGTGCACATTTCTGTGTGTCTAAAAGGTCGTTCTTTAATTTCAAATACTCGTGCAGGGTCAAAGCTTTGCTGCGAATATAGGCCAGCGGGATTTGTTAACACTGAGGCCTATGTAAATCATTTGGTGTATTGTAACCTTTGTCGTCGTGCATCGAATGTCACTAAGTGGTTCCGGTTTACTTCCATGTAGCGAGAGTGACTAATATCCAATCTTCAATGGCGCCAATTTAGGGAGGTCGCTAAAAGAGTACGTGGCAGCTTTAAAACAAAATATCGTTTGAACGCTATTGTGGCGTGAATAATGTTGGTATACTATTACTCAATTACTAAATGGTCAAATTTCTTACACTAATCGCCAATCTTGGCATTTATGACGCTGATTTAGCTGGCGTGTTTACGATTTATAGATATGGCAAGAAACGTGGTAAAAAAAAATTGGTACTCATATTTTGAGGGGCGAAGTGCTAAGTGCAACTGAATCATAAAAAGGGCGTATCAAACAGTGCTATGCTACTAAACTGCTAAGGAATGAAAATATTAAAAAATAGACTTTCAAACTGAATTCTAGCCGTGCTATGCTGCTAAACTGCTAAGGAATGAAAATATTAAAAAAGAGAGTTTCAAACTCAATTCTAGCAGTGCTATGCTGCTAAACTGCTAAGGAATGAAAATATTAAAAAAGAGAGTTTCAAACTCAATTCTAGCAGTGCTATGCTGCTAAACTGCTAAGGAATGAAAATATTAAAAAAGAGAGTTTCAAACTCAATTCTAGCAGTGCTATGCTGCTAAACTGCTAAGGAATGAAAATATTAAAAAAGAGAGTTTCAAACTCAATTCTAGCAGTGCTCTGCTGCTAAACTGCTAAGGAATAAAAATATTAAAAAAGAGACTTTCAAACTCAATTCTAGCAGTGCTATGCTGCTAAACTGCTAAGGAATAAAAATATTAAAAAAGAGAGTTTCAAACTCAATTCTAGCAGTGCTGCTAAACCGCTAAGGAATAAAAATATTAAAAAAGAGAGTTTCAAACTCAATTCTAGCAGTGCTATGCTGCTAAACTGCTAAGGAATGAAAATATTACAAAAGAGAATTTCAAACTGAATTCTAGCAGTGCTCTGCTGCTAAACTGCTAAGGAATGAAAATATTAAAAAAGAGAGTTTCAAACTGAATTCTAGCAGTGCTCTGCTGCAAAACTGCTAAAGAATGAAAATATTAAAAAAGAGAATTTAAAACTCAATTCTAGCAGTGCTATGCTGCTAAACTGATAAGGAATGAAAATATTAAAAAAGAGAGTTTCAAACTGAATTCTAGCAGTGCTATGCTGCTAAACTGCTAAGGAATGAAAATATTAAAAAAAAGAGTTTCAAACTCAATTCTAGCAGTGCTATGCTGCTAAACTGCTAAGGAATGAAAATATTAAAAAAGAGAGTTTCAAACTCAATTCTAGCAGTGCTATGCTGCTAAACTGCTAAGGAATGAAAATATTAAAAAAGAGAGTTTCAAACTCAATTCTAGCAGTGCTCTGCTGCTAAACTGCTAAGGAATAAAAATATTAAAAAAGAGACTTTCAAACTCAATTCTAGCAGTGCTATGCTGCTAAACTGCTAAGGAATGAAAATATTAAAAAAGAGAGTTTCAAACTGAATTCTAGCAGTGCTGCTAAACCGCTAAGGAATAAAAATATTAAAAAAGAGAGTTTCAAACTGAATTCTAGCAGTGCTATGCTGCTAAACTGCTAAGGAATGAAAATATTACAAAAGAGAATTTCAAACTGAATTCTAGCAGTGCTCTGCTGCTAAACTGCTAAGGAATGAAAATATTAAAAAAGAGAGTTTCAAACTGAATTCTAGCAGTGCTCTGCTGCAAAACTGCTAAAGAATGAAAATATTAAAAAAGAGAATTTAAAACTCAATTCTAGCAGTGCTATGCTGCTAAACTGCTAAGGAATGAAAATATTAAAAAAGAGAGTTTCAAACTGAATTCTAGCAGTGCTATGCTGCTAAACTGCTAAGGAATGAAAATATTAAAAAAGAGAGTTTCAAACTCAATTCTAGCAGTGCTATGCTGCTAAACTGCTAAGGAATGAAAATATTAAAAAAGAGAGTTTCAAACTGAATTCTAGCAGTGCTATGCTGCTAAAATGCTAAGGAATGAAAATATTAAAAAAGAGAGTTTCAAACTCAATTCTAGCAGTGCTATGCTGCTAAACTGCTAAGGAATGAAAATATTAAAAAAGAGAGTTTCAAACTGAATTCTAGCGGTGCTATGCTGCTAAACTGCCAAGGAATGAAAATATTAAAAAAGAGAGTTTCAAACTCAATTCTAGCAGTGCTATGCTGCTAAACTGCTAAGGAATGAAAATATTAAAAAAGAGAGTTTCAAACAGAATTCTAGCAGTGCTATGCTGCTAAACTGCTAAGGAATGAAAATATTAAAAAAGAGAGTTTCAAACTCAATTCTAGCAGTGCTCTGCTGCTAAACTGCTAAGGAATAAAAATATTAAAAAAGAGAGTTTCAAACTCAATTCTAGCAGTGCTATGCTGCTAAACTGCTAAGGAATGAAAATATTAAAAAAAGAGAGTTTCAAACTGAATTCTAGCAGTGCTATGCTGCTAAACTGCTAAGGAATGAAAATATTAAAAAAGAGAGTTTCAAACTCAATTCTAGCAGTGCTATGCTGCTAAACTGCTAAGGAATGAAAATATTATAATAGAGAGTTTCAAACTCAATTCTAGCAGTGCTATGCTGCTAAACTGCCAAGGAATGAAAATATTAAAAAAGAGAGTTTCAAACTGAATTCTAGCAGTGCTATGCTGCTAAACTGCTAAGGAATGAAAATATTAAAAAAGAGAGTTTCAAACTCAATTCTAGCAGTGCTATGCTGCTAAACTGCTAAGGAATGAAAATATTAAAAAAGAGAGTTTCAAACTCAATTCTAGCAGTGCTCTGCTGCTAAACTGCTAAGGAATAAAAATATTAAAAAAGAGACTTTCAAACTCAATTCTAGCAGTGCTATGCTGCTAAACTGCTAAGGAATAAAAATATTAAAAAAGAGAGTTTCAAACTCAATTCTAGCAGTGCTGCTAAACCGCTAAGGAATAAAAATATTAAAAAAGAGAGTTTCAAACTCAATTCTAGCAGTGCTATGCTGCTAAACTGCTAAGGAATGAAAATATTACAAAAGAGAATTTCAAACTGAATTCTAGCAGTGCTCTGCTGCTAAACTGCTAAGGAATGAAAATATTAAAAAAGAGAGTTTCAAACTGAATTCTAGCAGTGCTCTGCTGCAAAACTGCTAAAGAATGAAAATATTAAAAAAGAGAATTTAAAACTCAATTCTAGCAGTGCTATGCTGCTAAACTGATAAGGAATGAAAATATTAAAAAAGAGAGTTTCAAACTGAATTCTAGCAGTGCTATGCTGCTAAACTGCTAAGGAATGAAAATATTAAAAAAAAGAGTTTCAAACTCAATTCTAGCAGTGCTATGCTGCTAAACTGCTAAGGAATGAAAATATTAAAAAAGAGAGTTTCAAACTCAATTCTAGCAGTGCTATGCTGCTAAACTGCTAAGGAATGAAAATATTAAAAAAGAGAGTTTCAAACTCAATTCTAGCAGTGCTCTGCTGCTAAACTGCTAAGGAATAAAAATATTAAAAAAGAGACTTTCAAACTCAATTCTAGCAGTGCTATGCTGCTAAACTGCTAAGGAATGAAAATATTAAAAAAGAGAGTTTCAAACTGAATTCTAGCAGTGCTGCTAAACCGCTAAGGAATAAAAATATTAAAAAAGAGAGTTTCAAACTGAATTCTAGCAGTGCTATGCTGCTAAACTGCTAAGGAATGAAAATATTACAAAAGAGAATTTCAAACTGAATTCTAGCAGTGCTCTGCTGCTAAACTGCTAAGGAATGAAAATATTAAAAAAGAGAGTTTCAAACTGAATTCTAGCAGTGCTCTGCTGCAAAACTGCTAAAGAATGAAAATATTAAAAAAGAGAATTTAAAACTCAATTCTAGCAGTGCTATGCTGCTAAACTGCTAAGGAATGAAAATATTAAAAAAGAGAGTTTCAAACTGAATTCTAGCAGTGCTATGCTGCTAAACTGCTAAGGAATGAAAATATTAAAAAAGAGAGTTTCAAACTCAATTCTAGCAGTGCTATGCTGCTAAACTGCTAAGGAATGAAAATATTAAAAAAGAGAGTTTCAAACTGAATTCTAGCAGTGCTATGCTGCTAAAATGCTAAGGAATGAAAATATTAAAAAAGAGAGTTTCAAACTCAATTCTAGCAGTGCTATGCTGCTAAACTGCTAAGGAATGAAAATATTAAAAAAGAGAGTTTCAAACTGAATTCTAGCGGTGCTATGCTGCTAAACTGCCAAGGAATGAAAATATTAAAAAAGAGAGTTTCAAACTCAATTCTAGCAGTGCTATGCTGCTAAACTGCTAAGGAATGAAAATATTAAAAAAGAGAGTTTCAAACAGAATTCTAGCAGTGCTATGCTGCTAAACTGCTAAGGAATGAAAATATTAAAAAAGAGAGTTTCAAACTCAATTCTAGCAGTGCTCTGCTGCTAAACTGCTAAGGAATAAAAATATTAAAAAAGAGAGTTTCAAACTCAATTCTAGCAGTGCTATGCTGCTAAACTGCTAAGGAATGAAAATATTAAAAAAAGAGAGTTTCAAACTGAATTCTAGCAGTGCTATGCTGCTAAACTGCTAAGGAATGAAAATATTAAAAAAGAGAGTTTCAAACTCAATTCTAGCAGTGCTATGCTGCTAAACTGCTAAGGAATGAAAATATTATAATAGAGAGTTTCAAACTCAATTCTAGCAGTGCTATGCTGCTAAACTGCCAAGGAATGAAAATATTAAAAAAGAGAGTTTCAAACTGAATTCTAGCAGTGCTATGCTGCTAAACTGCTAAGGAATGAAAATATTAAAAAAGAGAGTTCAAAACTCAATTCTAGCAGTGCTCTGCTGCTAAACTGCTAAGAAATAAAAATATTAAAAAAGAGAATTTCAAACTCAATTCTAGCAGTGCTATGCTGCTAAACTGCTAAGGAATGATAATATTAAAAAAGAGAGTTTCAAACTGAATTCTAGCGGTGCTATGCTGCTAAACTGCTAAGGAATGAAAATATTAAAAAAGAGAGTTTCAAACTGAATTCTAGCAGGGATCTGCTGCTAAACTGCTAAGAAATAAAAATATTAAAAAAGAGAATTTCAAACTCAATTCTAGCAGTGCTATGCTGCTAAACTGCTACGGAATGATAATATTAAAAAAGAGAGTTTCAAACTGAATTCTAGAAGTGCTCTGCTGCTAAACTGCTAAGGAATGAAAATATTAAAAAAGAGAGTTTCAAACTGAATTTTAGCAGTGCTCTGCTGCTAAACTGCTAAGGAATAAAAATATTAAAAAGGAGAGTTTCAAACTCAATTCTAGCAGTGCTATGCTGCTAAACTGCTAAGGAATGAAAATATTAAAAAAGAGAGTTTCAAACTCAATTCTAGCAGTGCTATGCTGCTAAACTGCTAAGGAATAAAAATATTAAAAAGGAGAGTTTCAAACTCAATTCTAGCAGTGCTATGCTGCTAAACTGCTAAGGAATGAAAATATTAAAAAAGAGAGTTTCAAACTCAATTCTAGCAGTGCTTTGCTGCTAAACTGCTAAGGAATGAAAATATAAAAAATAGAGTCTCAAACTGAATTCTAGCGGTGCTATGCTGCTAAACTGCTAAGGAATGGAATTATTGGAAAAGAGAGTTTCAAACGGAATTCTAGCGGTGCTATGCTGCTAAACTGCTAAGGAATGAAAATATAAAAAAATAGAGTCTCAAACGGAATTCTACCGGTGCTATGCTGCTAAACTGACAACCAAGGGCGATAGGTCTCTCTAGCCAGTTACATTAGACACAATAGTTGGTCATGGTGGTTGTTCAGTTTATCTAGGCAGTAATCTCGATGCATATAGCTATCAATGACGGCTAGTCTATAAACAGCTATTGATAATAGTCACTATAGCCAATCAGGGTGGTATGTCTATATTGCCAGTTACATTAGTCACTGTAGCTAGTCGTGATGGCTATTTAGTACATGTGGGCAGCAATATTGTTCAAAGTAGCTATAAGTGTATAATATTCTACACAGTAAGCTAGTAAATGTAGTCACTATAGCTAACCTGGGTGGTAAGTCTATCTTGCTAGTTAATCAGTCACTATAACTAGCCATTGTGGTTAATCAGTACATGTGGGCAGTAGTATTGATCAACATAGCTAGCTATAGTGGATAATCTTTCCAGAAAGCTAGTAAGTGTAGTAACTCAAGCTAACCTGGGTGTCAAGTCTATCTAGACAGTTAATTATTCATATAAACAGTCATTTTGTATGCCTATAGCTAGTCATGGTGGTTATTCAGTATATATGGGCAGTTATATATATCAAAGTAGCCAGATAGGAAGATAGTCTATACCACAAGCTAGTAATAGTAGTCACTTCAGCTAGCCAGGGTGGTAAGTCTATCTAGCCATTTACTGTAGTCATAATGGCTAATCATTGTGGTTGTGCAGTTTAAATAGGCAGTAATAATAATCAATATAGCTAGCACTGGCGGATAGTCTATTTAGTGAGCTACATTGGTTACTATATTTAGTAATTGTTGTAATTCAGTACATATGGACAGTAATATCGATCAAAGTAGCTAGCTATGGTGGATAATCTATACAGAAAAGCTGGTAAGTGTAGACATCATAGCTAACCATGGTGGTAAGTCTATCTAACCAGTTCCATTAGTCACTATAGCTGGTCATGATGGTCACAAAGTTTATACGGGCAGTAGTATTTATCAATGTAGCTAACTATATCTATCAAGCCAGCATGTAATACATTTGTCCCAACATCCATATTATATGCCAGAACCAAAGTATAGGCACATACACAATTTCTGTTTGAACCCCAAAATGAAGTTCGTGCAGTGGAAACCTAAGTCAACTATATATGAGTCATGTACAGCTGCAGGACGGTCTATATATGCCCACCATCCATATTATATGCCAGAATCCAAAGATATAGGCACATACACATTTTCAGTGATGGGCCCTTAAATGTTTGAAACACGATATGGAGCCCGTGCAGTGAAAACGTAAGTCAACTATATCAGTGTCATGCACAGATGCAGAAGGTTCAGATATGTCCCAACATCCATATTATATTCACAGAATCCCAAGATTTAGCCACCTACTCATTTTCTATGATGGGCCCCTAAAATGGCGAACATCAAATTTGAATCTCTGCAGTGTAGGGGAAACTGGGGTGGAGTGGGACAGTGGGCACTGTGGGCAGTGGAGATAACTCCATACCATCGATGAGTTGCCTATTCTGTATGAATCCTGTTGATGCTCATAAGATGTCCCCAGAACATATGACATGAATCAAACGTGTAGCAAGCATATTATATTTTTTATGTGATTTTTATGGAATCTGAGCAATATTTTTCTGAACACAACATTTTGAAATTTTTCATATGAGAGATATTTTCTTACCGACTCTGAGCTCTGAAACAACTGTGTTTGGGCTTCAAATTGTATATCTGTTTCAATACCTTAGCATAGGCGTGTTGCTAAAATATTGACTCAACTGATACATGACTATGTCGGGTTAGAGTGGGACATGTGGCTCGGTGTACATTGGGACTGTTAGTTACAGTAATATAGAGTTGAGCAGATCTTTGGAAAATACCATTCCTGGTTGCTTTTACCTTCTACATGTAGACCCCAAACAGAACTTTTTTCAATTAGTTTGTCAGATTAGAATTGGGCCCTGCGGATTGAAACTGTGTCCCACTCCTCCCCGATTGAGTGGAAGTATCAATAAAGCCTTGTGTTTCAACTATATGAATGCGTGTTACCACAGAACGAATTTCCCTCTTTGAATGAATAACTATTTCAGTTGTTGTTATAGGGTATGTTATGGAATTCCAATGGGTGACCCACTGTACCCCCTGACCCGGGGAAGTGTGAGACATTTGGGTACCTTGTTTAAGTTGCCAGCATGGGAAATATATCAAGATGGCAATGATGTATAAATAGTACAAAAAGCAACAGTCATGTAGCACAAATTGAGTAATGAGCAATCAAAGAAAAAATGTCCCACTCCACCCCAGTTCCCACTACACAGGGTTCACCATTTTAAGGGTCAATCATAGAAAAAGGGTATGTGTTTAAACATTTAGATTCTGGGATATATTGTGGATAATGGGACATATCTGGACCCTCCTGAATCCGGACTTGACTCAGGTATAGCTGACATAGGTTTTCACTGCACTGGCAGGGGGTGGGGTCGGAAAACAATTTCAGGCACATATGGCATTTTTTTCCCTTTCGATCATTTTTTGTACCCACCCCCACCGCCAAATGTTTTTCCGTTTTCGACAGTTTTTTCCGACCATTTTTTGACACCCACCCCCTTAAAACACTAAAACAGTAATAAAGATGCGAAAACCGGCGGAAACAGTTGTTAATAACTTTCAAGTGAATTTAGGCCCATACTACTATGTAAGCTTCCTATGTTTTGAGAAAACACAAGCATGACTATTTTCGTTTTCTGAATAGATGTCAGAACACATCTATGGCGCAGTAACATTTTGATATTCTATCTGATTCGACCAGTGATTCGACTGCCCTCTCCCAACATTTAAAGAAATGGAATTATGCAATGCTGCCTTATCAGAATATATAGTCCGATTTGAGATACAACTATGATTAAAAGACATTGTTGACAGCTGATCAGTCACGTAGCTCACTTCTTCATTTAAAGGCAATAAGAAGCAACATTTATTTCTTACTACTTTTGTAAATATGTGTCCAAATGTGTCAAGTTGACAAATCGAACACACACTTAATGTGCATTATGTATGGTTAAAGTCGGTTTTGTTGATTTGAACAATTGTTAAGTTGAGGAACAAGGTTACAGCAGTCTATAGATGAGAATGTTTTGGTATTTACTTTTTTGTTTTATGTTTTTAGTTGTATAAGTCTGTAACATTCAGTCTTAGCTCAATATTATCATGTGCCAACTTTATGTGATGAGAAATCCACTTCTATTTTTACATTGTTATGACAAAGGTGGTTTTACGGACAAGCCGTCCAGATTGTTTTTCATTTGTTTTATTTGCACATTTAATTGTGTTTAGATCAATGTCTAGATTGTGATAAAACAAGCCATAGATTCACATGAAATAATGTCGCCATTAATACTTCTTTTGAATTATGACAAGTTCAGTTATATAGGCAGAATGGCTATAGTGAAGTTTTATTGGTATAATCAAACTTTGAAAACCAAACTTGGTAAAAGTTGACAATCAAAGGATGTTTTACATGGCATATTGTTATGTTTTATCAAACGAAGATATCTAGTCTAATAGTTATGACTAATACTCTATGTCCTGTTATCACAGTGTTTACTTTTTTATTTTAAAGTTTTATTTTTAATCAGCCCAGCTGAGCCCAGTTGCTGTTTCATAGTTTTATAGTGATGAGCATTCCTCTTATTTTTCCTCTTATGTTTGTTTTATATGCAGATTATTCTAAAACAAGATAATTTTGTTATGATAATGGTTGTTGTTTATATGACAATTCCCTTAGTGCTGTTCAGTGTATAAGAGATAACTTATCAGCTGCACCTTCCTGTAATACAAAACTGAATAAGTCTACAGTCAGTATATTGTATTACAAGTGTGTATATTTGATTAGCTCGGTTTAACATCAAAAGGCAGACTTTGCTTTTTAAAAATCGCTTATCACGTTCGAATTTCCCATGGACTAACACCCATTTATAAAAAATACAACTGGATAACTGTCTGCAGTCAGTTTACCAGTTAGAGTTACATTATTTATCTCATTCAAAGTGGTTTTGAAGCCCAACTCATTGCCAAATACATAAAAAAAACAAGCAGGACATTTTGTTTTTAGTTGCGGACAAAATTGCTTGTTGGTGGCTTTGACCACCCACCCACCCCGACATACGTGCCGGAAATTTTTTTTTCACCCCCCCCCCGCACTGGCTCAAATTTGGGGTTCTGGCATCTAATTTGAATATCGGGAGAATAGTTTACTTAGGTTACACCTGCACGGGCTCAAATTTGGGGTTCACCATTTTAAGGGCCCATCATAGAAATTGTTATGTGCCTATATCTTTGGATTCTGGGATATAATATGAATATTGGGTCACATCTGGACCATCCTGCATCTGGACATGACTCGGGTATAGTTGACATAGATTTGGCATAGGTTTTCACTGCACAAGCTCAACTTTGGGATTCACAATTTTAAGGGTCCATCATAAAAGATTGGTATGTGACTATATCGTTGGATTCTGGCATATAATATGGATATCGGGACATATCTGGATCATTCTGCATCTGGACATGACTCAGGTATAGTTTACTTCGGTTTTAAACGGCTCAAATTTGGGGTTTACCATTTTAAGGGCCTATTATAGAAAATTCTAATGGCCTATATCTTTGGATTATGTAATAAAATATGGATATTGGGACATATCTGGACCGTCCTGCATCTGGACATGACTCGGGTATAGTTGAGATAGGTTTTCACTGCACGGGCTCACATTTGGGGTTCACCATTTTAAGGGCCCATCATAAAAAATGGGTCTGTGCCTATATCTTAGATTCTGGCATGCAATATGGATATTGGGACATATCTGGACCCTCCTGTATCTGGACATGAATCAGGAAAAGCTGACATATGTTTTCACTGCATGGGCTCAAATTTGGGGTTCAACATTTTAAGGGCTATCATAAAAAAAATGTTATGATTTAGGGACCTGCGAATATTCGAGATTCGATTCGATGTCGATATCGGGCACCCGATTCGAGATCGACACCGAATCGGTCTGCTGATTCGGATATGTTCGAAACGGTGTTACTTTGGTGTAGTCTCGTTTTTTTGCGTCTAGATAACATATGCAAATGATATGAACTCACAAAAATTGAAGCACAAGGTTGCCAAGTTAGCCAACATAGGTAATTTTGAATGTATGTCATTCAGAATAAACGTGCATGTTGGTGTTTGATCTATTGTGGTGTGAACAGTTTATCAGATAACTATAACTACCATTGGTATCGGACTACAACAATTATATAGCTGTAATTGTCCGAGAGCCTGCTGGGTTCTATTTGCACAATTGTGTACGAAAGATTTGATGCCCCAGATTTGTTCCACCCCAGGAACGTTGAAGAAATCCGATTTCTTAAGTTCCGCATTCCTGGCGTTTTGGGGCCGGAGACCACACAAAAACTCCAAAAATGACTATTTGCACTTTTGAGTACAAAGCTGATTTGTTATATTATTAGTACACCAGCAATCACTGACCAATAATACACAATTTCTGAAACGAAATTTCCTGGCGTTTTCATTTCAGAAGGGGGTTTCTGATCGTACCCATAAAACCCCAAAAATCACTTCTATTTGCATTTTTGAGTACAAAGCTGATTTTTATATTAATAGTGCTCCAGCAATCACTGATCAATAATACACAATTTCTGAAACAAAATTTCCTGGCGTTTTCATTTCAGAAGGGGATTTCTGATAGTACCCCCAAAACCACAAAACATTACTTCTATTTGCACTTTCGAGTACAAAGCTGATTTTTGTATTAATAGTGCCATAATCATCACTGATCGATGATACACAATTTCTGAAATGAAATTTCCTGGCGTTTTCATTTCAGAAGGGGTTTCTGAATGTACCCACAAAAAAAACACTTTTATTTTCACATACTATCGAATACAAAGCACAAATTTAAGGTGAACCTGGAAAAATTTATATAAATATACAAATCTACTGACAACAAACGTTCCGCGCGTTTCATGGAGGAAAATTCGTTATTTTTTATTCTAAAAAAATGTAGTAAAACATGTAAGAAAACGAAAATTTTAGTCCGGGAACCAGGTCGATCAAACGTGCACACCCCCAGGATTAAACTTCATTCATTTTACGTAAGGATGTCTACTCAAACTATTTAGACGTTAAAAGGTGATAGTGTATGTTCCGGACAATATGGCGGCGATTTCCGGGAATATACCCCACTCACTACATACATGTTCAGCAAAAACCTATTGTTCTTGATTCCATGCCATATGCCTGTCATTTCCTGCATAATTTGACTGAAAAAAAGAGAGTCCAAAATGGAGGACAAAATGGCAACCGAAAGTAACACAAAGAGCATTTTACAGTAACTTTCACCGTAGGTGCCAGTTGCGCCACCATACATGATGTCCAACCCTAATACGATAACAGTAAGTCAAAACCCGAGTTTTCAAAAATGATAACGAAAATGGCAATCGGAAGTCAACAGTTGAAGTGCTTTACACAATGAGTATCACGTGCCATCTAAATTACCACGAGTATTGTCGTAGCCCTGCAACGATTGTTCCAAACCACAGCGCATGGTAGTGCCCCAAACAATTCAACGAACGTTCCAAGCTACACAGGTTTTGTCCCAAACTACCAAATATGAGTGTCCCTAACCATCCAACGTGTGATCCAAATCATACAATTAGCGGGCCAATCCATCCAATGAATGCCCCAAACCACCAAATGAGTGTCCCAAACAATCCAGCGAATGTTCGAAAGGAAAAGAGTGTCCCATATGCACCAAATGTTTTGTCCCAGGCCATCCGAAGAGAGTTCTATGTCATACAACGGGTGTCCGAAACCACCAACTGTCGTCGCAATCCATTCCACGGCCCAATCAGTGAACCAGTCGACAAATGAGAGTCTCATTCCACCATTCGTGTGTCCCAACAAAACCACCCAATTGGTCTCAAACTTTCCAACGGGTGGCACAAACAATTAAGTAGTGCCCTGTACGATATGCACCTGATTCCAGCACAGATAGTCCTCCAAACCATGCATCTGGTACCCTAACCCACACAATAGGTATCACAGGCCATCCAAGGAGTGTCTCATTCACCCGATCAGTGTCGCAACCCTGCAACTGTTGTTCCAAATCACAGTGCATGGTACTAGTAGTGCCCCAAACAATGCAACTGGTGTTCCTAACAAAATAGGTTCAAACCACCAAAAGTCGTCTCAATTTATAAAATGGCCCAATCATTGAATAAATCGACAAATTTATGTCCCATTCAACCACACGTGTGTCCCATATCCAAGTCGAGTGTCCAAGCCAATTCAACTGTTGTCTCAAACCATGCAATGGGTGTTACAACCACCCACCGAGTGACCCAAACCATACAACTAGTATAACAAACCAGCCATTGAGTTCCCAATCCATCCAAATGGTGTCATAAACCATCTACTAACTTGCATCTCAATACATGTAAACAAGTGTACAAAACCCTCCTCCGAGTATTCAACCCTTTCATGACGGGTGATCTGCTGATAGCATTAATGATCCTGTGCCATGCATTCTCCCATATACATGTATGCGGGTCTCCCATAGGGAGTCCTCCATATGTTATGAGAATTCTGTGACTCACATGGCCAAGGTAAGTAATGTTAGGCCAATGCATTTCCTTATATATGCGATGCACCCTATGGCACAGGATTTTCGCAAAATGTCAAGAAGCTACAGTCAAGGATTAAGACCATCAAATGAGTGTTCCAAACCACCCAATGGGTTTAAAATCCAAACCAAGAGACACTCGCTGGGTTGTTCGAGATATCCGATGGATGGTTTTGTATAATAGTTGTGACAATCATTCGATGGTGTGGGACATTCTGCATGGGGTGGATTTAGACACCAGGCGGATTGTTTTTAGACATTCTTGGTCCGGGTGGTTTGAGGCAATCGTCATGTTGCATGGGACGGCCATTGGATGGGTATGAACACTCATTGATTGGTTTTATTGGACACACATGGGATGGTGTGGGGTTCTCAATTGATGATTTGAGATGCTCGTTGTGAGGTTTGGAACACCGCGTGCATGATTTGAGACATTCTCTGGATGATATATGGTGTCAATCGTTGGATGGTTTGGATTACTCACCACGGCGTGTTTGGGCACCATTTGGATGCTTTGCGACACTAGTTGGGTCGATTGGGATGCGTATTGGGTGGTTCGGGACACTGGTTGGCAATTGGCAGTGCCCGTTCTATGGACTGTGTTGGTTTGGTATACTATATTAATTAAGATGGTGGTTTGAGACCCCAGATGCGTGGACTTAAGCTCCTTAGATGACACTCGTTAAGTGGTTTTGGAAACTCATTGGATATGTTTGGATACAAGCTTGGTGGCTTTTGTCACTCATGTCATGGCATATAGCACTATTGGCTATAAATTATATGAGAAGATTTAGTTACAATATAAATTAATGAAAATAATATGTTTTATTTTTGATGCCATAGAAACAGTCTGGTGACCTTTAGCCGAACTTGCCCAATTTTACTGCTGCCGGTGGCCATTTTGTCCCTATTTTCGATATTGATGCCATCGTTTCTGCTAAAATGGGCGGTTCATGTCTGCCATCGTATTGGTATTCAGTATTCAGTACACGGGTGAGTTCAATTACCTTCTGGGCATTACAATAATAATTGATTTTTCTTCGAAATTGTATTTTAAATCTATTTTAATTTGATGGACACTGAAGGGCCAAATCCTCGTGATATGGCTCATTACTATCAGATATCGATTTAGCATGGTACATTTTATTTTTAACAAAAAATGGAAATTATCTGGTAAAATGTAGCGAAATTTGCACAATTTTACCACTTCCGGACACCATTTTGTCCGCTATTTTGGATTTTGTAATGACAACAATAATAATATATTAATAATTTCACAAGGAACGAAATATCAAACAATAAAGCTATGCACGTAAATAGGACTTTTTTCAAAGAACTCCATAAAATTCCCCCCAAAGCGGATTTTGTAAATGTTGTTCCCCCGATTCTGCCCGAAAAAATGACAAAAATATTGCATATTATAGATTTTCCATTGTTTTATCTGTTATATGAGAATATGAAATGATAGATGTTACTTCACCATTGATTCTGACCAAGAATAATACAGATCTTAGCTAAAGGGCTTCTCCAGAAAGTAGTTCTCAGAAAGTATACACGACAAAAGTTTTTCTGTAAAATCAATTAGAAAACTGGTCACGGAGAGTTGCTCGCCCACTTTTGAAAACACCCATGACGTTGGCTATCAACTCATGAATAACTCTTGAGTTGGCGCCGATAGTTGAATGACACTACTTCAAAGCGAATGTTGTTCAGTCGGGTTCTGACACCAGCAATCAATTCTGCCCGTGTTTATACTTGACATAAATCTGTCATCGTCCTCGCTTCAAATGTCTATATAGTTCTGCAGCTTTCGAAGAAATTCCCAACGCGGTCATACTTGACATTGATTCGCGCGAACTTGTTTTTCCCCATTGTGCAGGATTGTTGAGTTGGCGCCGATAGTTGAATGACACTACTTCAATGCGAATGTTGTTCAGCCGGGTTCTGACACCAGCAATCAATTCTGCCTGTGTTTATACTTGACATAAATCTGTCATCGTCCTCGCTTCAAATGTCTATATAGTTCTGCAGCTTTCGAAGAAATTCCCAATGCGGTCATACTTGACATTGATTCGCGCGAACTTGTTTTTCCCCATTGTGCAGGATTGTGCCCATGACAGGGACACATCATTTACCATATAGGGTGAGTCCGGTGTTTAGGTATCCTGTTATATAGCAACAACATACTTTCAAATAAATCGAATCATAAATTGGAATGTCCCACCTGAAAGTGTTCATAGAATACAGGCTTCGCATAATACATGATTGTACAGCTTAATAAATACCTAACAAAGTCACGTTTAATTAAAAGGAATATTGCATTGTTTTATCGCTTATATGAGAATATGAAATGCTAGGTGTTACTACACCATTGACTCTGACCAAGTTTTTTGTTTACAATTTGGTCAGTGAACAATGATGATAGTGGAGATAGTATTAAGAAAAAATATTATCTGTGCGTACGGCAGTGCAAATAAATAATTTTTTCGGGTTTTCGTTGGGATTTAACACGAACCCACCATCTCCTTAACACATATCCCCCAGCACAAAAATTACCCACCCCAATAATACTTACTCCTATATAATTAAGTTTTATTGGGGTAGGGTCAATTGTTTCACGTGGCATGTGCTTCTTAAATGAAAACGCACGGAATTTCGTTTCTTAAACGAGGTTATTATGACTAGCGATAGCAGGATAACTATTGATGAAATTAATTTTCATGTTTTTTGGGGGCACTTTAAAAAACCCATTCAGAAATGAAAACGCCAAGGAATTTTGTTTCAGAAATTGTGTATTATTAATCAGTGATGACTAGAGCACTATTAATATGAAAATCAACTTTGTACTCGAAAGTGCAAATAGAAGTCATTTTTGGGGTTTTGGGGGATACTTTCAAAACCCCCTTTCTGAAATGAAAACGCCAGGAAATTTCGTTTCAGAAATTGTGTATTGTTGATCAGTAATTGCTAGAGCACAATTAATAAAAAAATCAGCGTTGTACTCAAAAGTGCAAATATAATTCATTTTTGGGGTTTTGTGGGGTCTCTGGCCCCTAAACGCCAGGAATGCGGAACTTAAGAAATCCGATTTCTTTGAACGTTCCTGGGGTGTAACACATCTGGGGCATCAAACCTTTCGTATGCGATTGTGCAAATAGACCCATCAGGCTCCCTGATTATAACGATGTACCCATTTCCAAGTGTGTCAAATTCTGTGTTATCTTTATTAAATAATGTAGACAAGTTACTTCAATTCCATGAGGTTGGTGATACGTTGATTGAACTACATGTCTTTAAATGTCATACTGTCACTTCTTGTGTAATGATCGCCATGACATAGCTAGATAGAAATTCAATGCAAAATATCCCAAACCCCCAATGAGACCGAGAGTGACTTGCCTATGTCATGATTTCCCTAAAAAAGATGCAAGTTCCAACTGCTGTTTAAGAAGATTAAATTGTTTATATAGTATCTAGTGAATTTTGCAGTTTTTTTAATGAGACACCGAATTACACACTGGTAAACAATGTCAACCACTAGCTGATTCGATTATCGATGTCGATATCAGTAAGGAGATTCGATATCGAGATTCGATTCGATGCAAAATCCCCGATTCGCAGACCCCTATTATGATTGTGCTATACCTTTGGATTCTGGGCATAAGATATGGATATTGGGACTTAGCTGGACCATCCTGCATCCGGACTTGACTCATGTATAGTCATCTACATTGGTAGATATGCTGGGCAACTTGTGTTTCCCCACTGGTATTAAAGTTGTCATGTTTACAACCAAGTGGCACATGTTTTCACTGCACGGACTCAAATTTGGTGTTCGGGTTCGCCATTTTAAGTGTGCCTATATCTTTAGATTCTGGTATTTAATATGGATATTGGGACATATTTGGACCCTCCTGTATCTGGACATGAATCAGGAAAAGCTGACATATGTTTTCACTGCACGGGCTCAAATTTGGGGTTCTCCATTGTAAGGGCCCAGCATAAAAAATGGGTATGCGCCTATATCGTTGAATTCTGGTATATAATATGGATGTTGGGACATATCTGGACCGACATGCATCTGGGCATGACTCAAGTATAGTTTACTTAGGTTTAAACTTGAGGGGCTCAAATTTGGGGTTTACCATTTTAAGGGCCCATCATGGAAAATTGTTATGTGAATATATCTTTGGATTCTGGGATGTAATTTGGATATTGGGACATATATGGACCATCATGCTTATGTACATGACTCAGGTATAGGAGACATAGATTTTCACTGCACGGGCTCAATTTGGGGATCACCATTTTAAGGGCCCATCATAAAAAATTGGTATGTGCCTATATCTTAGATTCTGGCATGCAATATGGATATTGGGACATATCTGGACCCTTCTGTATCTGGACATGAATCAGGAAAAACTGACATATGTTTTCACTGCACGGGCTCAAATTTGGGGTTCTCCATTGTAAAGGCCCATCATAAAAAATGCGTACGCCCCCATATCGTTGAATTCTGCCATATAATATGGATGTTGGGACATATCTGGACCGACCTGCATCTGGGCATGACTCACGTATAGTTTACTTAGGTTTAAACTTGAGGGGCTCAAAATTGGGGTTTACTATTTTAAGGGCCCATCATGGAAAATTGTTATGTGCATATATCTTTGGATTCTGGGATGTAATGTGGATATTGGGACATATATGGACCATCATGCATATGTACATGACTCAGGTATAGTAGACATAGATTTTCACTGCACGGGCTCAAATTTGGGGTTCACCATTTTAAGGGCCCATCATAAAGAATTGGTATGTGCCTAGGTCTTAGATTCTGGCATGCAGTATGGATATTGGGACATATATGGATCCTCCTGTATCTGGACATGAATCAGGAAAAGCTGACATATGTTTTCACTGCACGGGATCAAATTTGGGGTTCTCCATTGTAAAGGCCCATCATAAAAATGGGTATGCCCCCATATCGTTGGATTCTGGCATATAATATGGATGTTGGGACATATCTGGACCGACCTGCATCCGGGCATGACTCACGTATAGTTTACTTAGGTTTAAACTTGAGGGGCTCAAAATTGGGGTTTACCATTTTAAGGGCCCATCATGGAAAATTGTTATGTGCATATATCTTTGGATTCTGGGATGTAATGTGGAATTTGGGACATATATGGACCATCATGCATATGTACATGACTCAGGTATAGTAGACATATATTTTCACTGCACGGGCTCAAATTTGGGGTTCACCATTTTAAGGGCCCATCATAAAGAATGAGTGTGTGCCTATATCTTTAGATTCTGGCATATAATATGGATGCTAGGACATACCTGGACCATCCTGAATCTGAGCATGACTCATGTACAGTTTTCTTGGGTTTAAACTGCACTCGCTCAAATTTGGGGTTCACCATTTTAATGGCCCATCATGGAAAATTGTTATGTACCTGTATCTTTCGATTCTGAGATATAATATTTATTTTGGGACAAATCTGGACCATCATGCATCTGGACATGACTCATTTATAACTGACATAGGTTATCACTGCACGGGCTCAAATTCAGGGTTCTCCAATTTAAGGGCCCATCACAGAAAATTGTTATGTGCCTATATCGGATTATATATATAGTATGGATGTTGGGACATTGCTGGACCATCATGCATCTGGACATGACTAATGTATAGTTTGCCTAGGTTTAAACTGCACGGGCTCAAATTTGTTCATCATTTTAAGGGACCATCATAGAAAATGGGTATGTGCCTATATCTTTGTATTCTGGCATATAATATGGATATTGGACATATGTGGACCATCCTGCATAGTTCTGGACTTGACTTAGGTTTAGGTGACATAGGTTTTCATTGCACAGGCTCAAATTCGAGATTCAAGGATGTGTGTACTATTTCATTTTCCTAGTTGGAGTAATTCCCTGATAAGCATTTGTAACTATGTAACAAAAAACACGTACGGGTGAAATATTTTCATTTTTCAAGTTTGAGTAATTCTCTGATTTCCAAATGTAACTATGTAACAGTTTGAAACTCTTTTTTAAAAATATTTTCGTTGCTTAGCAGTTTAGCAGCATAGCACCGCTAGAATTCAGTTTGAAACTTTCTGTTTTAATATTTTCATTCGCTAGCAGTTTAGGAGCATAGTACCGCTAGAATTGAGTTTGAAACTCTCTTGTTTAATATTTTTATTTCTCAGCAGTTTTGCATGGAACCGCTAGGATTGAGTTTGAAACTCTCTTTTTTTAATATTTTCATTCCTTAGCAGTTTAGCAGCATAGCACTGCTAGAATTGAGTTTGAAACTCTCTTTTTTAATATTTTCATTCCTTAGCAGTTTAGCAGCATAGCACTGCTAGTATTGAGTTTGAAACTCTCTTTTTTAATATTTTTATTCCTTAGCAGTTTAGCAGCATAGCACTGCTAGAATTGAGTTTGAAACTCTTTTTTAATATATTTATTCCTTAGCAGTTCAGCAGCAGAGCACTGCTAGAATTCAGTTTGAAAATCTTTTTTAATATTTTCATTCCTTAGCAGTTTAGCAGCATAGCACTGCTAGAATTCAGTTTGAAACTTTCTGTTTTAATATTTTCATTCGCTAGCAGTTTAGCAGCATAGTACCGCTAGAATTGAGTTTGAAACTCTCTTGTTTAATATTTTTATTTCTCAGCAGTTTAGCATAGCACCGCTTGGATTGAGTTTGAAACACTCTTTTTTTTATATTTTCATTCCTTAGCAGTTTAGCAGCATAGCACTGCTAGAATTGAGTTTGAAACTCTCTTTTTTAATATGTTCATTCATTAGCGGTTTAGCAGCATCACACTGCTAGAATTCAGTTTGAAACTCTCCTTTTTAATATTTTCATTCCTTAGCAGTTTAGCAGCATAGCACTGCTAGAATTGAGTTTGAAACTCTCTTTTTTAATATTTTCATTCCTTAGCGGTTTAGCGTCATAGCATTGCTAGAATCGAGTTTAAAACTCCCTTTTCTCCCGACTTCTCGGAAACCAAAAAAGGAAACCGCTTTTCCGGCAATAAATATCGTTGACTTTACTTTGATATAGCAGTTAGCTCCTAAAAATACGATTACCCAAAACAATTTGACCACGTTTCTTGCCATATATGACGATTTACAATTCTCGATTATCGCCGGTACCACTGCATACCAATGTGGCCGACTCAGTATGGCAGGGGATGGCAGGAAGAGTCTTGCCAGATTATGCCACCCCCCACAATATACGACAGAATTATCCATAATTTTCATCATTATTATGTAATATGTATGTGTATTGGAAATAAAATATCCTATCCTATCCTATCAGTACGAACTGTTTTTGTAATATTACCTTTTTCGCAATATATTACGTTTAGCTATCTATGTACCTGTACGTAGGCTTTATATGTAGAGTAGTCGGAGGCGTGTTTTATCGGTTGTTCTTTATCTGATTAGTGGGGAGGGTGGGTTGATACACTATGTCAAAGGCATCTGTTGTTCATAGAGGCATCATGTTTGTTAAATTTGATAAAGTGACTTTCATTTCGAGTGACTGTTACAGTGAATTCATCTGTGTTGAATCCGACGTTCACAAATCGAGATAAGCACGTTTTAAATAAAGCGATGCCGACATGGATATAGAAATATTAAATGGCAGACATGTCAACCCAGTCACAGAGAAGGAACACATGCACTGTTTATGTTGGACATTTATGCTGCTCTTATGAACGTTTACTCTGTCAATATATGGGTAATTGACTGTTCACATCCGTGCACCGGACTATGACTTTAACTCGACAGTAATACCGTACCTTCGTATTGTGTCTCACCATCCACTCCTTTGGGGTTGTTATTCCACCCCCACTCACGGATGCTAAGAGCACACATATTCTTGTCTTTACATTGAATCCAATGACTGTACAGTCTGCGTGCCTCGTACACATTGTGTCACATCGCAAAATGTTCGACAGCTTCACTTCAGTCAGAAAATCAGGCTGTCCTTGTTGAAAATGATTCGCAGTAACGCCAGCCGCACTTTGGAGGAAACTACACAACAGTCCGAGCCAGAATTGGTCACGCACACGTAACCAACACATGTTATTTAACATTTAGGTGGAACCCTTCTCACTTCGTATTTCTCTCGCCAAGATTAACGTTGAAAGGTCACGTCATCAAAGTGTGAGTATCTTTCACGAAACAGCCACGTGATCAGCGATTGACTTTGTAAAACAAGTTGAGTATCGCGATGACGGTTTTTTTCTCCTTGAAAACCAAATCACGAAGAAAAATGCTGCAACCAGAGCTGTACAATTACACTACTGCTTCGGTTTAGAACCCGCACGGCATTCAAAACTCTCTTATCAGCATAACGGAATTGTGTTTTCCTAAATAGTATATATAACTCCGATTACTTCATGGGACGGCATTCGTGCTTCACCGGATAAAAGACAGTTCACTGTTCGGAATCTAAGAAACTCTGCATCAAGACGCAAATATGATGTTTCAACCAGCCAGACAGAAGACATACACCAGCTGAACTATACCTGACCAGTGAGTGTTTGGTGTGAACAAAGTATCGAAATCATACTGCATTCCAAACATCAAGAAAGAATGGGATATTGAACGGAATTCCACACAGGTATGCACATATAATGGAAAATGTTTCTGGGCTCGATGGAATATCAGCGGCAGGTATTGATGATCACATTTATATATACTAACTAAAGTGCCTGTCTTATGGCTGTTAACAAAAAGACCAACACAAAAACACGAAGCTCCACTTGTCTCATGTTATCGAAATGCTAACCATCACAGCAATATAAATTGATTCAGCGGCGCCAACGTCTTTCTGGAAATCGAATTCAATGCCAATTGACAACACACACCAATGCATTTCATCGAATTGTTCGTTTCCTTTATTTGCTCTTTGTGTTCGAATGTCTCGGTATAGGTTACAATACACCGAATGATTTGCATCGGCCTCAGTGTTAACAAATCCCGCTGGCCTGTATTCGCAGGAAAGTGTTGACCCTGCACGAGTATTACAAATTAAAGAACGTCCTTTTAGACACACGAACGTGTGCCCAAAAGTACTTGTCAACGTATTGTGTCACACTGCAGCTTGACAAACGTCACACTACCCTTAAAATGGAGGGGGAAAAAATTACATCGAAAAAACCTCAAACCACTCCCATAAATTATTCGCCAATTGGATAGCCATAACCGTTCGCCATGTGGCTATATTTGTTGATGTTTCTCGTCGGGAAACACTTTTGTGTATTTTTTCGCGCACTTTTCATCCATGTATCATTGACCATTGAGCTGCCAGGATTTTTATTATGCTGATCCTAGCTTGGGGGTCCCGGGGGTCCCAGGGGAAATCACTCTACTCATTTGTATTTGGTGTATTATTACCTATAATACTATATGGGCTTCTGTGGAATCAAGTACCACTTGATCGCACAGAAGCCATGAAACGACTTGTATCCCTTTACCGATATTTCTCCTGTGTGATTCATTTCTAATAAATAGAGAATGGCTTGGGTTGAATACGCAGGTATAGTGCCCAGTGGGGTGGTATAGTTCACGACGCGAAGCGAATGCTCTATTTGTTATATGTCACCAAACAATTCGAATCTGTGGCAAGCATACTCCACAACAGCATCCTACATGAGCACAGAAGTCATCGGCCTTCTATATTTACAACGCGACCGCTACACAAGTAGGGGGTGGTGGGTACCTTGATGTCGGATATGATTTTTTTTTAGCCTCGTGTCAGCAAATTTGTTCAGACCCCCCGAGATAATGCAACAAATTGGGGCAGGTTCATCATAAAGACTAATAATATGACATAAAGTTATAAAAACAGCATTTTGTTTACAATTACCTTGACCTTTCACAGTGACCTTGACCTTTGAGATGAGTACTTGCGGTCTTTTATGGAGAATATATGCATATAAATATTATTATATAACTATATTTACACACTAAGTGTTGTCATCACTAAATCAAGCATTCTGATTGGTCGGCGCCCACGTGGCTAGTTGCAGTTATTTCTCGGTGAATGCGCAAAGCCTAATAACACCAAGCTAATAACACCATCGATACGTCATTAGGTTTGGAAAGACGAATGCGTAATGCTTTGGGCGCATTTTGACTCGCGCAGGATTGACTTAATACATCATCGGGTTTCAACATGAAGAGAAATTGTTCCTATTAACTTTTGCCAAGGGTGCTATTGGGTATTTTGGGCTGATCTTGTCACGATACACTTTTCGATTTAAATATATTTACAAAAGTGGCTTTTTCGCTAAATGTATATAAATATAAGGATTAACTGTCATGTGGACTATTTTTTATGGAGATGTAACGGTGAGGTAAGTGGACATAACTTGTATGTAAAACCCTTCGGGTTTTACACAAGTTATGTCCACTTACCTCACCGTTACATCTCCATAAAAACAGTCCACATGACAGCTAATCCTTATATATCCACCAAAATGTCAACCGTTATCACAAATATACTTCATATATGATAATTTTCCAGAATTCTCAGATATCACACACGGTTGCTATGCTAACACCATATAGGCAACTAAGCGACAAGAAGCTTATCAACATTGGATCTCAATGTGTCCAGTATATGGGCTTTACGAAAAAATATGTTCCACAAAATCCCCAATTGTTTTTAAGAAACCCATTTTTTTTTTTACAAATATGTCCCAATGCTTATTATATTGTAAAGAGACACACATATCTTCAATACATTAGCACCCCATCTCACCAGATCAAAGAGACAGCACATCGCACATTTTATCATTTATGTAAGACAAATTTTCACGATACTACCCAACGGGCTTCTGGGTAGACAGTTTTATTCAAATGGGTTTAGTCGGTACTTTACAACTAGAATAAGCTACTACGCAATGCACACTACTAGTTTTCAGAATCTTATTGTTTGAAGATGTCTCACCAAATCGCACACGTGCTAAATATTAGGCGATCAGCGTTAAAGTGGTTATTTCAGCATTGATAATTCACTCAATGTTGATATCTATGGTTTTGTGTGCAGCAATACGTTTCGCGTATATATGTGACCTTGGTGAATATAACACGACATAATTTCCAAGTATAAACACAGTATCTGCTAAATGTATGTAAACAACTTTGGATTAGTTTAGGATTTATTGAAGACAGTCTATGGTACTCTTTTGTGTTTTGATAAATTGTGTCCATAGTATACCACCATGTATTATTATGATAAACATGTGTTATGTATACACAAGGTGTTTGTATCGATTCATGATCATAACCTCAATCATTTGCTTTTCGCAGACGATCTGGTGATATTATCTGAATCACCAACAGGTTTACAATCGGGAATTAAGAAGTTAGAGCAATACGCGCTTGACAATGGACTATCTGTTAATGTAAGCAAAACAAAATGTATGATCTTTCGTTCAAGGAAAACAAAACATGGTCCTGTATTTAACATTAATGATATGCCAATAGAAGTAGTGGATGAATATAAATATTTAGGACTAATTTTCACATCTAATGGAAAAATGAAAAAAAATACAGGATAATCTGAGCGCAAAAGCATCAAAAGCCATGTTCTTTTTAACAAATTTAACAAAAACAACACCGGTGTTACCTATCGCCATTAAATGCAAATTATTCGATAAACTAATTAAGCCTATTTTATTGTATGGATGTGAGATATGGTCCACTGACCTTAATTTGCCGTTCAAAGATACCATACCATGTGAACAAACACATCTAAAGTTTTGTAAACGGGCTCTATGTTTGAATAGAAAGGCCTCAAATCACGCTTCTAGAGCAGAGTTAGGCCGTTTCCCTATCGCGAATGATGCCATTTTACAACTCTTCAGGTACATGCTAAAACTATCAAAAGTAGATGACCATAATATCTTATCCGCATGCTACAAAGAATCTCTAAATTGTAAATTACCTTTAACATGGCTCACCCAATTGTCGCGTTATAACATTGTAATCAATAACGCAGGCCAATTATCAGGGCAGCGTGAACAAATGCTGACTAAGACATTGAAATCAGAACACATGGAAGTGTTTCACAATGATATATTCAATGACGATAGACCGACAGGGAAAAATAAACTACGAACCTATAGGATATTTAAAGATGAATACAAAATTGAGCCATATGTCATTCACACACGATCACAAATTGCTTGCGAAATGTTTTCTAGATTCCGCGTGAGCAACCACATATTGGCAATAGAAAAAGGGAGGCATAGACAACCAGTAATACCATTAGAAAATCGGCTGTGTTCCATGTGTGACAAACAATGTGTCGAATCTGAAATGCATTTGATCATTGAATGTAACGCATACGATGATTTAAGATCTAATTTATTCAGCGAAATTGAGAAACACGATAGTGAATTCAATAATTTGAATGATGCCGATAAATTTGCACTGATTATGAGAAATGATAACATTAAATTAATTAACAAGGTTTGCAACATAGTCCGGCTATTCTTCCTTTGGCGGAATAATAAAACTTGAAGAAATTGTTGAGGGAATGTTGATAAGAACTGTGTTTGTTATAATAATTTTGTTATGTATTGCTTATTTATGTATATGATATTCATCAGTATCTTGCAACTGCCCATTGGGGTGTTTTGCAATAAATTCTTGTATCTTGTATCTTGTATCGCGACGAGGCTAGTTTTTCCTTGGTCGCCGAGTCGCTATGTGGCCACGAAAACCTAGCCGAGTCGCGATAAAAGAATCGTTGCAAACACATTGTATATATAACATATTTATCTACCATTGGTCTAACATAATCCACGCACAAATTATATTTTAGAAGTTTCTTAAATACCAAAATTGTTGGATTTGTGTCCGACGATTAGCTTTTTTCAGTAAATTCTCCCAACCTGCAAAGCTAATCTGCGTCACGCGATTAGCTCACTTTGCTAAATTCTCCCAACCTGCAAGTTCACGCGAATATGCCAAACGGAAATTGAATTCAATGGACAAAATCTCATACACATGCACGTTTTATATAATCTATATCTATATTTGCGAATGTCTGTCTGTCTGTCTGTCTGTGTTCTATAGAAATTCACAGAGGACCATCTAGATGATGCCAAAGGGGTCTTCTAGGAGTAGCTTTTTACGAGAAAGATAATGGTCGGGGTTAGAATTTTCTAAAGTGAGGCCGTTGTTGTCAGGGGCAGAAAAGGGGGAGGGGCAGAAAAACAAATTGTCCCCGATTGCCACCAAACTTATATATAATCATTCCCATAATATGAGTATTTCTAATGGCGTGGTTTAAATATGGCAAAAGTCGCGCCGTTCGCGTCAGGGGTGCCCGGAAGGGGGGGGGGGTGCATATTTTTTTTCTGTCGCCGAGTGCCACGAAACTTACATATAATCATCCACATGATATGAAGAATCCAACGGTGTGGTTTAAATATGTCAAAAGTGGCATCGTTTGAGTCAGGGATGAACGGAAGGGGAGAGGGGCACCAAAATTGATAAAACTAATTTTACCGCCCATTTCCACCAAATTGATATATATTCTTTTTCTTGATACAAGGAATCTAATTGTGCGATATAACAACGCCAAATTGTTGTTTTTGGATGAGAGATTGGGAGGGGGTGGGCACTAAATTTGATAATAAGTCGCCGATTGCCACCACACTTATACAAAATCATCCACACGGTATGAGGAGTCTAATGGTGTGGCTTTTATCTGTCAAATGTGGCCTCATTCGAGTCAGGGTTGCATTGAAAGGGACAGGAGAACCAAAATTGATGCACAATTGTTTAGCGCCAATTTCCACCAAATTGATACACGTTCTTATCCATGATACGATGAATCTAATCGTGATTTAAAGACGCCATAGTGGTGCTGTTTGTGTGAGAGATGAAGAGGGGAGGGATTGCCACCAAATTTGATAAAAAAAAAAATAGTCGCCGATTATCACCAAACTTATAAACAATCATCTCCATGATATCAGGAGTGTAATCGTGTGGTTTAAGGATGTCACAAGTGGGGCACTCTAGTCAGTGGTGTATAGAGATGAGAGGGACACAAACATTATATCTATATGTTTAGTGCCGATTTCCACCAGATTGATACATATTCTTCTCCGTGATATGAGGAATCTTATCATGTGGTTTAGATACACCAAGTTGGTGCCCTATGAATGAGAGATATGGGGACCTTAAATTTGATACGAATTTGTATACTCGCCAATTTTCACCAATTTCATATAAATGCATCTCTAATCTCTAACGAGTCGTAGTGTGTGCAGCTTGAGTCCGAAATAGGGACGGGAGGGTCACCAAAACTGATACAAAATATTTTTAGTACCAATTACCATCAAATTCAGACACGTTCTTCTCAAATGATACAAGAAATAAAATCGTGCTGTCTGTCTGTCTTTTGTCTGTCTGTGTGCGTTATATATATATAACTTCACGCGGTACAATCGAAATGGCACCAAGGCGTTATAAGAGGGGTAACTTTTTACAAGGAAGATAATGGTGCGGGTTAAAATTTTCTAAAATGACGCTGTTGGTGGGAGGGGAAATTTAAAAAATATGGTGAAATAGTTTTGTTGCTGATTTCCACCAAACGAATACATAATCACCTTCGCAATATGGCGTTGTTAGAGTCAGTGTTGCATCAACAATTGATTTAATAAACAAAATTCCACCAAATTCATACACATTTTTCTCATGATATACCATGAATTAAATCACATTTGGTGTCGTTTGCGTCACGGATGGCGAGCGGTTATGCACTATCATTGATAAGATTGGTATTCGCCGATATCCACATATAAGTTATATACAGTCACCAGGCCATCTCCATATCATTTTAAGTAGTTGGGCGTTCATATTTCACAATCCCGGCATATGGTGACCCACATGAGTCACTTGAACAATTATATCTTCTTAACAGTCATATTTATATGGGAATGGCAATCAAGGCATTCACACAATGAGCTAGCAAAAAGAGATAACTAGAAAAAGCACTAAACGTATATTTATCATTCTATTGAAGAGATACATATATTCGTGCAAACTGAGAGACATCGAACCGTCAGAGGATTGCATATGTATAATAACAAAATTTAGTCTGTTCCATTCAATACAGTTTCCACAAAAAGTTACAATTTGTCAAGAGATATGGAAGGCCTGTTCAAAATAGTGGTCACAGTGTGCAGTGAAATATAGTTTATTCTGATATACAAGAAAATGCAGTTAGTAGCACAAGGTCAAATCGCGCGGTTACATTGAAAAACAAAAATTAATGGATCGACCAAAGCCATGGGACCAATCCCGCCAGTTGCGGGCTAATCTGCTAGTCTCCTCTATATTTTTGAGACATACAGAATATATATATATCCATATATCCTTTATAGACTCGAAAACGGCTCAACCGATTGAGCCCAAACTTCCTATCTAAGGGTAAAAATCCAAGGAAAGTGTCATCGCACCATTCGCGAGGCGTGCGACAACTCGTTCACCCTTCAACTGCCAACGTAATGGGGATTGATGGGTTAATCGCGTGATAATTAATGAGCGTTTGTATATGAGGCGTCGCTATTAAAGAGCGTTTATCTACTTTAATGAAAATATACGGCATTTGACCGTCTCGGAAACTGGGGATATCGAGACGAAATTTCGTACTTAGGGGTACTGCCACCGCTGATGCCCGAAATATCGCCCAAGGTCATTTGAAGGTCAGGTAGGGGTCACGGTTTGACCCGTCCAAAACACTCCCCGGACAAAAGTCACCCTAGGTATCAAATTTTGTCGAAATCCGTCCGTTTTACCAGATTTGACATTGAATTGACCATTTTGAAGGTCAAGGTCAGGTCGTGGTCACGATTTTACCAGTCCAAAACAAACCCGGACAAAAGTACCCCTAGGTTTAAAATTTCGTCGAAATCCGTCCGTTTTACCCGATTTGACATTGAATTGACCAGTTTGAAGGTCAAGGTCAGGTCGGGGTCACGATTTTACCCGTCCAAAACACTCCCCGGACAAATATATCCCTAGGTATAAAATTTCGTCGAAATCCGTCCGGCCGTTTTCGAGTTTATAAAGGACATATGGATATATGGATATATACGGAAGTCTCCAAATATATAGTAGACTAACAGGTTAGCCCGCCACTGGCGGCGTTCGTCAGAAACATGACAATTTTTTATTTTAAAAATTTATTTTCAATTAATTTTATTTTTTTCAATGAGTTAATATTAATTTTGTGTTTATAACATGAGTTAAATGTGCATTTTTAATTTACTGGATTTTTTTTTTTAATTAATTTTTTAATTTAATTTTTGGTTTTTCATTATTTAACCCGATTAGACCTTATTTTACCCGATTATGGTGAAGAAGACATAAGAATCGCACAACACGCAGTACCCGTCCCTAAAAGAGGTATGATTTAAGGTACATCGGGCGGAAAAACTGACCCGATGAAAATTTCCCCCGTGCCTAGGAACGACAGACATAAGAATCACACAACACGCATTTTTTGTTTTCACAAAACACGCCTTTTTAATCGAGATAAATGCATTTCGCGTTTGCACCGTTGTTTCGTATGCATGGGTAACCGTTTAGCAACGTCGATGGCAATAAAGAGCGTTAGTCGGTTAACAACTCCAAATATGGTCAATATAGAGATCGTTGATGCCTTAACCCCCGAAGTGCCGTTTGCGGTGATTTTGATGATTGGGAGTGGAGAATGAGTGCTCAGAGCTTGTCCAAAATGCGACGTTGACCATTCCCGTGGGATTTTACCCTTAGATAGGAAGTTTGGTCTCAATCGGTGCAGGCGTTTTCGATTCTAAAAAGTATATACACACATACACATATATATATTTATATTCGTAGTTCTCAAAATATATAGTAGACTAGCAGGTTAGCCCGCCACTGGCGGCGTTGGTCCGAAACATGACATTGTTTTGGCTTTTCAATGAGTTAATTGTGCCTTTTTAATCAAGATAAATTATGGTACCCGTCCCTAAAAGAGGTATGATATAAGGTACAAACTGACCCGATGAAAATTTCCCCCGTTCCTAGGAACGACAGACATAAGAATCACACAACACGCATTTTTTAATGAGTAATTTTGTCTTTTTAATCAAGAGGAATTATGATACCCGTCCCTAAAAGAGGTATGCCAACGATGTCGTTGTTGTTGGCATTCGCGGCTTGGGGCAACACGCATTTTTTAATGAGTTAATTCTGTCTTTTTAATCAAGAGGAATTATGATACCCGTCCCTAAAAGAGGTATGCCAACGATGTTGTTGTTGTTGGCATTCACGGCTTGGTGGCCACCCGAAAATTCTCGCCCGAAGATTCTCACATTGCCGTAAAGAGAAAATTAGCATTGTGTGGATTTAGTAAATATTTTTTCGCCAACAATGTCGTTGTTGTTGGCATTCACGGATTGGGAGTGCCCCCACCTTTACGAGATGGTCATTCACGGCTTGGGGCAACACGCATGTTTTAATGAGTTAATTCTGTCTTTATCGATGTCGTTGTTGTTGGCATTCACGGCTTGGTGGCCACCCGAAAATTCTTGCCCGTAGATTCTCACATTGCCGTAAAGAGAAAATTAGCATTGTGTGGATTTATTAATTTGAACTAATTATTTTCTCGCCAACAATGTCGTTGTTGGTATTCACGGCTTGGGAGTGACCCCCACCTTACGAGATGGTCAAAGGAGAAGGCAGTGGAAGTCCCGTCAGATTCAGGGACGTATCGCACTGCCTCGAATTTACTAAATTTTAGCAGCAGTAGTGTTACGGATGACAAATTTACCGGAATGCAAAAATACAAATTGTCGTTGACGAGTAATTTTTGTACAGTTTTCAACCAAATGAATCAAATAAAAGTTATATTATAGGCATACTAATCCCATATAATCATGCTAACTCCTGCTAACTCCTCCGTGAGTTAGCAGGAATCGAGGGGTGTAAGTTTTGAGCTTGTTTATATGAATGTATTGAAAATAGACTAAGATTTTCAGCCGTAACAAGAAATGTATATATGAGAAAATGTAAATTCTATATTTTGGGAGGTATTAGCAAGTTTTGGCTCAACGGGTTTAGCAGTTTGAAGTGAATATGGATATAAAAATATACATATACAGATATAAAAAAAATGTAGAGTTACTCCTCTTGGATCGCGAGCGAATATCAACCCGATTAACCCCCGCCGTGTTTGCGGTGATTTTATTGATTGGGAGTGGGGAATGGGTGATCAGAGCTTGTCCAAAATGCGACGTCGGCGATCCCCTTGGCTTTTTATCAATATATATATAGACTAGCCGATGAGCCCGACGTTGTCCGGGCTATTCAAAAACCAAATTTCAAGTCGATAGCTCCACCCGTTTCCGAGATCTGGTCTGCGCATGCGCGAAGCTTGCGTCGCACGGGCTCGGCGACCCGATAAAATTCGTATCCGGGGCAAGGTACATTCACATAGCAAATTTCAAGTCGATAGCTCCACCCCTTTCCGAGATCTCGTCTGCGCATGCGCGAAGTGGACGCCGCACGGGCTCGCCAACACGACAACGTCGACCGCCTGGTCAAACTACACACACGTACCAAGTTTCGTCCCGATCGGTCGAGAATCGTAGATTTGTATAAATGACAAACAGACAAACAGACAAACAGACAGAGGTCTTCAAAATATATATGAGATAGACTAACAGGTTCGCCCGCCACTGGCGGCAATCGTCAGAAACATGACAATTTTATATTCTTTTAATTAATTGTTTTAATTAATTGTTTTAATTTAATTTTTTGTTTTCAATGAGTTAAAGGGGTACTGTACGCCATTTTCATTAAATTTCCGGTGACAACAACGATCTAATATCGATAATATATAGAAACATAAGTAATTTGAGTCGAAGATGTATTCTGTAAACGCTCAGGTTAATAATTTAAAAGTTAATAATTGACTGGAGCCATAAAATGGCGTAAATTAAATTACGAATTTCCGTAATCAAACAAAGTAATTGAGGGATACTGGATTGTTAAACCGATCACACACACGATCGCTTAAAATATTATGATGATACGGGAAGAACACTCAAGCCACTCACTGACTAGCGACGATACAATAACTTAAATGATTATATGGGATTAGTATGCCTACAATATAACTTTTATTTGATTCATTTGGTTGAAAACTGTACAAAAATTACTCGTCAACGACAATTTGTATTTTTGCATTCCGGTAAATTTGTCATCCGTAACACTACTTCGTACTCAACAGACTTTCAAATAATGAAAAAGTTGTTACCTTATTCTCCGACTCGGAGACTATAGAAACCAACAACAACATTTGGCGTACAGTACCCCTTTAATTGTCCCGTTCTAATTTTGTAATTTAATTTTTTGTTTTTCAATTTTACCCGATTTGACCTTGAATTGATCATTTTAAAGGTCAAGGTCAGGTCGAGGTCACAATTTAACCCGTCCATGACACTTCCCGTAGGTAACAAGTTTGAGCTCAATCGGTTCGAGTCTATAAAGGACATACACATATATATCATTTGTGGGTACCCGTTTCAAAGTGAAGATCACCTCGGGCAGGGGGGGGGGTCGGAAAAAATTTCCAGGCACGTATGATGATTTTTTTTTCCGGCCTCGGGGGACCCACCCACCCAATTTCTTCCGTTTCCGGCCTTTTTTTCCATGCAATTTTGGACACCCACCCTTTTTTTTCCGTTTCAGGAAGTTTTTTCCGGTCAGTTTTGGACACCCACCCCCCCTAAATTTGAGAAAATTATCAATTGAGCAACCAAATAGCTGATTATCCTGCATTATCATAATTTATTGAACAATATTTGAATAGAACAGTGCATAATGAGATAACGATACTATTTGAATTTATCATATAAGTGTCATTAATCAAGAAATGTGTCAACATAATCACATTTCAAGGGATATATAGGCAGAGTGCCAAAGTTTTTATTAACATTCATTTTCATAATATATAGTCACATGATCTAGTCACATAATCACACTTGAGTATTCTACATAATACATGGTACCGGTACAACAAATTTCAGATTATTTGATATTTTGATATTTGCAATGTGAAAAACAGTAATGCCCTAATTAATCAACTCCATAACCACAGCAGAATAATAGGTAATTTTTCAGGATTTAGTCGGAAATAGGGGAGAGCTTTCCGATGAATGACAACAAGCCATATTTCTGACTAAATCCTGAAAAATTACCCATTATTCTGCTGTGGTTATGGAGTCGTTTAATTAGGGCATTACTGTATTGCTGGAATCAAATTGTTTATCAAAACATGTGGAAATACAACTGTTCATCCCAGTTCATCCCAGTTTGAAGAATAATGCTAATACGGTATTAGCATTATTCTTCAAACTGGGATGAACTGGGATGAACAGTAGTAATACCAAACATAACCATGATATACCCGCGCTACTCTTCTTGGGGCATCTCAGAAACCAGAACTGAGGAAACATGTTATAGCGTGTAATGGCAGGCTGGTAGCCACTGCCTGAAGAAATAGGCTTCGTAATAATTGGGAATAATATGGATGGATAGCCCAATTTCACTTCATGGTCAAGTGTGCTTTCATTCTATTACTTATTTTCAGCTGAGTTCTGCATAGTTATTCTTATTTTGTTGTATCAGTAGATGGAATCCTGATTAAATTTTATTTTTCCAATAACGCAGTTTCTAGTTCTGTCAAGTTGAATTTGGGTTATTGTTGGCCATTGTGCAACTGATCCAACTTCTGATAACCTCTATATGTAGTATAGAATTACTATTAACTATATATGACCCGTTTCTGTTCAAAACACATCAAAATAAGACTGAATAACAGGAATGGAAAAAAATGTTGGCATATGGAAAAAACTGCTTTTTGGACCCAAGAGACACCCACCCACCCCATCATACGTGCCTGGAAATTTGTTTCGACCCCCCCCCCCTGCCTCGGGCGGAAAAAACTGACCCGATGAAAATCTCCCCCGTTCCTAGGAAGCCCTAAGTACGTAAGAATCACACAACACGCTCATGTCTGGATAAAGTCTTACGTCTGGACCCAGACGTAATAATCACAATACACGCATACGCTCTTTATCAACGACACTGTGGATACGAACGCTCTTTAACTAATATGATCGCACGTGACACGTAGTGGAGCAACCACACAAATACATCAAACTATCACAACAATTTCCATCTATATACGTAGTTTCCAACTGTTGCTGTGTCGGTCATGGGATTTCAAAATGTTGAATACTTTCACCCTCGTTAAAACAACTCATACACATCCATGCCAAACTAAAGCTAGCAACTTCCCACGTTTATATATGACAAATATAAATGTTTACATGGGCGCTATATCCCAAAATATCACTGGGGAAATCTTTCGCGCGAACAGTTTCATGCGCTAGCTAGCTATAGCTCTTGTCAATAGAAAACATTTCTCGTTTGAATCCAGTCTGTATTGTTCTAGAACATGGTCTTTAGAGAAGTCTCTTAATTACATTTAAGTGTATATATTGTGGAAGGCAGCTGAATTAGCTCATTGCATGGTCAAAAATTCAAACTGATAGTCAAAATGACATTTGAAAACATGATGAAGAATATAATCTTATATGCACTCACTAGTTTTAAAAGAAGAACAAACAAAAAAGGAACAATGAAAACCAAACAAACAAACAACACGTTTGTAGGGAGGGGTCCCATATTTATTGTGTGCATATTGTATATAAAATGTCCTTTGGCTATTTTGTATATATAATTGCGTTTAGTCTAGTGATGTGAAATCGGTGTTTCCGGTAAAGACCAAATGTGTCTGGATTCTGGCCCACAAAACCAACTGACGTAAATGACGTCATGGACCATGTCATGACGTCTTCGCTGGTTTTCGGTCAGCTAACCGACGAAAATGGTCAAAATGAAACTAATTCATAAGCCTACATAACATAGGATTTGTTCAGAAAAACTGAAGTCCCACAAGGCTTGGCAAAAGCGGAGCGGAAGTCACGTGATTTTTAACCCATTTTTCTTGTCCGGATTTTCATCGCGTCGAAATTCTGTTTCATGGTATTGTAAAAATTAATGACGTCATTCACGCCTAAACTCGAAAAGCAACAACGCGATTAACCCCACAGTGCCGTTTTTGTGACTGGGAGTGGAGAAGGGGTGCTCGGAGCTTCTCAGAAACGGCGCGACGACGCGTCCCGTGGGTTTTTACCCTTAGATGGGAAGTTTGGTCTCGATCGGTGCAGCCGTTTTCGATTCTATAAAGTATATATATATATATACACACATATATTTATATATTTATATACGTAGTTCTCAAAATATATAGTAGAAGACTAGCAGGTTAGCCCGCCACTGGCGGCATTTGTCAGAAACATGACTATATGAGCGTATATGCATGAGCAAGGACACGGGCGCATGCAAAATTGGACCCGATTTGCAGATTAGCCCGCCACTGGCGAGATTCGACCCATGGATTTGGTCGATCCATTATTTTTTGTTTTTCAAGGTAACCCCGTACAGGCACGCCGACAGCATGCTGATGCCCGAAATATCATTTGCGGGTACCCGTTTGAAGGTCAATGTCACCTCCTGAGTTAACCATACATAACAAATTTCACGTTGCTGCTGATGCCCGAAATATCGGCGAAGGTCATTTGCTGGTACCCGTTTCAAGTATTCCCCGTCCCGATTGAGCTAATAAAGCAATCTCGACTCCACATCCCCACCTGGATAATTACTGACCACTCGACACGTCGCAGAATGCGGAGAACAGATCATTTTCGGAAAGCTTGTAAACAGCCGTATGCGAAAACACAAGGCAATAAAGAGCGTTTTTCGGTTAACAAAACCAAATATGGAAAGTTAGCTCGTAAATAGCCGTAGGCGAACCCCAATGGAATAAAGAGCGTTATTCGGTTAACAAAGCCAAATATGGAAAATTAAGGAGCTTTATTGCGTTAACCACTCCCTACCAAGGATGGTGACAGGGGGAAGGGAGAATGGGTGCTCGGACCTTCTGAAAAGCGGTGCACTGTCCGTGGCTTTTTACCCTTAGATAGGAAGTTTGGGCTCGATCGGTGCAGCCGTTTTCGATTCTATAAAGTATATATATATATATACACACATATATTTATATATTTATATACGTAGTTCTCAAAATATAAAGTAGAAGACTAGCAGGTTAGCCCGCCACTGGCGGCATTTGTCAGAAACATGACTATATGAGCGTATATGCATGAGCAAGGACACGGGCGCATGCAAAATTGGACCCGATTTGCAGATTAGCCCGCCACTGGCGAGATTCGACCCATGGATTTGGTCGATCCATTATTTTTTGTTTTTCAAGGTAACCCCGTACAGGCACGCCGACAGCATGCTGATGCCCGAAATATCATTTGCGGGTACCCGTTTGAAGGTCAATGTCACCTCCTGAGTTAACCATACATAACAAATTTCACGTTGCTGCTGATGCCCGAAATATCGGCGAAGGTCATTTGCTGGTACCCGTTTCAAGTATTCCCCGTCCCGATTGAGCTAATAAAGCAATCTCGACTCCACATCCCCACCTGGATAATTACTGACCACTCGACACGTCGCAGAATGCGGAGAACAGATCATTTTCGGAAAGCTTGTAAACAGCCGTATGCGAAAACACAAGGCAATAAAGAGCGTTTTTCGGTTAACAAAACCAAATATGGAAAGTTAGCACGTAAATAGCCGTAGGCGAACCCCAATGGAATAAAGAGCGTTATTCGGTTAACAAAGCCAAATATGGAAAATTAAGGAGCTTTATTGCGTTAACCACTCCCTACCAAGGATGGTGACAGGGGGAAGGGAGAATGGGTGCTCGGACCTTCTGAAAAGCGGTGCACTGTCCGTGGCTTTTTACCCTTAGATAGGAAGTTTGGGCTCAATCGGTCCAGCCGTTTTCGAGTCTATAAAACATATACGTATATATATATACATACATATATATATACGAAAGTCTCAAAATATATGGTAGGTGATGACATTATATGAAATTATATGGTTAACGACTAAACATCGCAGAAATTTAGATTTTTCCGAGACGAACTGCCATTTTGGACGCCGTGTTGAATTGGGAATTTTCCTTCAACCGGATTTTAGCGGATGTTGTATACATTGTTTTGCAAACCAGTCCTCACAGTTTTAGACCAAGCGGCTTCGTTACTGAATTCTTCCGATTGACCGCTGCTCTTTTGAACGAATATGGATATATTCGAGTTTCTTCACGCAAATCACATGTGTATATAATTTTCAGATGTTTTCGGTTGTTTTTAGGTGCACTTAGTGGAATTGAATAAAATATATATGCATTCAGTAGATATATCTTAATCGCGCGGTCGCTATATGCTCAATCAATGTTCCTGCACACATAGCTACATTGGGCGAGGGTTATGTTTTTGGACGCCATTCGAGTACTATATTATATTATCCTCTTCATTGTTGAACCATTTTATGGGATATTGGCTGTGGCCATATTGTGTGCAAATTTAATTATGTGGATGTTGAAAGGAGACCATTGGACTAAATCGATGAATATTTTCATGACACGTCTCAATGCGGTTGACATATTTGGCCATACGATAGAATCCTTCAGAAAACTTCGGACCGACAATTCGACCGATGCGCGAAACCGGAAAAAGACGACTGAGGTTACTATGGAGAAATTATAAACAACCCAATATGTTGTGAATTCGTGATCGGGCGGTATGGCGATAACATATTGATTATAAATATTTATAAATAAACATTATATTAATTCAGTTGTGTTAATGTGTCAACAAAATACAATTTGGGGAAACTAAAGAACTAAAGTAATCCAGGCGTCACTTTAATTCCGAATCCAAAAAAAATAAAAAAATAAATATCTTCACCGAAGACAACTGTTACAGCCAACATAGCTCTGAACAGATCCCAGTTCAAACCAAAACTTGCAATATAAATTTGGAATAGCTCCACAGCGAAATTCAAAACAGTGTTTCTGGGAAATTATTCGATGCACCTTTAATGAATTAGTCAAGATCATTCGATGCCCTCAATGAAGGCTAGATGCTTGCTAAATATTGGAAGGATGCTATGTCCCTTAATATTTGGACTGTCGCACTTCCTGTTGGCTAAGCGGTCCTGTCTTATTGTTGATCTATTTTTAGAACTGGTGCAATAGATGTCTTGATCAACATATAATGCTAATTTTAGAGCAATTTCTCTGCTCGAGAAATATTGCTTTACTACCATCCAGTGATGGTATATCTCTGTTTAATTGACAATGCTATGAGCTCAATCCAATATTATATTTTTATAAATTCCACACTCGTAATAATATTACAAGATGAGACAATGTCTCCGTGGAATCTACAAAAAATTACAAGTTTAACAAATAATTTGGTGTGCCACCTGGTGAAGCTGAAATAATATGTGGGTAATGACCATCAAAATAGTCCGCCGTTATTTGGAATATTTTGACTGATAGCCAAATAATTACAAGTCGAAAATATGTCTACCAATTTTCTCACTAAGAGGGGTGTTCTCATCCAGTGGCACATGTGGGGGGGGGGGCTGAAGTAAATGTGTTATCTCGGTTCTGTCACAATTGTCTCTGAATAGAGCCACACTTGCACACCACACCCTCAACTATTCACTAAATTGTCTAACTTCTCTCCCCACTCTGGTCTGTTTGTAGTGAACTAGAGCTTGATGTGTGATCTTTCTGGAAGATCAGTGAATTTCAGGAGCTGCTGGACGATCAGTGAATCGTTGGAAGATCTGTGATTTCCGGAACAGCTGGTCTGCACTTCCGGTTTTATCCGGTGACCTACCGAACTCTTCTGTGCCCGGCAGGTGGAAATGGTCATCTCAGAGTCTTGTGCACTCTTCGAAAACTGACACAAAGTTCTTGTGAATGTCTAGTAAATGCAGTAAAGTTGAAATATAGTTATAAAGTCCTCTTATTTCACTGTTATTAGTCCCCAATGGAAATAAAAAGCTATTTCCCTCTGTAAACGGTTGTTGCAGCCTCGCGCTAAAAATTGCCCTGGACGCAAAATTCACAAAAGTTGCCGGAGAAGAGTCCTCCAAAAGTCTGTTTTGCGACGACGCCATAAAGTAAATCTACATCTATATATGATGCAGACGTCCCCACATTTCGTGGTCGAGGGTATACCACTATACGTCGATTTGGATCACAGGCCGCCTGATGCAGATGGATTGTAATCTAGCAAGCAGATCATTGATGATCGTGATTCGGTGTGGTATTTCCCCCTGCCCGACTCGCGCATGCGCGCTACGTCGGACATTCCCCGAAATTTACTACAGAACCAGTCTGAATTAGTTGGAAATTTCATCATCATTTCAATGATTTTCATGTCAAAAAACAAATGGAAAATATGGAATTCGAAATTCGTAAATCATAAATGACTCATTGATGCAGTGATTGTTTCAGTGTTTGCCAAAAGTTACCCTTTGATTTGAGCTGACTGTCACAACAGACCCTATCCAATTCCAAATGAATTGTAGAAGCTGGTCATGCCATTAAATGATTAATTTTGGGACTTGTTAATCTGTCATTTGTTAAGTGCAATATTTAAGCTTAAGCGCAAATAAAAATTCATATGCATTGATCCCCCCTGAATTAATTTTAAATGGCACAGGCCTGAATACATCATTCAAGTCTATATAGGCCCACCATAATTATATGTGAAAAGGGCCTCTCATATCTGAACATTTTTATTTTTAAAAATCTGGACCCCCTGTGACTTAGTGGCATAGTGCCCGGCTAAACGTGCAATACTGGCAACAGGCCTAGTGCCTAGTAGTGGGTGGGGTCTCAAAAAGAGATGAACACACATGTTTAAATTGTTATTTCAATATTCGAATATAAACAACATAGCAATAGATGCTATCGAATCAATGTGATAATTGTAACACTTTCAGTGTAGTATTCAGGGACGTATGGGATGCCAAGTTCACATTTAATTTCAATAGCTAATTACGCGAGGCGTAAATTAACTCATTATGCTTAAGCGTAATGCTATTAGTATTACGCTCAACCATAATGTTTATTATATGCTTATATCCTGTCATTTGTAAAAAAAAATCGGTTTCGTAAACAAATTTGGGGATTTTGGGCAACTTACTTTTTTGTAAAGCCCATATACTGGAGACTTGGAAACGAATGTTGACAAGCTTCTTATCGCTTAGTTGCCTCAAAATGGCGTTACCATAGCAACATTATGTGATTTCTGGAAATTGATCATTTATCAATATGCAATTATTGGTGGACATTGTTATATAATAATATGTATATATATATATATATATTCTCCAAGAAGAACCGCCAGTACTGATCTCAGTGGTCAAGGTCAATGTGAAAGGTCAAGGTTATTGTAAAAAAATGCTGTTTTTATCACTTCATGTGCTATTATTTGTCTTTATGAGGAACCTTTCTCAATTTGTTGCATCATATTGATATTTTGTTACATTCTGAAGATCATAGCCTTTTGTTTTGAGCCATACATCATATCCATATTGTGTGAGATATTTTTTACGAAACATGTTACCGGGCCAATGCCCACCCCTAAAATGAGAAATTTCTCTTCCTAATAAACAATGATCACACCATTAGTGGGGCGGATAGAGGACAACATCGTCAATTTTATGGTAAAAGCATCAAAGTTGGCACACATGTATATCAGATGATTATAAGTGATTTTGGATATGACCGGAAGTTTGAAAATATACACCGTTGCCATGGCAACCATTTCGGTGAAAACATCTGGGTTTTTTTTTACCTAACTCTAGCCATAATTCATTGCTAATGGCCCAGTAACCTCATGGAAAACTGTTCACTGTGCATCTGTTTTGATTGGACACGCATCAGACCATATACTTGTTAGAACATAATATTCATTTTATATATGGGTAGATTCAAAATGCTATCAACAACAGTATGGTAATAGGACGCACGTACGTCAATAATAATATTTATTACACTCCTATGCGCGATTTCCATTGAAAACGCTTTCTCTGCATCTGGACTTTCATAAATTAAATCTGTGTGTTTTAATAATATTTGGCAAACCAAATTGATGCAGAAGTGTGTTAAATAGAGTAATCAATTAGTTGCGAGAATTACGTTCAATAATTCACTTGAGGTGAGAGACGTTTGGGTTAGTCTTGATTGACAGCCGTCTTGTTCCAATAGACGTCTGATAACAGCTGCGGCCATCTTAATTTAAGATTAAGCTCCGCCCCTCGACATCTACCGGCGCTTTGTTGGGATGACATTAACTAACACGAACACTGACTTTCGGGTTGATAACACGTTTTTCGAAAACAATGGATCTAAATTAAAAATCAAGATTAAATGACGTCATAACGGAAACGGTCGGAATTTCAATTTCATCTGTCAAAATTTAATGTTTTTATCTAAAATCTAAAATTTTAAGATTAATTAAGTCATTTAATATGAAAGGATAATTGCATAATAGTCTTGTACAACCGATTTGGAGAGTTTGAAGTGAAGAAGAGGTCCAGTTTAGAAGATTTTAACATTTGAAGTGATGGACAGCTCCGGCATCGGTAGAATCGGATACTGGAATTTGTGTTTTCTTCCCAAAGGAATGTGAAGGCCGTCGCTAAGAAATACTTCCGGTCATCGTAAGAACTTTGAAACAAGTCTTCTTGAATGCTGAGTTATTATTGCCATCTATGTGAGTATGAACTTCATTATTTATAAACTTTACTCATAAAATGAAGCATACATGGCCAACATTGTAACAAGGAGTAAGACTGGAAAAATCACGAAGAAAAGGAGGGACAGTGACCAAGATAACTCTCAGAAAAAGTCGAAGGTTAACCCAAAGAAAATTCAGATCATCCCAATCAACAAAAGTGTATTTAAACCAACACATTTCTGCCCTATTTGTTTTGAGAATGTTTACCAGGATCAGATTGGAATTGAATGTGTAACATGCTTAAATTGGTACCACCCGGATTGTGTTGGTCTTCCTAAACTTATTTATGAGGATATCAAGGAAAACAAAAAGGAGTGGTTTTGTGCTGATTGCAATCCAAACAGTGTTCAGTCATGTCCATGTGAGGGATATCAAAACTCAGATACTATAATTTGCTCTTCCTGTGAAATCTGCTGGCATACAACGTGTGCAAATATACGGAAATGTGACCTAAAGTTATATAAGCAGAATAAACTGAAATATTTATGTGCGGTGTGTAATCTAAAGAAGATAAACGGAAATAAGACTTTGTGGGATACAATTTTCCAATTAGCTTCAAAAAAGATTGGACGTGTTAGGAACAAAAGTTCTAACAGAACAATTGATGAAAGTAACAACAAGGATGATGAAAACTTGCACCATACAAATACTGCTTCAAAGTGTCAACAAGTAAGTCAACAAGTACCGGTAAGTCATGCGCCAGTTCATTCTGTTCAAGTGAATAGTTTGCCCAACACAAGCTCATCTGAAGAAAAGGAAACATCGTTACCAGTGCCATCTTCCACAACTGACAAATTTATTGTGATCATTGACAATCTACTAAGCCCAAAAGAATTTTCCTCAAGTCAGAAAATTAAAGGGGAAATTACCAAACACAAAGGGGATATTAAAGTACAGTATGCTCATCAGTTACCAAGAGGAGGGATAGTTATCCACCTACACTCCAAAGAAGATCTGGATATTATCAAAACACCATGGTCATCGAGTGCTTTTAATAACAGTGGTAACCAGTTATCAATTCATGAGCCAAAATATAAAGATAATGCTGTTATTGTGAAAAATGTAAATAAAAGGATAGAGACCGATCATATTATAGACTATATTTCGACGTACTATCACAAGGATGTTAAAGTGAAGAGACTGAAATATACAGACACACGAAGACCTCTACCTGTGATCAAAATAACATCGGATGACCCAGCCTTCATTCAACATTTAATTACAGACGATCTGAGATTATTCAACAACTCCTATAATTGTTCAGCTTTTAAAACAATTAGACCCATACGCTGTTTTAACTGCAATTTATATGGACATACATCGGATCTATGTGAAAACTCGGCATCCTGTGGAGTGTGTGCTGGTTCTCATCATACAAGAATTTGTGATAGTCACAAGAATATTAAATGCATAAACTGTGGTGGATGTCATAGAGCCAACTCTAGGAACTGTTCAAAATATATTGAATTGGACAAAACCATTGCTGCTCGCTTACAACTACAAGGACATTGCTGAGTGAACAGGGTATATAACATATATCAGCAATAATATCGTTATATATTCTTTAATATGATTATAAACTATATATTCTTTATTGTGATTATAAACTTTATTGGATTCATTCAATCGTCATCAACTATGAAGATTTGTCACTTAAATACTAACACCTTTAACACATCAAAGTTATTGTTGGAACAATTTGTGGATAGGAACCAGATTGATATTCTTTGCCTACAGGAAACTAAGTCCAAAGTTGAAAAACTATATTTCAAAAATTGGAACTGTGTTCTAAAAAACAGGAATTTCAACAATGGTTGTGATGGGGGTGGAGTTGCTACACTGATTCGACCAGGCATAAAGTATGTAACAATGCAACACTTGGATACAAACATTGAGGCAGTCTGGTGTCAAATTTTTCATGAGAATGTGAAGTTTATTCTTGGAAATATATATATTCCACCTGGGAAAATGGATGATTTATGCCAATTGGAAAGAGTAATATCTGGTATCCAATACAACAACCTCCTGATTGTTGGAGACTTCAATGCACGGAATAGGATGTGGGAAAATAACCCAGTATTTACAAAAGAGGCATCAAAGAGTTTCAAAATGGGTTGGAAAATGGTGCAAATGAAGTCCAGATTCAAGCTCACTTTGCACAATGATGGTCAGCATACATGGAGGAGGAATGGCATTTCTTCTGCTCTGGACCTGACATTAACCAGAGGGATACCCACACAAAATATGGAATGGTCTATAAACAATTGTGCCTATCTTCGGGCTGACCATTCTCCTATTATACTTAATATTAAAAACGTCTTGCCAGATATGCGGTTGGAGAAATGGAAATTTGAAGAGTGTGACTGGATTGCATGGCAAACAACAATACAGCCAAAACTAAAAGAATGGATGGATTCAATTGATGGAGCCGACATAGATAAAACATACGAAGATTTCTGTGAGATTGTAATGGGTACATCAGAGGAGGTTATACATCGGAAAACAATAACCAGTCATTCGAATCATTACTGGAAGGGGGAGATGAGAGAGCTATATGACAATTGCAAAATATTACGAAGACGATGGCAGCAGAGATCAGATCAGAATAATGAACAGAATTATAAAATAGCTCTTGAGAAGTTAGAAAAAATGATTGTGGATAGTAAGGCTGAATACTGGAACAAGAAATGCAAAGAACTAAATAAGTGCTCACAGCAACAATTCTGGAACACGATAAGGAAAATGGGTGATCCGATGGGTAAAAACACAATACAGCCAATCAAATATGGCACGGACAAGTATGCGTCAGAAGACAAAGATATCTCAGATAAACTTGAAGATGTTCATATCCATCGCCTACATGCAAACACTACCAACTTCGATACTGCATGGGAGAAGTCACTCGAGACTCAACTGACAGGGATCATGGCCGAAGCTACAGGGCAAATGGAAGGAGATGATACTGTAAACTCGGATATTACAGAGGAGGAAGTTAAATGTGCTATATCGCAGATGAATAAAAGTTCTGCACCAGGACCTGACAAAATATTACCATTATTTATCACAAGGAGTGGAGAAATTATGGAGCAAGCCTTAACAAAATTTTTCAATTCTTGCTGGAAGACTGGACGAGTACCAGCACAATTCTGCCAGGAAAATAAAGTGTATATACCAAAGCCAGGGAAAGACAATTATAATACAGAGAAAAGTTACAGACCGATCAGCTTGACAAGTATAGTTGGGAAAATCTACGAGCGGGTGGTAACTCACAGACTGATCTGGAAGGCGGAAGCTTTTGGTTGGATACATGAGCATCAGTTTGCATATAGGAAACAGCATAGTACTACACAGGCGCTACTGCAAATCACACAAGGAGCTCAGGTCTGTGTAAATGAGAAGATGCATGGGGTGATGACATTCGTGGATTTTGAGGGCGCCTTCGACTCAGTAATGAGACTTGGAATTCTGTACAAACTTCACAATCTAGGACTAGATGGAAGAATTGTACAGTATATCAAGAATTTCTTGTGTAACAGAAAAAGTAGGAGCATGGTCAACTCCTATATAAGCCCGTGGATAAAGACACAGATTGGCCTACCACAAGGGTATGTCATCAGCCCTATTCTGTTCATTATATACACAAGCGACATGCCAACAATGGGAAATTGTATAACAACTTACTTTTCTGATGATATGACCATTCTTAATGAAGGAAAAGATGTTAAGGAAGTGCAGCTATCAACGAATGGAAGTCTGGAAAAGGTCCAACAATGGTGTAACAGATGGCACATTTGCATAAATGCAGACAAGACTGATTATATCCACTTCTCCCCAGAGGCTACAACAACGGTGCCAAGTATATGCATGGATGGAAAACAACTGAAGAGGGTGTCGTATAAGAAGGTCCTCGGGGTCATAATTGATGAAAAACTGAAGTTCGATGAACAGGTACAGAATGTGAAGATCAAGGCATCAAAGGCTCTGAACATCTTGAGTAGATTTAACAAAGCCAATATGAAGGTGTTTCTACAACTTTACCAGACATTTATCCGGCCATTGTTAGAGTATGCATATCCGGCTTGGATGACAACAAAAGAGACTCATCTTAATTCATTGGAAGATGTTCACCGATCAGCCCTTCTGACTGCAAGCGGAGCTATGGTGTCAACACCAACTGAGACCCTGGAAGTCATCACAGCAACAACACCATTGAGATTTAGGCTTCAGGAATTGGCAGCACGAGAGTTTATACGAGTGAAACAGACAGACGGATCGTTGCTAAGGAGAATGTTGGACGAGTCTGTTGTGAAACAGGGAGGCTCTCAAATGAAGCAAATGTATGCTGCGGCGAGATACATGCTCGGTACGACAGAATTCAATCTGGAGCCACAGCCAAAGTACGAGAAAGACATGTTCCTGTGCAGAGTTGCTGTCATAACTAGTCCAAAGTCTGACATCGAATTGGGTAATGCAGCGACTCGTTCAAAATCTCAGAAGGAAGCAGCCCGAGAAGACATAACCAAATACCTGAATGGAAGTGATCAGAACAACATCATGGTCTTCACTGACGGGTCATCACTAGGAAATCCAGGTCCAACTGGTGCAGCTGCTGTTATATACCTAGATGGCCTCAATTCAGAACCAGTTATACTGAAAGAATCCGTTAGTAAGGATAGTAATAACTACCACGGCGAGATAAGAGGTCTACTACTTGCCATAAACTTCATCGAGAAATGGATCACATCCAGAGGAGTTAGAAACAGCTGCATCATTTGTGATTGCCAATCAGCTATAGATGCAGTGACTGGTAACAGGCTTCCTGAGAAATATTTCCAAACCATAACAGAGTGCCGCAGGAAACTCAACACTATACACAGCAGTGGAGCGGACGTATATATTAAATGGGTTGGAGGCCATATTAATATCAAGGGAAATGATGTAGCAGATGGTGCGGCCAAAGAGGCAGCACATGCATCAGAGATGATAGATTCGGAATTAAAAGAGACTGACAATACAGTGACAGATTTGAAGAAGGCCATGCAGAAAAATATAATGGTGAAATGGCAGTTTCAATGGTCAAATCTGCAAAAGGCACGCCACACTGAAGAGCTATTCCCCAATGTAGTGGAGGCAGTAACATATGTGAAGAACCATATCAGCGATGACGAACAGATACAACATAAAATGAACAGATTGAGATCCGGACACTCCAGCTTGAAGGGACACATCGGGAAATTCATAAAGGATACCACCACAAGCTGTGTATGCGGTGACAAGGAAACGGTGTGCCATTTCATTCTGGACTGTCCATTGTATGCTGTCGAAAGGGAAGAAATGATAAATGAGATCGAGATGGGGTTCGTTCAGACTGAAGTAGAGGTTGATAAAAGAATGATTAATGCCAGATCACTGATTGGAGATAGCTCTTATTTAAATATGACTATGCAGCAAATTATCCAGAAGGCAGTTCATGGCTTCCTTTCGGTTACATTGAAAAGAATTTGAAAATCCGACCTTTCCGTTATGAAGTAGAGAGTATCAGTAATTGCAGTGTTAATACCTGAGCGAACACAGTACATGGGTTCTTATTCAACGGATAGTGAATAGCGGAAGTCAACAACAACAACAACAATCTACTTGAAAACGAAATGACACAAGACTAAATCATAAAATTTAACATCATTGAGTAAAAGCACAAGAAAAGAGAGTGCGCGCTCCGCATATCGAGATAAATCGATCGAATTGATGGATGCACGATATTGGGCAATAAATTATAAACTGAGTTACTGAATTCACTAACTAACGGATCACACAATCTATTTGTTATTGTAGGGCCATTAATGCCCTATTCTATATCTGATGACTGTTGGACATGAAGATTAGGCAAGTTTTTATCACTTTATTTCACCAATCAACTTTCAATCAATACTTTCTCATATGTCCTGTCCATCTATTTGTTTACTTGTTTGTCTGTTTTATCTAAATTACTCTACCTGTGAAGGTGACTTGATTGTCAATAAACTTATCTTTACATATATGATAGGCCAATAGATATATATATGTGTTGATTCGTTACGGTATTTAACGTACAAGTCATATTTATAGCTCTATTAGTTGGGTTGTACATATATGCTAAATATGTTGATGTTCTTTGTTAGTTCTTTCGGTTAATGTTATTTCACGGTGTCTGTATCGTCCAGATGATCAATTTCATTATTGTCAACTCAGTCTTGAAAAAATGCATATTTCTATTGAGACTTATTTGCTATTATTGCACAAATTATTAAATATTGAAAACAAATATACATTTGGTCAAAATTAATTATGAGCATTGAGCAGAGCCTGGTTGAAATGCTACGGTGTGGCGAATCATACTCGTCTGCGAGCGACGGTCAGAACTGATGCTATATATGCATGGTTCTATTAATGGTTTGTATTTTGATGAGGTAAACTGCTCGTAACCTCCATTGTAGACAATTTCACACCAGGTTCTATTCATAAACAAATTAGAAATTTGGCATAAGGAACTGTAGTAAACAAATGTCTGTCCAAATGACTAGATCATTGAGACTCGGGCAGACATATACGGGTAATCCAATGTTAATAATGTAATGAGGCAGCATGTTTAACACAACCTTTATTATTAAACATTATAAAGTTAACATATTAAAGACATATTATGGACTTGTTCGGGCACGTGAAACTGATAAGTTAGTATTCAGGCACCATGCCAACTGGGAGAATGTAGCATTCTACTATCAGAGGCTCAGAGCCAAAAATCTGAAACAAATCGACCGTACCACTCCATTGAAAACATCGCCTGAACTACGCTCAAATGTAAATATTTATGACTAGATTCGGGATGCAACTATCAACGATAAATTTACAAAAATGATTTCGCCAACGAAAGTCACTGCATTTCAATAATATATAAGAATGACGGTGTGTGTTGTGAATTTGGAAATAATATTTGTAAAATGTAACTAAGTACTTTGAGGAAGATTATTCACCATTTCTATTTGGTCACCCTACTGGAGTGTTTCACATCACTTTAAAATTTAAAGAAATATGGTCGAAATGCAAATGAAAGAAATAATGTTGAATGAGGCCAGAAAATAAAGATGCTTTGTTTCCGTGCATCGACCGACCCTAAAAAATAACCCACCTACCCTAAAGTGTTTATTGATATTTGGAGAAAAAGTTTTCTAAATTTTTTATTTCTGTTTTTACGACTAATGCTCATAAATATTGATGATTATTAGTGTACAAAACACATGGCTTCTAATAACATATCCCTGTGAAAAGTGACGTGAAGTGTGTGATGGGTTGTGGATTGATGGGCATGAATTTTGCAATTTTAATTTTATGAGAGTGGATCCCATGCCTGGCTGCTTTACCTGTATGCCTTGTTTCGGACTTATGGAACATACTCTTGGGTTCCAAATAAACATGCATGCATATTTGTTATTTTATTTGGAAATCTGCCCCTGCATAGTGGTTATTTGGGCAACCCTGGGAATTAAGGAAAATTTGCCTAGGCAATATTTTTGCCTAGGTGAAAGAAATCAGCCTAGGCAAAAACAGATTTTACCTAGGCAATTTTGCAACAATATTGCCATCTCAAATCAATATGATTCAATAATAACCTGAAATGCTTAGTTATTTTGGAGAAAATTTCCAGGCCACTACTCGTCATATATATACATTCCACAACGTTTAGCATCTCCAAACTAGTGCCCTTATGCGTAGCTAGTTAATGGCCCAGTACCATGGAATCAATTTTAGGACAATATATGTAAATAGTGATTTAAGGAAGTCATTTTGGCTAAAGAGGTTCTATTTCTGATAGACACAAATCAATTTTAGTAACCCAATGAACTTGTTTTACCTAGGCAATATAATTTCCTAGGCAAACTTATTTTGCCTCTGCTTTTACCTAGGCATTGCCTATTGCCTAGGTCAATTCCCAGGGCTGTTTGGGTCTGCAAGTTTATTAATTTTGAGGCTATGCAAATTGAAAACAGCACAAACTCAAGATTTGTATATGATTCTGATACCAAATTGATGAGCTTATAACTTTATGCATGTACAAGTTCAAGTATATTGCATACATGTGAACATTTAAATATTGAATAAACACCACATGACACATATTTTGTTGATTACCATGTGTGATTGCTTGGCCTATATTGCATGTACTATACAAATAATTGTTTATTAATAGTTGATGTTTTGCTCAGTTTCCCCTGTGGTATTTTTTGGGTCTGCACTGTTATTAACTTGCAATGGAATCCCCCCCCCCCCCCCTGCACTTTTATTTGGAGCCCGAGAGTACAGATAGGAACACTATCAACAATCATGGTGGTGTGTATCTGTACAGTAATGCCATAAGTAATTGACTCTCTATCTACAGCAGAGTTATGGGTAACTTTTCAGGATTTAGTACTTAGGGCATTACTGTAAGTATATATACATGTATAGAGGTTATCACCACATATGGTAGGGGTACAGCTACTGTTTCCAAAAACCAGGCATGCTAGGTTGGGTGTACTGGCTACCTCCAGACAATGGGATGTAGTCGTCACAATACAAGTACAGTATTATAGTCGTGTCATGGGTAAAATTATAAAAAAGTTAGTGACATCAATTTCGTACCAAGTTGATAGCCAACTTTAGGAAAATGTGGTATGTGAATATTAAATAAAAAACATACTTAAGCATGAAGTACCGGTAAGTTTGATCTTTCATCAATCATAATGTATATTTCCACTGTGTTTATAATCAAGCAATACTTTTCCCACAACACAAGTTGGCATTTTATGTCTCTTCAGTCGAGGTGATTCAATATTCAGTCTGCAGCTGGATAAAAAATATCAAAATAAAATAGAAAATAAATTCCCAACCTACCTACAGCCCTCTTTATTCAGATTGTTTGGCTTCGGCAATACACTATGGCAACAGTATGCAGTGGCCTAGTTTGCTTCAGCAAATTGCTTCGGCATTGAATGCTGATTGCCGTAGGCAATTATGAAGGCTGTACCTACCCTAATTTTTTCGCTCCATTATCGGAAACATACTCTTTTTTTTTTTGCCTGACAAATATATTTGTGTTTAAAGAATACAAAAAATGTCAATATAATTTAATATATAGATAATAAAATAAAATAATATATATTGAATTAATTAAAAATAAATTAACAATTTAACATGCTGACCAGTTAACACAATTAGTGACAGTAATCATTATTTCATTATTTAGGATCCATTGAATGAGACTGGACTTGTCTTCAGTTGTTCAGTGATCAACAATCAGCAGAAAAATTTAATCTTTAAAAAATAAGTTAAAATAGTAATTTTGGGTTCTTAAATACGTTCCACATACCGCAGAAAAGAGATTTTTTTCACCTACATGGTGTTACTAAAATAATCTTTAGGAACTCCATATTAAGGTTGATTTAATGAACTTTATGAAGCTATGGGGGGTGGTAAAATAATATAAATTGCAACAAAAATGGTAAATAAAATAAATTTCATATGATTTGAGTGAATAGCATATACCACTCACACACTGACTCAAGTAACCAAACATTCGTCACAATCAGAGATGGACATGTATGTCCTTTTGTAGCCATAAACACATTTTCAACCGTTGAACTTGACCACCGGGGTTGCTGGGTGCACGGAAATCTTCCGAAATTGGTTGGCCCATAATGTTTTATAAGTGCAATCTAAGTCGTTCTAGCTGAAAATGTGTTTTAACATTTGTAAGTCATATCCATATATAATTGAGCGTCTTACTGTATAGTATTATTCAATAAATTTGACAGTTTGTGCTATAATTCGTTAACAATTGCAACAACTTGCTCGTAAAAATTTAAAATGGTGAAGTTTGTTTACCACGTTGGATAGGTCAAGGGTCATTGGCGAAAGGTCGAGGTCACTAGCTGTTCCCTGACGCCTAAAGTGTATGCTTGGCGTCAGGTAAGCCCTGGTTACGTTTGGGTAAGAATCTCGTGCGCTAACGCGTACTCGTTTCCTACCGACGACTCTCGCATCTCGTGAATTATTTAACGTAATTCTCGGAACCATTTGATTACTCTCTATATATTTAACAACGGTTGAGAATCGCAGATGGCTTTCGTCGAGTGTTTTTGGTCTAACATACTGAAATTGATAGAAAAAAAAATCAAAGTTGTGATTAATTTCGCGATATTGTCCTGAACTCAGTCCAGTTGATATGCTTTAAATTTATCGCCCTATGATTGCTAAAGAACATAATTTAAGAGCCATAACTCAGGTAAAATCGATCGAGATATTGCTATTTATCATTTATCAACTATGCATCAAATCGACCGACGTTTGTGCAAGTTATCGCGATTAGCCTTACTCTGGGCCATAGTTTATGTGTGTAGCTGTCGCACACGGTCGTAAAGCCGCATACCATAAATTGTGAAAATCCATAAGTTATAGAGAGAGTTAGGCCCGCACGCGCGGGCACCCGCCCACCAACCGCACTTCGTAAAAGTATATTGTTTTGAAGAAAAATTCGACTGACTATAAAATACTGTGAAATGATAGCAATTATTATTTATACTCTAAACGGAATGTAATATTTTAACCTATACATGCATGGAATGTTGTACATGAAATGTAGTTATATTTGTATTTAGTAAATGTTGGTCAAAAACTATAAAAAAAAATCCCCACTAATACATTTTTGGAAAATCATACGGAATGACAGAATAATTTCAACGTATGTTTGGTGTGTTAGGTATATACAATTTCCAACTGTTGAACAATTTGACAGAAGTTGGGGTGAAACACCCCAACCCTCTCGCCACGTCCCCTATCGACCCTTTGTGCGTGGGCATAAATACACCGTGAATGTGTTACACGATTGAATACAACCGTTCAGTTATTATATATTATGTGGTGACTGATTTCTCATTTTAATATAGATATTTGACATTTGAGCGGACATGGCGCATTTGAACCTCAAGACTGTTGTATATTTGTAGTGGCCGATAGTGACACAAAATACTGATATACACACCTCATACTCAGCACAATCTTACCGTCGTCAGAGCGACTTTTATCTGTTTTCTTTGTTTGGCATACAAGTGAAGCAAACTTGAACGCTCTTTATTCAAACCATATAATGAATATTGTACCATTAAACACCCTTTATATTTAACAAAGTTTAATTTTTCTACCTATACATCCGGATTTAGACCCAGACAAATATCCGAGTTCTTGCCAGACCCTTCGAAAGATTCCAACCAAGTATCAATTATATGACTATATATTCCCCAACTAATATAAGTAAGGGGCAATTTCGGTCTTATATCTGACTAAAAGTACATGCATGTAGGACATTCTTGGACCCTGTGTCTAAAACAACATATTTTACACCGAATAATGGTTGGATTATTAAATTAGCGTAATTGTATATTTGTGCTATCATAACATATTTTCTCAGCCTGAAAATTCCATCTGTTCTAGACGAAACTAGAACGGTCTGGGAAATTACTAATGAAAGCCAATTATTGAAAATGTTACCAAAATGAGTCAAAGAAAGACGCCAATCCACTCCATTTTGGCCTCGTCCCATGCAGGTGAATGCAATTCATTATCCTCGCAGAGGTCCATCATATGACCATAACATCAAGTATAATGTCGAATGCGGATAACAATTTCTCTATCATATATATTTTGCTGCAATTGGCTCACCATACATTACCCGTCGATATGCTTAATTCTACCCGTAAAACAGTTTGCGATTTCAAAACGTGTACCGGTACGGGTAGCTACCAGTACCCGTACCGGTACCCGTACCCGTTTGAAATCGCAAACTCGTTAATATATGAAGTTGTCATAAATAACAATCCTACACCAACAGCGCGAATAACCGTGACATTTGTGTCCTCAGGAAAAAAATTGGGGGGGGGGGGCAGTCTTCGATTTTGTATTAGTTATGCCACAGTATGGTGTGACGGTGTTTCCTATATAAGGGTAGCAAGTGACACGTTACCGACTACTGTTTAGGCCGCGATCAGTTGAAATGTCATATTGATCAAGCAGTACGTCGCGCTGTTGGTGAGGCATCTTCGTGGGTGAGAGTTTAGTCTGAACAACAGACCATCGACAGCGCCTTTGCCGATAGTCCACATTTTTCGCCAGCATATATAACGGGTCCTACACGTCCGTTCGAGATGGTTCGCGCACTATCGTGCATAATAGAGCTGTATGTACCAAAGTTCCAATCCCCAAGTCGATATCTCAAGCGGAAACGGCACTGTTAACCCCTAACTTGCCGCAGTTCCGCCTGAGCCGTAATTTCGCTAAAATCCGGATTGAGAATCCAAAGCCGATTACGGGGGGCGGAGCTAATTTCGGATTCTAGGTCAGATTTTGAAATCCACGTGGTCTCCGAAACTCTCCCCCAGCGTCAAACATGGCTCATGTATTTGACACAAGTATCATTTGTATCTTATATTTATAAAGTGCATGTTTGTTGTGAAAGTCATGCTGTTCTTCTATGTGTGTATACACGGCACATAATTTGCTGCCAATCCGACTTAATCGCATTTTTTTTTCAAGTTAAAGTGTGTTTATTGATGATGGCAAGCATATCTAAACATGACAGCTCTAGGCCTCCTGAATCAAATTCCGAAGATGTTGTGAAGAACACACGGAACTTGTCAGTTGAACAGGGACGTGACGACAGGGGTTGATTGGGTGTCTCGACCCCCACCCCGAACTTTGGTACAATTTGCTAAGCTGTGCAGTCATTCATACTTGAGGAAAATCAGGATTATTTTGACTAACTGTTTCAAATAATGATACGTACAAGCCAACAAACGCAACAAACAAACCCGATTTTAAATAAATACATATACAAACTTATGACTAACTCGAGAGTCCAGTGATCTGTATATATGTTCAACTTGTTTTGGTAGTCATGTTGCTTTGCCATTACTAATTATTTATTTTTTCAGTGTAATAACATATGGGAGAGGGGGTACCCTTAAGTGAGTCAGTACTTGTCCCCCAATTCCTTTGTATGTATAAACAAATGTATGTGTTATATATCATGTGTTATCTAAATTTGACATATATTTGAAATAAATATATCTAAACTAAACTTTGGTACATTCCAGCAGTCGGAAATTTCATGCATGACACAACATTAGTTGGACATTAATTTGACACCATATATAGGTTGGCATTGTTCTCATTGTTTGATTTTTTTCAACCAGTAAAAGTTGGTAATTTTCCAATCTTAGTGTTTGTCAGATTGGATATTTCCAAGGAGAGCAAATTGAATTCTGCGAACCTGTGAGATTGATGTTTGGTTCAATGGGGGGGGGGGGGGGGGGTGCAGTTGGCCGGAAATTTGAGGAAACTTCTAGCCACGTCCCTAGAACATGTGTCTGTTGTCTATACAGAGACTATTGCGCAAAACGACTGCATTTAACGAAACAAAACATGTTAAAATTGCTATAACTTTAAGACTAGATGATAGTACATACGTGTATCTGATAATCCATCGATACCATATAATCCTACTATTTCTTGAATAAGAAGAAACATTATAATAACGAACACAGCAGAAGACATATCCATGCAGGTTCATATGAATTCGGTCAATGGTGACGTATCCGCCGAATTCGAAATCGACATGCGTTCGGGCGGTATTTTAAGGATGGAATTATGAAATGGACATATGAAAGTGACAATCAACAATGATTTGCCATCAACCGAAGTGCTCCCCCAGCGTTACTATCAATAGCGTTATTATTTGGCTAATTTCAGTAATATTCTCCCAGTTTACATTCAATAAAACAAATTTGTCTCCGCATTTAAAATTCTTTGATATAGATCGTTTATATTCTGCAATAATTTGTACACAAGAGACGGATTCTTATGTTTTATTGTGTTTTTAAACTCTGAGGTGGCGGAATCTCGGTTTGTTTACATTACGAACATTTGAGTCCGTAATCGGAATCCGAATCCAAATCGGATTACCACGAAATTCGGATTACGGTCTGTTCGTTTACTGATTCTGCAAATATGTGGTCTGTTCTTTTGCCGAACCAAGTCGTACGGGGACCAATCTGTAATCTGGATCCAGAATCTGAAACGGATTTTAGCGAAATAACGCCTCTGGTACGCAAAATCAAAAAAGGCACCGACCGCACCTCGCCTAGCTGTCTGATCACGGAAATGGACATCACCACTCAGGTGTCCAACCTCACCTCAGGAAATGGTATCTTTCTCTATTAATGTCTTAATATATTGTATAGGACGGCTTCAAAGTTCCAGTCTTCTCATTCACAATAGTCTGATGAACAACAATGAAAGTTTCAATGACACTGTCATACAATTTGACAACTCAAATCTAGAGGTGATCCTAAACATACCTGTAAATTTTCAAAACAATTCTGCACTAATTGCGGGCTGCAGGGTGTGCCGATGGATTCAAATTTGAAATCCAAGATGGCTGCTGGCGGCCATGTTTTTTTAACGAATTTCGGAAAAAAAAGGGAGACTCCAATGTCGATGCCACCATATGAAGTCCATGTTTTTGATGACGATCAGATGACAGATGTGATCTGTATGGTGGGCTAAATGATTTATTCGTACAAAGAGTAAAATCTAATATGCAGCTGGCAGCCATATTTTTAAACGAATTTCGAAAAAAAAGGGGAGGCCCCTTCTAGAAGTCATCCCGAGGATCCCTATCGAGTTTGGTGATGATTGGATGAGGAATGTATTATGTAGAGTATGCTAAAGGATTTAGTGCTGCAAAGAGTAATATCCAAGATGGCTACCGTCGGCCATATTTTTCATTCAAAAACGTTCAAATTTGCTAGCTCCCATCTAGAGATGATCCTAAATATGCCTGTACAGTTTTAGACAATTCTCCAATGCATGCGGGCTGCAGGGTGTTCTGATAGATTCACATTTGAAATCCAAGATGGCTGCTGGCGCCATGTTTTTAATGAATTTCGGGAAAAATGGAGGCTCCCATCAAGAGGTCACACTGAAGATCCATATGAAGTTTGTTGACGATCAGATGAGAGATGTAACTTTTCAATGTCATAAAGGAGCTTTTTCTTACGCATCGTGTTCTTAGTTAGTTAATTATATATTCTAACACTTTGGTAAAAACGCTCCTCATAATACTTTATATTAATTTAATTATAGTTATGCAAAGTTTGTCAACAAGGTTTGCGATAGCTAACTAGCTGACTGATTTCACTAGAACCCCAAATTCTAGCGATTTCATTGGACAGTTAGCTGTCAAACGCTTTTCACGCCGAGTATAAATTCAGTACTTCTGCTTGGATTACACAAAATAAGAAATATAAATATCTCCATATACCTGGGAACACTAGTGGATCATTCGAAATCATAGCAACGTAGGGTACGGTTAACTATGGATTTTAGGGTTATCATTCAGTGACTTTATTATATGATTGAAACTGATTAATTTTCTAGCACTGAGCGCTGCGTACATTCCATGAATCAAATCATCCATGAAATATTGTCTATGTGAAATAAAGTTGTTCAGCTGTTATTTTTGAGCGTGGAAATCAAGCCACTAATTGAATAAATCATCAATTGAGAATTAAATTTTTGTCATTATATCAATATATGTCACCCAGATAGAACAGCCTAGCTACAGTACATCCAACCATAATTATCGGCCAAACCCTTACAATATAATAGAATTACCTTAAGCGAAATGGAATATATGACTCTTAAGCGTAATTAGCTATTAAATGGGAATTTGGCCTCCCATAGGGACGCGGTGACCGGAGGGTGGGTATTTTTGTCTGGATTAAGTTACCTCCCCCCCCAACTTTGACGAACATCTTCAATGGTGGAAATTTCATGTCTAACAAAATATTAGATGGAAATTTCGGATGAACAGTAGGATGAATTTGTTCTGCTATTTAAATTATAATTTAGTGTGAAATTTGTTCTTTTAACTTAATTAACCCTTTCATGGTGGGAGCTGAGCTGGTGCAGCATTAAAGATCGTGTGCCGGTGCATTCTCTTTAATATATGTGAGTCTCCCATAGGGAGCCTCGCATTTATAGAAGAATGCACTGGCTAGCTACAAGGTCAAGGTACATATTGTTAGTGTAAACAATATTTTATTCTCAAGAACTAGCAAATATTAGACATAATATAAAGACATTAACAATTCAACATTAGAGAAAAGGATTTGGCAGTAAGCCAAAGACTTATAGGTGGCCATTTCCTTGGTATGTATATTGTATTTGTTCGAACAGAGACCTTGCAAGGTAAACTGAACGGAATGAAGAAGGAAATGAAAGAGTCGCTCCAAATGTCGGACGACGTAATTGAAAGTATCGAAAGGAAACTCAGCAGCACGATGTTCGAATTCTTCGCAAGAGATATCACTGAAAAGTTCAATGATATGTGCGAAGTTGTCCAAAACTTGCAACGCATGTATCTCCACAATCGGCTCTTGTTCAGCCAATCGATCCTAGCTTCCATTTGTCGCTCTCGGTTACTCCAGACGTATCCAAGCATTCTCTTCCGTCTTCAACACCGCAGCGACCACGATCCAAATCACGCGGAACGACTAAGCATCATCATTCAGATCACCAATTGACTTACCGAGTAATTCATAAAGGGTCAGACGCACGTTTTGCCAAAATTTCCTGGTATTTCAAAATGTATTTTCTCTAAATCTATCAGGAATATCTTTGTGAAATTTTGTACAAGAGATTATTGTGGTACCATACATAAGAACCATTGGACATTTGGTTATTATAATCTCATTTACTTTACTTTTATGGCATGGCAAATCTTTAAAATTTCACTGTGTTCAGGTACCGAGAACTACTGTAAAACAATTTTTTTTCGAAAGTGCATTTCATATATACATGATATCATATCTGAAGATCATGAGAGGAGACTTAATTTTTCTTGATTCATGAAATTAAATGATTATTTTCATTCAGAAAGACAACTACCATAAATAATTTTTTATTATTGAGAATTTTCATGCCATGCTTGTTGGTCATTGAAAAATTGGGCTCAGTTGAGTTCTGGGTCATGGGTTCATAACCAAGTTAAATCTGATCACCATATATCTTAACACTGTGGCCTAATTTCTGTTGATTGCTCCCTGCTTGAGTGGACAGCACCACCTTTGAACATTTGTTTTCATTTAGCTGGCATATTTGTGACTGCTTTATTCTTCATTATAATACATGGGGTATGATGCTATAATATGCAATTAAAAAGCTAACTCATAGTGTGGTCGTCAGAGGGTTCGACCCGGAAGAAATTGGTATAGAAGCGGTTTTGGTGTCATTCGACGCGGGAGAATCTCGTGTATAACATATCCAAAATCCGCTTTGGGCAAAATTCAGGATCCAAGATGGCGTCCAACATGGCTGCCGTTAGTCAAAAGATACTCTGACTGAGATTAATTCGATAACAGTGAGAACAAATGTTGTCATATGTATACAAATGTATACATTTTTGCAAAGGTAAAATGTTGTGCCACCTGTTTATGGCAATAATGGAACCCATCGTCCCAGATGGCCGCCAAAATGGCGGCCTAAACTCGAACATTTGAAGTTTTTGCCTAATATCTTAAAGATCAATTCCTGTTGTTTGATAATGGTTCAGACTGGCGACATTGATTAGTCATATTCATGTTAATTCATCATTGGAGCAATGAAAGATACCATAAATGGGGTCCCAGACTCATCTACACCCTCAAAAATTCGATTTTACAGAACGCGGTATAAAATTCCACAAAACTCTCCATTGTGATTACAGTCATATATCAACAAGAAATGGACAGAACTGTACAATGTAAGTTGGGCATACCAATATCTATAAATACTCCAATTCAATGAAAGCAAATTGGCGCTTTGTCTCAAAATGGCTGCCAAAATGGCGGTCAAAATATGGAAAATGGCGGATATTGATCACAGTGTCATTCAATCCATTATAAGTAGTGGTTGATGAATAAAATTGACTAAATAAATACGAATGTATACCTCTTTATGATGCCATTATGCTAGCTCTATGTAAAAACTTAAAAATCAGTACCAAAAATGGCCACCCGATGTGAAAAATACTATTTTCTATCACTTCTGTTTATCACTTGTTGCTCTCTGAACTGGGAAACAATGGGTATATTCTTTCAATGATCATTACAGCAATGACATTTGTGATAGATTAGATCATAGTTTACTCCGGTCCTTCACTAATAAGTTATAACGAATGCGGTATGAAATTTAACCAAAATCGACTTTGGGGTTCTGGTCACATTTGATATTTAGGGATGAGCAGATCTTGTCTACAAAATAATTGATCGTTTCTTTTATTTGTGAACATTCCATCTCAAATAGACCAAAAGAAACAATAAATTTTATCTAATATGGCTTCCAAAACGAAAATGGTAGACGCTGCCCAGCTTATCACATAATGGAAGTTGTGAGTGGTGGATGCAGTTGATAGTTGGCTCATATACATCAAAACTATTTATTTTCAATCTTTTGGTGGCTTCCCGCGGGTTGACAAAATCTCGATTCATCAGTGCTATAATGTCGTATATCCATTATGGCGGGAAATGAGTATTTGATACCATTCGAATCGTGAGAAAAAATCCAATCCGATGGGCCAAACTGTCCTTGCATTGGATGACAAATATTCGCACAAACCAGTGAAGCAAATGTCGTATCTCCAGCTATCTTTAAAATTATTCGTGCTATGAGGTTGTATGTCCAACAGCAGCCAATCGGACGCTTCAGGTTGTCCACGTGACTTCTGTTTTGTGTTTGTGAATTCTAAAATGTGTGCTATATGGCAGTATCTCCATGTTAGTCACGTGATCATTTGGTGATTTAAATGGTTGACATGTTATTTGAAATTATAATTTTTTCTGGCAGTTCTCGGTACCTAAAGGGACAGAAACGAAACAAATATTTTCAACCTCTCAAATGTATTAAAATCCATTATTGTTATTGTCTCTTTATAATTGCTCTGATTCTATATATAATGAAAATTTTCATACGTAAAATTCAAGATTTTTCACCAGATAGATCCAGAGAAATTCTTTGTTGAAATCACTTACCATTTCTGGCTGGATTTACTGTGATTTATGCAAAACGTGCGTCTCCCCCTTAAACCCAGGTGATATACAGCATGGGTATCCTCAGAACTTTACTACAATTTCTCAACAGGCGAAACAATCGACAAAACCAGATAGTCAAACGAATGTATCGTATTCACGTGAACGCGATATTGACAGCATCACACAATCGATAGTAGGTTTAACTGGACGAGATTCTAAAGAACGTTTTAGAGACACGATGTCGGAATTAAGATGATTTAATCAAGCGAAATATATTATAGAGTTATTCCTCTTGCAATGATAGCAAATGCATTTAACATAAAATTAGGAATAGGACAGGGGTGGGGGGGGGGGGGGGTGGGGAGGGTCATCCACTTTTTTCCATACACTAGGCCGGGGTGGGTGGGTGGTTCAGCTGCGAAAAAGTCACTTTTTTCCTGAGTGGTCGCAATTTTTTCCTCTTACAACATTTCTTCAATATAAATGCCTCAAAGTGTTCAGCATCATTGTTAAGGTGTGTATGACACTTAGGGCAGTGCTTAGGGGGTAGTTAGTGTGGATATGGGCATGATGCTTCTCAGAAATCCAGATTACGAACCAACTCTCAGGAATTCGCCTTTTACATCCGATCACATTGCCATGTACCAATGCTACTGATTCCAGATGAAAATGGACAGTTATGTAGCACATAAATAAACTTTAATATAAATAAAATCAAAAAAGCTATTCATTTATCTCATTAATATTTACTCATTATACCTGATCAGACCAGATGACTCAGTCAAAATTGTATCGGAACTTGGCATGGGACTGTAGACTGCAACAACGCATATCACTGAGATAATAATCTTGTGATGGTGGGACCCAGATAAAAGATTGGGCGAGCATACATAGACCTTGAATGTGTAGATATGGAGAAGGCTGCTAAGTGGAATAAACAAAATCAGAACAGATGAGTGAAAATAAGGGAAAGAAAATATAATATAACTTAATATAATATGCAAGTCTAAAAATAATGTGCTGGTCATCAGCAAAATGATCGAAGTCTGCAGATGGCGAATTTGGCGATACTACCCGGCATAGCATCAACAAATTCAACCTCTAACGACCTCATTCTATTTTGGTCTCGACCAACCATGGAGAACTAGCTACATATGAGGGTCACATATGGTGAATTTGGTAATGCTATAGCCCACTCTGCTGGGTAGCATCACAAAACTCACCCTCCTTGGAGCTTATTCTGCAGACTGCATATGACCGTCTTATTTTCAAGTTTCTATTTACACGCAGTACATGTATTTGTATGAATGCTTGACCTGGGTCTGGCCTTAGCACAGTACCTAGCCCAAGAACTCAGCTCATGGAAATGAAAATTAGTTTTGTGATACATAGTGGATTTCAGCTGAATACCTGTATTGTTGGAGAGTTAATTGCCAGGTGGTGTTGCCCTAATAATTAAAAAAAAATCATAATTGACATAAATTCATGTGATACTATGGGACACATCTAAAGTTACACTTTCTGTGATGAAAAGAAGGTACACTAATGCTTTGATATTTGTTTACATGTATAATGAGCATTATGAGCTACCTTAGACAATATTTGGGGAAGATTCAATCAATAATTTACTGATCAGCACATGTATTCTGTGTGTTATTTTGGGTTTTTCCAGGTATTTTTTTAGAACCTGTTTCGTGTTGTTACAAAAGTTGGAATGACTTAGAAGAACCAGAAATGGAAATAGGGTAACTGTAATACTGACCATCAAGCTTAAATGGTGTGATATTACAGATTTGGAGGTAAAAAGGGGTTGGGTACCCCGCATGAAATTGGAAAAAATATTTTTTCCTTCAAATAGGGGGGTGGTGGGTACCCAAGAGCCGGAAAAAAGTTTTTTCAGCCTAATGTCATGTCACTTTTTTCCGACCCCCCCCCCCTGAATAGGAACAAAATAATATGGAACGATATGGCACAGTCTCTTTCCTTCTTATGCAATACAAATATGAAAACAGAAAATGCAATTTGCAAGTATTACTCTATACATAAATGAGTACACTTAGACTGACTTAGTTATTATGAAAAGATTAATGAAACATTGTAAATAGACTGATATGTACAAGAGAACTCTGATCTAGCCAGTATCTAGGTCCCAATCATCTGATGAGAGCCACTTAGTAGCCTGTCGTTGGCGCACCGAACGCCCGGGTGGGGGTGAAGGGTACGAATTTGCACCAAATGGGGTGTTTGAATCAGGTTTGAACTCGTCCAATTCGGAATCTGATGAGTCAGAAGCATATGGGTCGGTTTGATGGCCAATGTGTGTAGATGTAAGTTGAGGTGTTGGTAACTTGTATATCTCGGATCGCTTCACTGGGTATATTTTGGAGCGAAACTGCTGCCCATGTAACTTCTGTATATTTACATGTTCCGAACCACATGACATAACACTGTACTGATGTCGGACAGTGTGTTTGTCACCCTCACTCTTGACATAGACTATATCGCCTGGTGAGAAAGTGATTTCGGGAGGTAATTTGCCATGAGGGGCTTTAGAGTGTGCACTGGGTGAATGCTTATGTAACCTAATGTCATGCTGCTGTGAATATGTGTTTTGGACGTTTCGTAGAATAGTAACAAAACTGTTGTCTAAAGCGGTATACGCTGATTACAACTCAACGGGCGTTAGCACGCTGTTGTATTATAAGCTAGAATAATTCAATTAAAGGGTGTCACAATGACAGCCTATTGTGACGTAGTAGAGTGAGTGAGTTAATGAGATCAGTAAACTGAGTCACTTTAGCAGCGTCTTCCAGACTGAACAGGTGTATTTCGCCAAAAATGGACGAAACACAAATAGAAAGAAGGATACAAGACGCGATTAAAAAATCACAAGACGACATGTTAGAGACATTGGGGAAAGTGATAACTACGAACTTTAGCACGCTTGTTTCCAGTCAACGACAGATGCAAACGTCGAACACAGAAACATACAAATTTAAAAAACGTGCACACGAAGAGCAGTTCAAGTTAAACTCTGAAGTTCAAAACAGGATGGCACAAGCCAAACACCACATGGAACAGAGCGAGCCGAATACAGAGGATGCTTTAAGCGCATTGCGAGAAGGTTTGGACTTAATAAAAGATAGACATAAGCTGATAAAATTAGCTGATTCTTCGGATTTGGGATGGAAAGTGGTAGACGAGTATCAGAGGCACAGCCTAGCTGACGATTCCGATGACGAGAAAAGGATTAGGAAGGCCATGAGCCAAGCCAAGCTGACGGAAAAGGAGAAGAAGAACAAAGTTCGAAATGCACCATATAGTGTACCTGTTTCATATTCTGTGTCGTCATCCAGGATAGCATCAGCTTCCACACCAGGAGGGAGGAAACCAGGGAGCTGGCCACTGGAAATTCGAGTGTCCAAAAAGAGGCCCCATGGGGCCGCAGAGACCTAAGATAAGTATTAGTTTTAATTCTTTAGGGTCTCAGGCCGGAGGGGCTGTTCGGGAAAGAAGCTCAATGCATGAGCTTAACGTAGAGTCCCATGGGCTTATACAATAAGACGTTCGCCACAAGCAAATTACTGGCGTGGGAGATATAAAGGGTTGTGTCAAAATTTGCGAGGAAGCAGGGGCTTCAGATTACATAATTTCTGTCATAAATAGCGGGTACCGTTTACCTTTTGTTGATGAGCCAACAGCCAAAGTTTTGGATAATAACAAATCTTCCCGGGATAACGCTGATTTTGTAAATCAGGCAATCAAAACATTAGTAGATAAAGGTTGTGTTTCTGTAGTCGATTATATGCCGACAGTTGTCAACCCATTAACAGTTGCCATAAACAGAAATGGCAAGAAAAGATTAGTTTTGGACTGTAGACATCTCAACGAGCATCTCGCAAAATATAAATTCCGCCTTGAGGACGGGTCAGTCGCAAGGCAGATATTTGAAATTAATGATTACGTGTTTGGTTTTGATTTAGAATCTGCATACCATCATATTTGTATAGATCCGATGTACAGAAAGTACTTGGGTTTCAGCTGGATATATGAAGGGCAGTGTATATGTACATATTTTGTTTTTAATGTTTTGCCTTTCGGAATTTCGAATGCAGCCCAGTTATTCACGAAAATCACCAGAGTGATGTTGAAATCATGGAGAAGCGACGGTTGCAAAGTAGTATAATGTATTTAGACGACGGATTAGCGGGCGCGTGTCCGATTTCGACGCGGCGTTAACTTTGAGCAAGCGAATACAAAACGATATTAGAAAGTTCGGTTTTGTATCTTCGGTAGAAAAATCGCATTGGATTCCTACCCAGAACATCATATGGCTGGGCTTAGAATGGGATTTCAAAACCGGTACAGTCAGTGTTTCTCACGAGAGAATTGAGTTTTTTTTTCGGAGCAATAAACAAGTTGAGTAACGCCATTAGCGCTAATGGTGGCAAAGTTTCCGCTAGAGCTTTGGCAGGCATTTTAGGCCAATTGTCGTCCAAGAACGGTGCAATAAACGCACAAATTGGTTTAAAAACCAGATTTTTACATATATGTCTGTCCGAAAAAACGAGTTGGAATGCATCGGTGCATATAAGAGAAAATGCGCGACGAGAACTCGAGTATTGGGCGAGAAATATCGAAATCGTGAATGGTCAGGACTTGCTTAAGTCGGAACGCGACATGATCGCGGGTAGCGTTTACACGGACGCGTCGGGAACCGGTTACGGCGGATTCATTATTTTAGAATCAGTTTGTTCCGAAACCATGGACGCATACACACAGCACAGTGCGTGTATTGCAAAGCGACCAGAAGAAGCGCTAAATCGTGTAGCCCAAGGTCGCGGACGGCGTTCAGGACGCCCAATGATAGCACCAGGTGCTAGCGAATCGCATAACAATGCTTTTCTAAATGAGGCCCCGGGCCTAGAGGTCTTCGGGACCTGGTCAGTTTCCGAAGCTGACAGAAGCTCTACGTGGAGAGAGTTAGAAGCCGTGAACCGATTTTGCAAATCGAAAGTGGAGATAATGTCAGGCGGGACATACAAGTTATACACAGATAACAAAGCCACAGTGAGCGTGATAAAAAAGGGTAGCAATAAAGAGCATTTACACAGGGTTGCTATCGATATAGACGCGACGTGCTCCGAGCACAGAATCGCGTTGGTACCCGAATGGATTCCCAGGGAATTCAACGAGAGCGCGGACGCTCTGAGTCGCAAATTTGACTGTGACGATTGGAAAATTCAGAAAACATTTTCATGAAGCTAGATACTGTTTGGGGCCCTCATTCTGTAGACAGATTTTCAACAGATTATAATGCGCAGTTGAATAGGTTCAACTCAAGGTGGTGGTGTCCGGGTACAGAGGGTGTGGACGCAATGAAACAAAGTTGGAGCGGGGAAAACAACTGGATTGTTCCACCTCCGAAAAAAGTAACTGAAGTTCTGAGAAAAGTTCACAGAGATAACTGTGAGGCCACTTTAGTATTTCCGATTTGGAAGTCAGCACCATTTTGGCCACTCATTGAAAACGAAATAAATGAGCGGAAATTGGCATCGCCAGTGATGGACCTCGGAGGTCTGTGCGTAGTTTCTCCGGGGAGGGGAGACAACGGCATTTTTGGCCGGAGAACATTACCGTTCTCAATGGGGGCGATGCATATATATATTAAGGACATTTTACCATAGCTATTAAGCACATATATAATTATGTTAAATTTCATTTATAGGTTTAACAAGACAGATACAATCAGCTGTAAACCAGTCCAGTTTGGTGGGTTCAAACAGAGCTAATGACATAACCGGCAAGATGACCGATTTGTTACTCAAATCGAGAGCGGACAATACAGTGAAAAAGTATTACCACAATTTTTCAAAATGGAAAAGCTTTGCTCGTGACATTGGATGCAACGAACTTCCCGCGGACTCCATAAACGTGGCACTGTTTCTGACTGATTTGATAGACAAAGGAAGCTCACATAGTGTTGTGTCAGCTCACAAATATTCTCTCAAATGGGTTCACGAGCTTCATGGATTTTCTGATCCAACATCGAACGGTTTAGTTAGCAACATCGTAGAAGCGGCCAAAAGAGTCGCCTCCAAAAATGTTACAAAAAAGGACCCTGTTTATTCTGAAGATGTTATTGCAATATGTCAAAAATATGAGAATTCAGTAGATTTACCTGTTGTGAGAGATTTGGCTATGATTGTTCTCGGTTTTAGTGGTTTTATGAGATTTTATGAATTACAAAATTTGAAATGCAATAATTTAGAAATAGATTCTGATCATTTATCAATCAAAATTGAAAAAAGTAAAACAGATCAGTATAGGCAAGGCGATGAAATACTTATTGCCCATCGGAGAAACGGTCGCATGCCCAGTGAAAATGATCAATAGATATATTAGTTTAGCAAATTTGGATGTCAATTCAGACGGGTATTTATTCAGACCCATTTTTGGATCAAAAGAATCACGTAAATTCATTTACAAAAACAAGCCTTTAAGTTATACAAGAGCCCGAGAATGTATTGTCGCGCGATTGAAGGAAGTATGTGATGGGAGTGTTAAGCTCGGGCTCCATTCTATGAGAGCTGGGGGAGCTACCGAAGCCGCTCAAGCCGGAGTCAATGAGCGTTGTTGGAAGCGCCATGGGAGATGGCGTTCTGAATCCGCAAAGGACGGATATGTGGTGGATTCGGTGGAATCCAGATTAAGTGTTTCAAAAAGTTTGAAATTGTAAAATATTTAACATGATATTTGTAATTTGCATGTTCAACATTCATTATAGAAAAATTTAAGAGGAAGACGATTAGCATTAGCTAACAAATGTATTTTTTTTATATCAAACGCATTGCCTACATATGCATTTAGTATAGTTATGATCATATATACACATGTCATCCATGATATAATATTATTCATTATGAGACATTCACATGGAATTTGAAAGATTTCAAACGACACCTGGACATTCTTTTGAACAATTTGTTTTAGCAGACGCACGCTATCTGCTATATATGTTTTAGTTGTATCTAGTCTAGCGTAGACTATGTGTTTTGAACGTTTCGTAGAATAGTAACAAAACTGTTGTCTAAAGCGGTATACGCTGATTACAACTCACCGGGCGTTAGCACGCTGTTGTATTATAAGATAGAATAATTCAATTAAAGGGTGTCACAATGACAGCCTATTGTGACGTAGTAGAGTGAGTGAGTTAATGAGATCAGTAAACTGAGTCACTTTAGCAGCGTCTTCCAGACTGAACAGGTGTATTTCGCCAAATTTCCAGCACAGTTTTTGTGAAAACTGGTCATAACAATTAATATAAGATTGAATGTATTTAAGATGACATGTCAAAACGTCATATAACATTTTCGAAAATTAAGATGTATAGCACTTGACATACAATGCTTCCAGAGCGTTTTGCCCAACGGGTTTTATCTCTGGTTTAACGCAGATTGTTAAGTGTAGAATTTTGTTAGCCAGGAGCCGCTGGGGTTATTTTTGTGTATGTTATATGTGACACTGTATCAGAGTTTAGATTGTTTATAACATAATGTGTATGCCACATGGAAGCATGTCTTTTTGCTTAATTTATTAATTTGGTTTAGTCGATAAACTCTGAATCGTTCCACGGCTTCCGGTTTGTGTATGACTGTACATACCTAAATACCAATAAAGACGCACGCTATCTGCTATATATGTTTTAGTTGTATCTAGTCTAGCGTAGACGACATGTTTTTGTCAGAGAAGTTCAATTGTTCGCCTGTGAAGTTATCTCTTTGAAATAGGATTTCCTTGACACTGAGACCGCGATTGCGAACACGAGAGTTGAGGGTGCCTACAACCATGGCGAGAAACGAATCTTTGATGGGACCACCTTCAGGCATATGCCTTTTGAGTTCCATTTCCAGCTCTTGAATGGCCTTCTCTGCTATAGGATTCTTATTGCAATTTATTAGACGGCCAACAACCAAACGTATATCATGTTTGTGTAGAGTTGACTCTCCGACAAGAGCCTGAATTGAGGTAGAACCGTCAACACGGATGACACAGCCCTGTGGGGATTTTAAGTCAGCACTACACGTGGTAGCAGCTTGCTCGTCGTTCACAAGACGAGCAATGGTGAATGACGTAAAGACATCTCTGACAACGAAAATCTTCTGTTTTGCACGACACATAATGTCGCAAGCAAACTCAGTCCCAGGGGTAGAGGGGGTGGAAGTTGAGAACTGGGGTAACTCGGACGGAAACTGACGTAGTGATACACACTGGGAACAGCTATCCGTGACCATGTCAATCACTTTGTCAGCCTGAATAGCAAAGAAGTAGCGATGGAATATCTTCTTTAGTTGCGATTTTGGTGGATGCTGCAAACGCAAATGCAAAGCAGTGATGAATCCTGACAATACATGTTGTGGAATAATTATAAGCTGGACCGTCTTGTTGAATGGCAAAGAGTGGGACACCACAAGTAACCGTTCTTTGTTGATGGTGGCAACTTTGAGGTATCTCTTGACATCCCGGATACCCTTGGTCTTGCGAGCGGGTCTGATACCTTGAGAAAGGTGAGAGTAGGCTCGTCGTAATGCTGAACAATCCTGTTGAGAGCCACGCCAAGATGCGTTATTGAGGAAAGGCAAAGGTGACGTACCGTCCAAGATAGACTGGACTGTAACTGACCGAACAGCAGACATTTGATCCTCTGAAACGAATTTGCAAATTTGACAACTACCCGAGGGGCACACCATGGCATTGCGACTGAGGTAGTCAGCTGGGAGGTTTTGAGAACCAGGTGGGTGGTGTAGTGTAACCTTGTACCTACTTAATGTAGAGAGAAATGATGAAATTCTGGCGCTAGATGAGAACTCACCACGAGAGAGTTTCTGAAAGGCTTGGAGACAAGGTTTGGAGTCAGTTAGTATTTGAGTGCTGTGAACAGACTCTAAGATATGGGGACCCCCGTGACTTGTGGCTGAACCGATGGCCAGAGCTTCGATTTCGCATGACAACCATTTCTGTTGGTGAGGTTTGAGTTTGACAGAGAAGTAACCTCCAAGATGCTTCTTCCCCTTCCGGAGAACATACAAGACCGAGCCAACTCCTCCATTACGAACAGCAGTGTAGGTAGCTAGCGACAAAAAAATGCTCGGATCGATACAAGTCGGATAAAAGCGCCATTTTTTAGTATCTTGTAGGACAGCATCTCTAGTCTAGGAATGTTCTCAAGAACCAACTTTATGACCAACGTAGAGCCGAACATTCAAGATGGCGTCCAAGATGGCCGCCGGTTTGACGGTGGCACACCTAATAGATTTGCCTCTCGATTTGACATGGTAAACATAACGAATTCCCCCACATTATCTAATAATGGTGTTTATAGAATAAAAACAGCGACATTTAGTTGAAAAATGGCCACAATTAATCAAGATGGGTGCCAAAATAGCGGCCGAAACATGATAAATTTGTTTTTTTCCTTATTTAAAAAAAAATACTTTACAATTTTCGAGATAATATAAGAGAAGATATCAACTATGTGTTCATTATTCGATAGGATAACTTATGTGGAAGAGTTGTGCACATAAAAGGTGAAGTAGTATTGTTCGTTCTGGTAGAAATGTGAGGTAGTATATGTGCTATATAAAATGAATGAAATTATTCTCAGACTGTGTTTCATTCTGTAATTGCTTAATAACCAACCGTGAATGACACTGATGTCATCAATTCTATTTGCGACACTACTATATGGTTGGATCAATTGAAAACAACTTTTTATGTCAAGAAGTTTACAAATAAAAAATCAATTTAGTAGTGGATTTACCACGAATATAGGAAACACTAAACGACAGACCCCATATTCATCAAACTCTATTTGGTTCTCAAAAAACAAGAACATATGGAAGGTTTTCTGCAAATATATCTTCATAATCAGGCCTCGTATTCAAATTACCAATACTTAAAGACATATTATGGACTTGTTCGGTGTGTGTGAAACTGATTAATTAGTACTCAGGGGCTATGCCAACTGGGGGAGTGTAGCATTCTACTAACATCGCCCAAAAGCTCAAAGAACATACAACTCCATAGAAAACACAGTCTGAATTACGCTCAATTGTAAATATTTACATCTCGATTCGGGACGCAACAATCGGCGATAAAATAACGCAAATGATTTCGCCATCGATACCCATTGCATTTAATAAATATATAAGACTGACGGTGTGTGTTGTAAATTTAGGTTGATATTCATAACAATAACTACTTTGAGCAAGATTATTCTCCATTTCTATTGGTCACCCAACCGGAGTGTTTCACATCACTTTAAATTCAGTGTTTTTATGTCCAATTATACACAAAATGAATAAGAACAAATATTATTGCCTTGTATCATATAGTGTCCTCAATTATTCCAGCAAAAGAACATGAAACAATCATGCGAATAGCCCAGAATCAATAATACATACATTAGTGCAATGTATTGCATATATATGCATACGTAAAATTTTGTATGTTATATTGTTGCTGGGATATACTCCAGAGGGCCATGTGGTGTGAAGATGGGATCAGTAAATATGAAAATACACTTTGTTTTAATAAACTGAATTTGAACAATTCACTACTCACAACCACATCTGCACAACTACGTACATGGAAGTTTGCTTTTTGAACATTTGCACCTGGAACAAACCGATTTGCAAACATATTTAATCAATTCGGTGCACACTCTAGCCACTTTTGTGGTTGTCATCCATACAGGAACAAAAGAATCGTCAATAAATATCCACCAGAAGGAGTCACATGGGGGGGGAGACTGTTTCACCAGAATAAATTATATCACCCTTCCGGTCCCGTCTCCATCAAATTAAGTTCCGACTCTTCCGCGGTTTGTTAAAAAATATTCGAAGTTTTGATAGGCTGTTTATACACTGAATGTCAATACAGAAAGTATTCTCCAATAACAATCGACAGATTAGGTCTTTGTGTGTGCAAAATCGGTTGCGTGTGGTGCACATTTAGAGACGTGCATTTGTGGGTATTTCCCACGAGAATTAAGCAGCAGTTTGATGCTCAGATTTTATCACATTTAATTGGGCTGGAACCTGTCAGGTTTTATGATCGAAAATGTGGTTATTATAGTGAATAGTGATCATACAGTGATACACGTTCCAGCCCAACTAAAAGTGTCAAGACCGATAAACTTATCCCAACCGTTCAGTTCAACTTCGGAATCTCGCCCTGCTACTCAATAAGACTACTTACATCAACAATCTGACATGCTGCGCATGTGGTAAGCAATATATCAACGAACTTCTCCATGCAATTAGGTACTGCTCTTCGGGTGTTATTCTGTCGCTACGAAATAGCTACTGGGAGACAATTCTCAACCACTATGGAGTTTCTGTGTTTTTATTCATGCACGATTCCTTGAGCGACGAAGAACTTCAAGCACTTATTCTGGGAGGGGGTGTTCCAACACAGCCACAGATCTACTCGATAATAAGCACGCAATAATTCTGTTCTCTGCAACGTACTTTCTTGTCTCGTGCTCACTGATTAGAGGAAAACCAATGACATACAGCCGTGGTTGAATCCACACGCCATCTTATAATGTGGCATGCACATTCTGCATTCTAACTTTCACATATGCTGTCACATAAGTGTATAGTATACTTTTTCACAGCTGTCTTACTCGTGTTCAAAATTGTAAATAATCTTGTTGTAAATACTCTTCTCCAGAAATGGAGGTATTGAAATAAATATGATGGTTTATTGCGTCTCAATGATGAATTGCCTGTTTCACAAGTAAATATTGTTAGGCCAATGTATTATGTTATTAACGCCACCGGTGTATACTGTTCTACAAATTGTAGAAATCTGTGGTCCCATGGGGATTTTATAAATAGATAATTGGTTTTTCCGGTTATTTTGGGACGCGTTAAAGTTGTACTGCGACCCCGAGACGATAGAAGCTGTAGTTGGAATGTCCAAGTTCGTGAAAGTTCTACTGACTATGCCGATGATTTGAGAAGCTTTATTGTTTTAGGATATTGTAGGAAGGCTAATCTGGCCGTGTCAAATTGAGCTATAGCGATGGGATATCTCGCAGGACAACACATTTTGGGTTTTCGTGGGGTGTGTATTCGCTGGATGTCTTATAGTTGCAGTGTGTAACTATTATGACCGCGTTAATTGCGTTCGATGTTTAGGTGTGGCTGGGCCATGCACACTTAAAGATTTTATTGCGGGAACACAATATTTGATCCGCATTTAGAAGCTTTCTGGTTTCGTGAATGAAAAACCTGCAGTAATAACCCGTAGTTTTTTTGTAATAATTTGAAGGATTAGTTGTTTTACCGGAATTCTGAGGCGGTGCATTAATGTAATCAATATATTTTATATTATAATTTATATTTATGGCTAATAATATGATCTTGGGGGCATTACCATTTCTGACTATGGTTTTCTTGTAAGTTATATATGCGAGGCTCCATATGCCTACATGGGCCTATTTGAAAAAGTAGTAGCAACGCTTACCTATACGATCGTCCAATCGCCGGAATCACTCGCCACGGAACGCCAGTATTTCTTTATGTCCTTATCGCCAGTTCATATATTTTTACAATTTTCTCCTCCACACCAAAACATCCACACTTTGTCGCGCGCTGTGACGTCACACCACTTCCGCCAAGGTGCGCAACTCCTCACAAACACAATTGTCAATCGCACTGCAGCTAACTGTTGACACATTCCTCTCTCTTTCTTTTTTTTGTTTGTCATTTTCTGAATTTTCTGAATTCAACGTATAAACAGGAGCATGTCACAAAATGTTATATCACAAAATTATATCACATACATCATGAATTTATTTTCCTCCCATAATCTCAATACTCCCAATTTCCAATGCATTGCAGAGCTTCTTTGCTGAGGCACCTTTCTTTGTGAGACAGTCCGCTAATTGATTCACACTATCAATCCATCTAATTTCATGCAGTTCTCCATTTTCTAACATTTCTTTCAAACTAGCTATATCCACCCTTAGTCTTTTTTTCCGAATCTAGTTTAGTTGAGTTGATGTTTTCGACTAATGATTTGTAATCTGTGAGAACGTCAATCGGTATCACATTTTGTCTCTTCTCATGATGAACAGTTTCGCTCAGTAAACTTCCCAGATAAAAGGCACTGTTCACTCCTTCAACCCTGGCTAACGCTTCGGCTGCTAAAGTACATTTCACTACTCTTCGAATCTTCACTGATTTCCAGAACAAAGGACATGATGAATTAATGTTATCAACTAGGAATATAATGAAACCACATGCACTTGATAATCCGTCTGGTAAGTTAGCTAGTGGTGCATCATAGTAGACTTTCAATCGCATTTGATTGATATCGAACAGTTTGGGAAACTTTATGCTGTAATGTCCAAGTTGAAGCTTCTTCACTAATTTATTTGTATTTAGAATATGCTCCACTTTAGGTTCCTTCACACAAGTACTTAATTCTAGAGCATCAAATGACGATTCTAGTCTGGTCTGATTCACAACCCAATTAATCTGACCAATAGCACATCTCAACTGGGTTACTTCACCTGAGTTAAGAGAGCCATTTTTCCTTGATGCAAGTCAACAGTTTTGTTATCGGGATCTTGCACATTGAATTGACATAATGTTTCTGATTCATCTCCATACCATTTTCATCCTTAAACAAATCCAGACCGATGTATTTGATATCATCTTTAGCTTGTTTTCCAATCTTAAATGTGGTCACAATTTTTCTGATAACCTGATCATAGAATGTCAGACCCACACCATACACAGTCATCAACGTGTAAAAGAAACATTCCTTCTAAGCCTTCTGTTGAATGCATGTAGAATAGAGCAGGATCGTTCATTGATCTTTCACATTTACAGACTTGAGAACTTCACATACTCGCATATACCACATCCCAGATGCATCGTTCAAACCATAGACACATATTTTTAGTCTCCATAGTTTATTGTCATGTGCAATGTCCTTCGGAGGTTTTACAAATATATATCTCTCTCTCTCTATTGACATTCCTTGTAAGAATGCCGCCTTTACATCTATAATATTACATTTCCAGGAAAAGGCTGACGGAAGTCCAACAAAAACTTATTCTCAACACTTTCCTTAAAGCCTCTTGCCACAAGTCTTGCTTTCATTTTAAGTTGTCCTTCTGAAAACTTCTCTGTGAACACCCACCGAGTAGTTATAAATGGCTGACCATTGTCTGTAACTTCCTCAAAGACCTCAAATTGCTTCCAGTAACTGTTGTCAATATCCTGAGATTTTGCCGAGGAAATTGCAACAGTGTTGGCACTGACAACGTTTACTTCCACGTCCGTAAGTATTTCACATTGTATGAGATCTGCCGGTACTGAATTACATGCAGAATGTTCCCATTTCTCCACTTAATGTTTAAAGTCAATACATTTGGTATCACCACTCATATCACGGATATTCATCCAATCAGAATACTTTTCACCAACTTTTCCACCTCGACTTACAACTTCAGCATCACACCAATCAGCATCACTCTTTGTAATAAATCTGATCGTATCACCCACTTTTGGCAGTATCAGTCTATTAATAGTTACATCGGGATCAGTACATGTAGCATTTTCATCATTACTGTTAATTACTTCTCCATCAGAATCATCACTTTCAACAGATTGAGAATTTTCATTACTTTGAACCACTGGAACATTGTCATCAGGAATTGTTTCAGAAACAGATGTGTCAGTGGTAACAAATTCATGTCCAGCTTTAACAAGTCGAGAGGTAGGAACTCTGATGCACAAACACTATTTTACCGTCCTGTCCAAGAACTTTTCCAGGTCCACTTTATTCGCCCCTTTTCACACTTTTGAAATACAACTTTTCACCAACACAACATTTCTCACCACTTGGTCGAATCTGATGTCTGAGTGCTCTGCCAGTCAGGATTAAATTAACAACGACTAATATTTGCCCATGACCAGCTATACAGACATGGAATATATGCTACAGCATTGCTTTTTGATTCATGTAGTCCCGATGCCTGCTTATTCCATATGGTCATGTATAGGTGTTATATTTGTCTACTTTGAAAGCAAATAATACTAATATTTACCCAATAGCTAATGGGGCATGGAATACAGCCTTGCTTTTTGTTCTTGGATTCACCTTATCAGATAATGTCATATGGGCATGTTCGATTGCTTGATGTTTACATTCAAACCAAATATGTTGGTGATAACATGAAAAATCTCAGTTTTCGCCTCTAAATTTGACTTATATTGGCCCGAAAACATGAAAATGCAAATTGTTCACTTCTAAATTTCGGGGAAATGACCCAATAGCCATCTAGTGAGGTATGATATACTCTGCATATCAGATCATTCTGTTTGAGCATGTATTATAAGACAGCCTTGCGTTTTGCTCTAGACTTCCTCAGATTAGTTCATTTTATTGTGGCATGTTTGGGTGCTTTATATTGAATTTGAAATCAAATGTGATAATAATACATGAAAAAGCTCAATTTTACAACTAAAGTTTAATAAGGGTCAAAATACTGACATTGACCAATAACCATTTAGTTAGTGAGGCAAGGACTATTTTTGCCATATAGTAAGGACATATTGCAATAGAAAGAACCCCAAAATTACAAATATATTTTTTGCAAGAATCATCGCAGAACTTTCAAAATATATCTGACTAGCTGGTGGACCCGACTTCGTCCGGGCTGTTTCCCATCTGCTTTTCGGCGAATTGAGCGATTTGACCTTGAATTGACCATTCCGAAGGTCAAGGTCAGGCCGGGGTCACGATTTGACCCGCCCAAAACACTCCCCGGACAAAAGTACCCGACAAAAGTACCCGTCGAAATCCGTCCGGTTTTACCCGATTTGACCTTGAATTGACCTTTTTGAAGGTCAATGTCATATGGGGGAAACGATTTGACCCGTCCAAAAGACTCACCGGACAAAAGTACCTCTAGGTATCAAATTTCGTCGAAATCCGTCCCGTTTTACCCGATTTGACATTGAATTGACCTTTTTGAAGGTCAAGGTCAGGTCGGGGTCACGATTTGACCCATCCAAAGCACTCCCCGGACAAAATTACCCCTAGGTATAAAATTTCGTCAAAATCCGTCCGGCAGTTTTCCCGGCCATAGCTAACACACCGACAGACAGAAGTCCCAAAATATATATTAGAGAGGTACATGTATACAAAAGGCTAATAGCTCCACTGCTTCATTAATTTTGTTGAATTTGAATTTGTGAGGCGAATCGGAGATAGTTATGGCCCGTGACCAATCCTAGCAAACTTCTCAAAACTAAAGGAACGAGAGATGGTGCGTAAGATGGGTGGACTCCTGCGCGGCACAGACTGCTACATCAACGAAAATCTCCCCGAAGTAATTACCAACTATAGGAAGAACGTCTTGGCGCCGATGGCAAAAGAAGCGCGAGGTAAAGGACAAAAAGCCAGAATCGTAGGGGATAGGTTATTTGCTGATAATAAATTCGCCCCCCCCCCCCTACAGTCACCCCACCATATAGAACAGAAGAGAATCAAGAGAAATACAGCGGGTGAAACAGCCGAAGGTACATGTGAATAAACCACCGAAAAGGCCCATTCACCAACGAGGACGAGGACGTGGCCGCGGCTATGAACGAAGTAACGGAGGCGGTTCAGCCACTCACATATATAATGATTATCCTGATAGACATTCTCCCATGGACTGTCATGCTTCACCTAGTGACAGGTCTCATGGGTACACTGCTAACATACCACTCCCCCCGCATCCACCAAAACTGAATGTACCTACATGTATAGCCAACCAGTACGTGACACCCCTCATGTCCCAGCCACCCATACTACCACCCCACCCCCAAACCGAATCTCACCCCTCCCAACACCAGTCCTCACTATCCCACTACCCCAACCTCCCACACTCTGTAGCACAACCGGAACCACCAGTGACCGACAGCCCTCCGCATGAAAATGAATCCACAGAAAACGAAAGTGGTGATATTCAGCGACAGGCTGGCGGCCAGTAGGAGTGCCCGGGTTTGCTCCATATTAAAGTGTTATCCATCAACGTGTGTGGGCTATTATCCAGACAAGACGATCCCGAGTACATAGAATACATAAATAAGTTCGAATCCAAAACTGATAACATTGACATTAACGAAAATGAAAAGTTTCACATAGTTGGATTGTTGAATAGAAAAAGAGAGTCAAAAGTAAGATCAGATGGATTGTGCATAGCAGTAAAAACAAATCTAAAATCAAATTTTAGCATTGTAAAAGACAAATGTCGGAACATGGTTGAAGAAATCTGGCGATTATACACCCTAAATCTAGTTGGATGAACGTTGTATACAACTCGTTGAGTGCGAATTTGTTGTGTACTTATTATCCAACAGTTTAGTATGATGTACACAACTGATTGCGTGAACTGTCTTCTGTGGTATTACTTTCATACCACATTGGATAAAACCGCCACGTGACCGGGTCATCCAATAGCAGCGCGTTTCCGGTGCGGGCGGGCATGCGATTTTTTGGCTCCAGATATTTCAAAACAAGATGGACGACTGCGTGAAAAAACTCCCGAGCGACTGGAAAATGGGGCAAGACGTCGTGGATAGCTTTGCCGGTATAGTATACCTTTGTTATAATTATTCTTTGTACGATACACTGATTATGTAGGCTTTATGTATTGAGTGTATATTTATTTATATTTGCCAAATTTTGAAGTTTACAAATTTACACAACTGCTGACGGCACTAATTTGACTAAAGTAGTACACTCATACACTCAACACATAAAGCCTACATAATCAGTGTATCGTACAAAGAATAATTATAACAAAGGTATACTATACCGGCAAAGCTATCCACGAATGTCTTGACCCATTTTACTTTCCAATCAACGTTGGATAAACTTTCCCATCAACAAATGTCATCCAACTCTACCAAACACCCAACAGTTCAATAAACGTAGATTGGTGCTTATTTGAATTCGCTATGCTTGATGTCCATTCCTGTCAGAGAGCCTGCGTTTCACCGCCGCGTTAAAAATATCACAAGATGGTATACTTTGGTTGAGCCAGTAGTACGATAGTCCCAAATGATCTAGTTTGGTGTGTATGTTTTTTAAACCATGGATTGGCTTGGCTGTTTGAGTGATACATACAGTGATATAGTCTTAAAGGGATTCTCTCATGTCCCATCGTCACTAGCCTACCCCAAAACGTCAGAGTTCTAAGTTTTATTTTCATCGATATTGGGTATATTCCCAACTCGCCGTACAGAAAGGGTGTGGGCGTGGTCTTCTTAATGCCGAGTAAGCATTTTAGGAACCATAGTTCAAGTTTCTCGAAAGATGATATATTTTTCGCATCCCCAAATCTCGGATCCGTAGGCCATTATAGGCACTATGGCTTTTTCATATATGTCAGTTACGCAGTCAGTTGTCATTTTATATTTCCTTACTCTACTAATGAATGCTTTTTTTTGCATCTTTGCAACGCATATTCCTTTCTCGGCTATAATATATAGCCTAGAAATCCAAGAAATCTGGCGATTAAATAGCCCTATTGTCAAACAGACGTTGTTTCATGAATAACAGCTAATTTGCGGGTGGTAGTGGTACTCAACATACATCGAGTTTAAAGGGGTACTGTACACAGAGATAGGCAATTTTTTTATTTACTCCCATTGACATAACTTTCAAGTTAGATAGTGTTCCTGTTATATGAGTTTCGTATAAACCTAATTTAGCGACGAAAATATTGATCTTGGCAATAAAAATATTACGATTTCAAACTACGCGCCATGTTTTTTACCTTCACCGGAGAAGACGCAGGTTGCATGATGAACCGGAAGTTCAGTGGATGCCTGCAATCTCTTCCATCGAACATTCTCACCCCCTATAAAAATACTTGACGCTTTATGAATCTTGTTTCTTCTCTTTTTTTCCAAATTGGTTATAGCGGGACTTCCTTTTGCATGTAACATGTTTTGTTCGCAACTCAATAATTAATGTTCGTCGTAAACGGCCGTCGATAAAAGACACCCAACATGTGAGATTTCAAGAACGGTAACTCGTAATGGCATAATTCGCCATTTTATGACTCCAGCCATAAATTCATTTATATTAAATAATTCAATTTGACTTTTATGATAGCCTGTTAACCGGAACGTTTTCAGTAGACATCGTCAACTCAAATACGTTATTTTATAATATAATATTGATATTAGATCGCAATTGTTACCGGGGAATTTATTGAAATTAGCGTACAGTACCCCTTTAATAACGATTTATTTCCTTTTTTTTTGTCAGTTTTACAGATTTCTTTACCCAGCTTTTTAAAATTTTCAGTTGGGTACCCAGCTTCTATAAAATTTACATTTGGGTACCCAGCTTTATGAAAGCAGTCTGCAGGACATATAGTGTTCTGTGCCTACAATCGTCTTCACCACTGCTATTTTCAAGCATCGTGACGAATATATAATATCAACATGCAAGTATTCACAAATTTAACTGGTTCATTTAGAATACAACTGACGGCAATTACTAATTAAATCACGTTCTGTGTGAGATTTCATAAAGCTGGGTACCCAAATGTAAATTTTATAAATGCTGGATACACAACTGAACGAAACGGGGTGACAGTGACCATTTCAGCCTTAGTATCAAGCATTGGTCCTGAAAACCACGTGACATACACCCATCATTTTATTTATGGAAATGTGGTTCAATTATCTGCGAGAGCACTCAGAGTAGGTGTTTGTGCCATTCTGTGTCGGTCGAACATAAATGATTTGGTATAACTGTTAAATATATGGTATACTGTTGAATACGGAAATACAGTCTACTGTAAATTTTGCAGTATAACCTTTAAAATATATGGTGCACAGGAGAGTGTCGTTAAAACACAAAGCTTGTGTCTTTGTTTAGTTAATTTTTGTAATGGATAAGTGTACATACATCGTGACGGTGTGACGTCACAGCGTACAGACTACCTAGTTTAAGGCTAGTTCAGTCATGAACTTATACGTAGCGCCAGCATTCTGCGATAGAAGTCATGTTGACCTAAATGCTAACCACTTGGCAAGTTTTGTCATGTTTGCAAATGCCTAGACATGCTTGTCCCTGTTAGCAAACATGGAACTTCAACATTGTATATACAGGCACCGATTATGTTACCATAAATCAATCCACACAAAAAATCTCATTCTTGACGACCTTGTGATGCAGGTTCCTCCAAATTATCCGCCATTTTGACTCTGAGCTCACATGATCACGTGTCAGGCCTCGCGACATATGCAAGGAGACGAGCTGAATTTCGCATCTGAAATGAAACACTGCTTGATACGCACGATTTGGCTGCGTTACGATGTGATTATGCTCAGTACGTGCACGTATCAATCGTGGCTAACCGCAGTCGTGTAATGTTACACTAAAGCGTAACGCATAACGTAACATCGACGCGAAGGATTACCTGCTTCCATTCAGGTCAATAAAGTGTTAGTTTCCTAAAGTGGGATTTGTTTGGGATTTCAGATAGAGCTGTTGGCAATATTTATTCCCGCATCGAACTGCAATTATTAATAGGAAGCTCTGCATTATAGCGTAACATACGCGCATCCGGTTTAACGCAGACAACGGATCGTGTTAACGCAACGTACAGATCAACGCCGCGGGTGCAACGGATTCGTCTCAACGCTACTTTACAAATTGGGGGCGTGTCCGGGATGTTTACAGTGTATTACATGTAGTTTGATGTTTGGCATTGTTTAAATCAGAATGTTTAACGGGTTGGATATGAATATGAATGATTTTCCTCCCGGGGAGGGGTTTTAGATTATGAAGTTGTCCTGTTTCCCAGAACCACGCGGAAGTTGTCTTGTTTCTTGGCGAGTACATGCTAGTTGTCATATTCTTCAACATATACATAGCACTTGTTTCGTTCCTCAACAATGATTTGGGATCGACGGCTCATTCGGTACCTGTGGGCTGAATTATCAAAATATGCATAGTTTCCATCCAGAGGTTTGCCCTGCTAGCCATTCTGTTCAGTTTGGTGAAGATACTCCATCTCAAGTTAACCGAGGAAGTTGTATATGGATGATCAATCTTTTTCTCATTTTTTTCCTCAAAGGCAATCGTCACCAGTTGGACAAAACCCAAACTCATATTTCAGAAACTGTTGAACCCTAGTTCTCGCGTCATTGGTAGAGGTCATGTGGGAAATCAATCTTCACAGTCTAGTCCAGGTTTGATGACAGATTCGATTCAGATTACACGTCGGCAGTTAAATGAGCCTGAGAAGTTTGATGGTCAAAACATGGAATGGAAGGATTATTTATTGAATTGTTAATTGTGTATTTGAATAGACAGTGAGAGAGAGGGAGAGAGAGGGAGAGAGATAAAGAGATGGATAGAGGGGATATAGACAGGGGAGAGAGGGAGAGAGAGAGAGCGAGAGAGAGGGGGTAGACGGAGATAGAGAGAGAGAGAGGGGAGATAGAGATATAGGGAGAGCGATCTCATTATGAGAGCAAGCTCAGATAACGTTAAGTGATCTATGATCTCATCACATGATTTGTGCTTTGAAACAAATTCTCTCTCAAAGATTCCCTCCTAGTGAAAGGTGACTGTTAATATCGTTTTGGGTTTCGTTGAATGAATCAATATATATGTATGGTTATGCTCTTCGAAGATTCAGGCTGTTCAAATGCGAGACAGAACCTAGTTATGTAGCAGTTTATTGATAATTGTGCAGACACGTGCATCCGGAAACAAATACAGCTCAAGCATCCCCCTACTCCGAAGAAAGCCATCAGTTTGGCTGATGAGAATGAAGCTTTTGATAATACAAATGGTTGAGTTTTCAAGCCACACTGTCAGGTTAAACCTAAACCAAGTCTTCTCAGCTTCTCAGCTTTTCAGTTTGGATAGCGATTGGGTTTATTCTATTTTGGTCCAGTCCCGCCTCGTTACTCTTCTGTAACATACTTTAAAAAATATTTATGAGTGGTTGTCTTTCTACATTAATATAACTATGAATAATCAACAACAATTAAGTATCCTCCCAGTATCTTCAGATATAATATCATGGATATATGAACTCCACTTTTTTAAAGGTTTTATTATACAGAAGTTCTTGGTACCTGAAAATAGCAATGTTTACATATATTGTGATATCATAAAAGTATAGTAAATGGTGTTATACTTTCCAACAAGTTGACAGTTCTTAAATATTGTGTCCCAACACTCGCTTGTACCAAATTTCAAAAAGAATTTGCAGACCTATTTTTAGAATATCAATTTTGAAATATCAGGATTTTTTGGCAAAACGTGCGTCTGTTGACCCTTACATCAGATGGGCGGGAGAAATAAATAAAATAAATAAGACGAGAACGTTTCTCATCGTTAGTCAACCAAGACAATCCTTGTATTTTTAATTAGTTCTTTATTTTACTCTCTGGTTTTGTTTTCATTTAAATATTCTTTTTGTGTTCATGCTGGACAACAGACGGAAAGTATTCTTCTAATTCTTGCTCCATGTCTGGGAGCCTGCAATGCAACTACTCGATCTGGCAGATGGCTCCCGTCAACCCATACCATGTTATCCCCTCGAGGCCGTTGTAGAGATATGGCGGATTTGACGCTCCATTAAGGCTGGCATAAGGCTCCCTATCTGGCTCATTTGGCATCCAGTTAGAGTACATAATATTTCCATCTTGATCGCTGATTGTCTGGCTTGCTTTGTTGACTGTCCCACCAATCGCGACATTTTCGGCAGGTCCTAGGAGGAAAAAGGAAAATATCTGCCATTTTGTCATAATTCAGAAAATATCTGCCATTTTGTCATAATTCAGAAACTAATGTAGCCACCACCAACCATTGATGTATATAGATAATACCTATGGATGTGGTTGAATACCCGGATTATCTCATGCATGGATACAAGTTCTAAGTTGCAAACATATTTTGTACTCTTTTCACCCTCTATCCTCCAATTGACTTTAGTTCTATTAATTATGCCCTTTACCCTTTGGCTTCTGATTGACTCAAGTTCAGTATGTAAATCATCTATTTCTTTTTCTACTGTAAGGTCACCATTGTCATTCTTAAAATTTTATTCTGTTATTTTTTTTCTCTATTTCCACTTCTCTTTTGTTCCTGGATTTGTTTAGTTTTGAAGAATAAGCTATTGCTTCTCCTCTTATCATTATTTTATTGTCTCCCAGAAAAGTTGGTCTTTAATTGTTAGTGAAGGTTTTTCAGGGGATGGCCCTGATTGTTCATTATCATTCGATGAGTATTGCTGAAGAGCGTCTCTAATTACCCTTTTAACAATATTGGCATATTCCTGTTATCTTAAAAGACTATCATTAAATTTCCAGAAACCTCTTCCTCTAGGATGATCAACAAATTGTAGGCTCAATGAGATTGGGTTATGATCTGACCCGTATCTTGTCCCTATATCAACATTTGAGATAAATGGCTGGATGTCAGTGACATTACGCTTAAGTGTAATGGAGTTGTGAGTGAGGCAATTACGCTTAAGCGTAATGTCATTATCCTTAAGCGTAATACCATTACGCTTAAGCGTAATTAGCTGTTAAATGTGAATTTGGCATCCATAGCTCTGTGCTATGATATTCTTGTTCTGTGTGCTACTATTTTGGTCTACGCTATGCCTAGATATACCCTGATTACGCTATGCCTAGATCTACCCTGATTTCACAGAAAAAATCTTCCCATGGAACTACCATTTATTACGATACACAGATACATGTATTACGATTTAATTTGTTGTTGAATCAGGACTTTTCACTTCCGATTGTGTCAAAGCGTGCTAGAACAACTACCCGATAACATTTCAATCAACCCGGAATCAGTCAATTGTTTTTATTACAAGCTTGTTATATCGATGTCAACATTTCGCTGTCATATTGATGAAACAAGTGCGAGAACGTTCGATCTTAATCAGCGAAAAACATTAACAATACCATCATAATTTCTACACTATTCATAGCCTTACTCGGGATTCCAGAAATAAATGTGAGTATCATCATAAATAATAATAATTTATTTTATATAACTGTAAAATTACAGTTGTGCTCTAAAACGGTTTACAAAGTTAAACTGGCACAACACGTGCGATAAAATATGTCACCCAGGTAATCTAACATAAATACATAAATTATAAGACCATCAGCATATAAGTGTTAAAGATGCATTATCCTATTTAACGCTCCTAAATTACTATTTCTTTGACTTCGGGGATAAAATATATTTGATTCGAGTCGAGGAACCCACCCATCAAAGCTCAGAGTGATCAGATATCGATTTTTGAAGTTTGTTATTTCTCGAGATGTGCAATTATTTGTGGCCCAGAAAAAGGTCGTCAAACGGACGGTCTCGGACAAAATTGCGGATGAAGATGGATACCTCGAATATCAAGTGGTATTACGGCCAAATTTCGTGAATCGTGATACTCAAGTGATAATACGGCCATATTTCGTTGAACAAAATGTTGATAAATAACACTTTTTGCGAAATTTGATACCATAGTTGACATTGGTTAGCATTATCCTGTTGCAATTAATCGATTCTGATAACTAAAGCGTATTTTGAAGAAATGTTGTTGTTGTTGTTGTTGTTGTGTCTTGATGACTATGGGGACCGTCTGATCGGATTGAGTATCTTTAACAGTTTAAAAATATAATTATGTTTAAACAAGTTAGCACACGTTCATTGCGTTGTCTAATCATGTTACTGAACAAGTTAGCAACATAACTGGAGGTGGTGGTACTATACTGCCATAAAACATGACATCAGTTATCTCTCTCGTTCTATCAGATATACAATTATTGTTTTTTCATAAACCGCTGTTACCAGAAAGCATTTTAAACCGGGAATGGTTGGTATAGTAGCAGTTAACATTAACCGAATACATCGACATTTGTCGAGTTGAATTCGATACCATTCTGTATATTTCGTCAAAGCATTAGGGTAGAAATAGGCTGCAGAAAGAGCCCGGGGTTCTACCTTTGAAACATATTTTTTTAACAAATGTATCTGAATTTAGCTACACGATTGAGTATTTCCTAGTCGATTTTTTTCGGATTCCTATAATCAATTCTTCCTGCAATCACCTTGGGTTGAAATTAATATTCACCCTTTCGCCAATTTCCATAAATTGATTCGATTTTGGAATTGAAAACAAATTCAATGCGAATTATCGCATGTGTATGGGACCAGACTGGCTGGAAATATACAACCCTTCTATATATACGAATACCTCACACACACAGGGCCATTCATACACTGCAGACTTTCATATACACATCAGTCATGCCAATTCAGTCACTCGTATGACCACATGCGTGGTCATACAGTCACTCCTTGTTTACCAATTCACCTCACCATTGACCATACGGTCACTCCTTGTACACATATTGGCCACACCATGGTCATATAGCCACAGAAGATATACATGTGAGGGATAGAGTATCTAACGACTGTTGTTGTGATGTATGCTGTATTAACGTATGTACAGATCTGACTACAATCAAGTTGGCTGCGCTAACGCGCTGTAGTGAGTACACTTAATTGGTATATGCTTATAAGTGTTCACGGTAGAGTCACAGTCTTGTAAGCTAGGCCACACCTAAGCTAATCCACGACATCCTCCCGGCGGCAGCGACAAGAATAACGTATTAATTTACATTTAATTGTCCAAGTTAATTCCTGAATATTTCGAAAACTTCTCTACATCACCCAAACGTTCAGCCTGAGCACTAGCTTTTGCTGATGTGGTGTTGTTACGCGACACATTCTCATCCGGATTTGGAAATTCACTTTCAGGAATTAGATGGAACTGTTCAAGTGAAACTAAATACTGTATGTCAACTGGCCAGTTCCTACGTTCGCACAACCATTTTGGGGCCAGTCCACCGCGAACCGTGATCGGTTAATTGTCGGAATTTACAACCACGAGTGAAAAGGTCAGCTGGATTCATATCAGATGAGCAATGTCTCCAGTCACACTCACGTGCCAACAATTTTATCTCGGATATTCGATTTGGATTGATATGTTGAACGAACACTGCACTAGACGCAATATGTAATTCAGATTTTATAGTCAGCCATTTCGCTGGCAGTCCAGGAGTTACATTTTGATCACATTCCAAAGCTTCAGACCATATTCGCTGCATAAATATCTTAGCACTTGCAGTTATTGGTCCAATGAAACCAAGTGGATCGAAATTGCTTGAGATGTCTGGAAGAATGTCCCTCTTGGTGAAATTTTCACAATGACTGTCATTAAGGAATTTAGTTGGCAGTGCCAGAGTATTGTATGTAATGTCCCATTTCAACCCGAGGACTGATACCGTTTCATCCACGTTCAAAACGTTGTCTCTGTTTGCGTCACTACCTGTTTCATTTAATTTAACATCATATATAGGAACCCTTTCAATGAACCCACGATTTAGGTGGTCCTTCAAAAGGGCGTCGTAACTGAGACGTAGTCCCGGTGTCTGTCTCAGACGTTGTACTGTAGACCTCGTTTTATGCGTAGCAATATCGAAATTTGTCGGCAGGGATTCACGGTCGTCCGAACATGGCAGTGGCGCTATGTAACAATTGTTAACACATTCCATGGAGTCACAGTAAGGGACAAGAAAATCGTTTGAACTTTCCGCTGGAGAATCAACACCAATCGACTCAAGTTTCCAGAATTGTTCAATGTCACAGTCTGTTGAACAATGGTCTGTCAGTACACTCAACATCATGGAGTCCGAATTCGACGAAGACGTAATCGGGCCTGCGAGAAGGTATCCTAATTTTGAGTTAACTGCTATCGGTCCTGACATTCCACGAATCTAAGTCCCATCAACTAAATTGTAGTATTGGTCAGCACCAATTAATATGTCAATTGTGAAAGAATCTGAGAATATCACTGGATGTGCCAATGTGAGACCACGGAGATGCTCATACTGCGATAAATTGCGATATGTCCTGATGTTCAATGGTATGGAAATTTGAGGAACTACGAGGAGAAGGAGTTCAATATTATCTGTGCCACATAATAACCTCACACTAACGACATCGAGATATCTTGTTTGAGGCATTTTATCTCCAAATGCTGACAAATTTATTTGACGTTTCCTTATAGGGTTAAGCTGAAGTCTCTTTGCACAAGTTTCAGTAATAAAAGAACACTGGGAACCATCGTCAAATAGGAAGTTTGTGCTTAAGCAACAGGTCGGTGAAGAAACGTCAGCTACCGCGGTTTTGAGTAAACGCAGATGGCGAAGAAACGGTACTGAGTGCAATTTTATCTGCATCAACATGAAACTGGTGAAATTGATCGTGGTCACGTGATGACGACGAGGCGAACATTTGATGGGAAGGCTGCTGTTGGTTGAACGCGTTCGTTGCCTCGATTTTGGACGGATCACACAGGCTTGAATGATGCTTACGTTTACATATTCGACACCGGAAGTTAGATGCACAAACCAAAACACGATGAGAGTTTGAAAGGCAATTATAACACAAGTTCTGTTGTCTGACGATTGTCAATCTGTCCTGAATATTACTCACAGTAACACAAGATGATGACTGGTGTGATTGAGATTTGCAGTAAACACAATGCGGTTTAGTCATAGGCGGAATATTGAATTTGTGGCGATCGGTATGTACTGTATTATTTGCATTTGCCATCATAGTGGAAACAGATGGATCATAATTAGTTTCTTCACAACCAACTTCAAGAATTTCGATTTCTTTGCGGAGGAACTCACGAATTTCACTGAGTCTGAATTGTCTATTTCCATGATGACGAATGATAGAACTACGAATGGCAGGAGGCAATTTTTGCATGATAGTTGTAGTTAACATGTCACTATATGAAACAGTTTGTTCTGTCATTGCATCCAGGGATCGTACATGTGACTCGAGTTTGTCTCTGAACAGGGTTAAGCTGCGCAAATCGTAGTGAGGATGAGGAAGCGCCGATAATGCCTGGAGGTGAGCACTGACAATTTTGTGAGATTGTCCAAAACGTTGCTTTAAAAGTTCAATAGCTTGAATATAATTATCATTGGATAGAGGTAAGCCCATAATGCATGACGATGCTTGTTCCCGGAGCAATGAACGTAGATGTTGGAATTTCTGAATCTTAGGTAATACTTTGTCCGAAACGCTATGGATAGCTGCTTCAAACGAGTCCCAGAATGTTTGCCACTCCATGATGTCACCCGAAAATATTGGTAAAATCAATTTCGGAAGAGTTGTATTCTTTGTAAACACTTTGTGTGAGTCTGAATCAGAATTAATTGTTGTGGATTTAAGCTTATCTGGTACTGTTTTGTGGTCAGAAATCATCATTTTTGCAGACAGTAATGTTTTTTCAACTTTACACATGTAGTGTTCGGTCTCATCGGCCTCCGTCGCAAAATGTTTATCATCCTCGATGAGGTTTAATATGGCGTCATTTAACTTCGTTAAATTGTCTATTCGTAAGGCTACTTGCGTGCTGACGATCTCCAACTCCCGATAGTCTGGCTGTTTCTGTTCCATAATTTGTTCCATTTCGTTCGAATATCTCGTAGCATGACCTCGCAATGCTGTCCGTTTCCGCATCAGAGCAACCAGTTCTTTATTCATTTTCAAGATGGTTCGAGGGACCAATGTGAGGGATAGAGTATCTAACGACTGTTGTTGTGATGTATGCTGTATTAACGTATGTACAGATCTGACTACAATCAAGTTGGCTGCGCTAACGCGCTGTAGTGAGTACACTTAATTGGTATATGCTTATAAGTGTTCACGGTAGAGTCACAGTCTTGTAAGCTAGGCCACACCTAAGCTAATCCACGACAATACATATACACCACACCCATGCATATAGTCACTCCAGGTTAACATAGACACCTCACCAATGACCATGTGGCCCTTCTAGAAATGCCACCTGACCATTAGCTATACGGTCACTCCCTTATACATATTGGCCACATCCATCACCATATAGCCACTAAAAATGTACATATACACCCCACTCGTGATATATACACCTCGCCAATGGCTAAACAGTCCTTCAATATATGCAAATGCCATGCACATGGTCATTCATTTACTCCAGACCTGCATATACACCTCACCCATGACAATTCAGCAGCATTTATTATCATAGTCACTCTTTGTATACCTATTCAGTCCACCATTGGCCATACGGTCACTCCGTGTATACATATACGCCGCACCCGTGGCAATAAATCCACTCAATATATACACCCCGCCCATAACCACAGAGTCACCCCATGCATACATATACACCTTACTAATGGCCATGCAGGTCTTTCAGATATACCAATACTCTGCACACATGGCCATTCATACACTCCAGACTTGCATGCATGCCTCACCCATGACAATTCAGTCACTTGGTGTATACACCACATTCATGAGCATACAGTCGCTTCTTGTATAACTATTCACTTCACTGTGTGGCATGCGGTCCCTCTCTGTACCTATCCGCCCACCCGTGACATATAACACTCGATATATACATATAGATCTCACCCATGACAACAGAGTCACTCTAGGTATACATATACATCTCACCAATGGATATACCCGGTACGATACCCCGCACCCACGCTCATTCGCACACACCATGCTTGCATATATATCTCAACCATGACAATTCAGACATTCGATGTATGCTCATAACCCCATCCGTGATTATACAGCTACTCACTGTATAGCTATGCACCCACCAATGACAATACAGCCACAGCAGCGATGCATATACATCATATATATAAGAACTGACTTGCATATCGATTGGGGACATTGGATATTGACCGGCAGAGTAATTCAATAAAATTTGTAATTAAACGAAATTTGTTTAAAGGGGGACTGTACCCTAAATCTGGCCAATATTGGACCATATCCTGTTATATTCAACAGAATATATACAGAAAATGAATGAATTTGAGCCATGGATTAGTGCAAAATACACTCAGGCGCTCTATGAACGATGTAAAACACATTGTAATTATAATGAAAATGAATTTTTGACTGGAGTGAGCTACCATATGGCCACCCTCCCCTGTGCTGATTTTTGCCGACTATGTTTTTCCGATAGAGAGATGTATTTTAAACATTTTTCTACTTGTTTGCCACTCGGGCGTGGCGGCTTTTTCATTTTATAGCGATTTTGAACAAACTACTGCGATTTTTTGCGATAAAATCCTTATTGGGGGTAGGGGAAATATTTATCTCAAAATTAATACTAAAACTCTATGTATCTTTTCAAACTCAGTTCTATTCGAACTGCATATAATAAGTGTCTACGTTGATAGCGTTACATGGGCACCTGACTCGATATTTTTCTTAAAGTGACATTGATTATATTATTTGTTATTTATTTTTAAGATATATCTTTAAAAGTACAGTGTGTGAACTTACGCATGCATAACGTAATTAAACTATGGACAATACCGATGTTTTCATGATTTTCCTAGAGAACATAGGCCAGGGAAGTTTTCTATAACATTCCACGAGCGCATGGATGTATATAGGTAGTCAATGGTCACATGTTTCGAGGCCATTGATTATCTGACCTTGCAAATTTTAATTCGCAATCACTCAGGGAGTTTATGAGGTATTAAGTCGTGCGATATGTCGTTCTATTGATAATTGAGTACTCCTTATTTACATGTATGAATAAATTTCATTTTATTCAAAATGGCCGCCAAAATGGCCACCGGAAGTGAAAAATATGACGTTTTTTCACTAATATCTTCTATATCAGTTTCTACTGTTTGAAACTGGTTGATGATTGTGAACTTATTATTTTATTTTTATGTTAAGTTATCATTGGGGTAATGAAAAAAGCTATTGTTGGGTTCCTAGCCCCTTCATATCCTTCAAAAATTTGATTTTACAGAATGCGGTATAAAATTTCACCAAAAAATCATAATTGGGTTTCTGGACATATTTCAACAAGGAATGAGCAGAACTGCGGAATGTAAGTGATGCATACCATTACCCATCTATATTCCAACTTATAGGAACAAAAGTTGTTACTTTGGCTCAAAATGGCCACAAAAATGGCCGGCAAAATATGGAAAATGGTAGATATTGCCCCAGTACTGTGCCCTGCAATCGCTTACAAGTTGTGGTTGATGAATACAATTGGATATTCTGCCTTTTATATATTGAAAACTAAGACGGTTGATGCACATTGGTTAATTGTTACTATTGTAACAAAGCCATTACTGGGGAATATTGGATTTTACTCTCACAAACTTGACATAATATCGGCAAAAAATCTCTTCTCAGGTTTGAACCATTTTTTCAAGTAAAATGTAACTATCTCAGTTTCGAAAGGTGTTTATTGTTTTGATCTATCTTAAATGTGTCACACTAAGGTGTTTAATGACCAAATTACTCAATATGGCTTCCAAAATGGCAAATAAATTGGGTAAAATATTTATTTTCACATATATCCGGAACATAATGCTCTGATGTTCTGAAAAGGTAGCAAAGTGTGACTCTCTTGGTTATTAGACATGTTAGTTAATCGACTGACAACAAATTTTATATTCTGGTTGTCACAGTGCATTATGGGTCATGAACATTTAATTTTAAAGTATATGCTCTGTAGTATTGTGCCGAAAATGTCCTTTGGGATTCTGGCCATGTTTTTGAAAAGAAATTGGCAGAACTTTGAAACGGAAATGAGAGGGACCATAATATGTAGCTACTCTAGCTCATTAGCATAAAATTTATCAACTGTTGTCAGGAAAGTCGTTTAGCATTTCCTCCATTGTGTATAAACGCCACAGAGAAGGGGGATTCTCCGACGTGACGTGACCTCTCTAACATATCATTGAGTTATTGTGGAAAGCGATAGCCACCCAAGATACACATGTACAACCCACTAGTAACATAGAGTCACTCCATATAAAAATAAACACCACACAGCTGACAATATAGTCGCTCGCTCTTCACACATACACCTCACCCATCACCGCTCAGCAATACATGCACATCACACATGAACATACACATATCAGTAACAATACAGGTACAGCAGGTATACGTCCTATGTATATATATTCACTACATTCATGAGCATACAGTCAATCATTGTATACCTATTGACCTCACCATTGGTCATACAGTCACTCCATGTGTACCTATTCCCCACACCCATGGCCAAATAGCCACTCAATATATGCATATACACCCCACCCATGACTATAGAGTCACCCAAGTACCATATAGTCACTGTATATTCACCACATCCATGACCATAGTCAACCATTGCATACATATTGACCTCACCATTGGCCATAGTCACTCCATGTGTACCTATTTCCCCACACCCATGGCCAAATAGCCACCCAATATATGCATATACACTCCACCCATGACCAAAGAGTCACTCCGGGTATACATATGCACCTCACCAATGGTCATATAATCACTCGCTTTATACACGTACCCCTCACCCATGACAATACCACACGTGTGTATACCCATACACCCCACACAGCCATGAGTGAACATACATGTACAGGTATACCAGGTAACTCCATGTAAACATATTCACCACATTCATGATCACACAGTCCCTATTGGTACGCCTATATACCTCGCCATTGGCCATACGGCCACTCTCTGAAATCTACTCGCCACGCCCATTGCGATAAACATATACACCACACTCATGGCTATAGAGTCACTCCAGGTATACATATGCACATCACCAATGTCATATAGCCACACGAGCTATACACATATCCCTCGCCCATGACTATACTCACTTGTGTATACCCGTACACAACACAGGAGCATACAGGTATGAGTAGCCATACATGAACACTAGGTATACTCCTACAGCTGACCATCACCATATATTCACTCGATATATACATATACACCCACACGTGACCATAGAGTCACTCCAGGTGTACATATACACATCACCAATGACCATACGGTCCTTCCAGATGTACCAATACTTACATGTACCACACACGGCCAATCGTACATCCCACACTTGTATATACTCCCACACGTGACAATTCAGCCACTCGCTGTACAACCAGACAGCATACAGCTACTCCCTGTATACCTATACACCCACCAATGACAATGTGCATCCACGACATATATAAATATACATCCCATCCATTACAAGGGCACTCCCTATATACCCACATGCTCGTCGACGACCACCCAGCTATACCCCGTACTGTCATTCCATGTACACGTATACACATTATACATAGCCATTCAACTACTCCCTATGTATCCATATACCCCACCCATGATCGCACAGACAACACATGTATACATGTGCAAACACCTGTGACAATACAGCCACCCAAGGTACACATGTACATCCCACCATGACCATACAGTCACTCCATATATACATAAACGACACAGAGATGACCATGCAGCTACTCTCCTTATATCCACACACCATATCATTGTCCATACATCCACATATTACAATACAACCATACAGTCACTCCCTGTAAACATATTCATCTCACACATGACCATACAGCCACTACGTGTATGCCTATACATCTCACAATGGACACCCCACTCATGATGCTTGACCACCTTGACCTCATACATGGCCATACAGCCACTACTTGTATGCCTATACATCTCACAACGGACACACCACTCATGATGCTTGACCTCCTTCTTGTATCAAGTTCATATATTTTTTTATACTAATGAGCCAAAATAGCCACATATTATGGTTCATCTCAGTTCCTTTTCAAAGTTCTGCCCATTTCCTTTAAAAACTTTGGCCAGAATCCCAAAAGTGTTTTTCGGCAAATTTCCATACTGCATCTTTAAAACTAATTTGTCATGCCCCGTAAGGAAATGGGACAGCCAGATATAATATTTAGTTGTCAGTTGATTACCTAACATGGATAATAACCAAGTGAGTCACAAATTCCAAATTAGCAGAGAATAATAATCCGAATATATGTGAAAAATTTACATTTTACACAAGTTGGTTGCCATTTTGGAAGCCATCTTGAGCAAATTGGTCTTTGAACACCTCAGTGTGACAGAATTAAAATAGATCAAAACAATAAACACCTTTCATAACAAAGTTAGTTTCAGTTTATTTTCAAAAACATGGTCCGTACCTAAAAAGTTAATTTTTGCCGATATTTATGTCAAGTTTGTGAGAGTAAAATCCAATATTTCTGGTAAATTCAGTGGTTACAATACTAAACATCAACAAAGGTGAATCAGACATGTTAGTTTTCATCGGATAAAAGGCAGAATAGCCCATTTTATTCATCAACCACAACTTGTAAGCGATTACAGGGCATACTGGGGCAATATTTACAATTTTCCATATTTTGGAGGCCATTTGGCGGCCGTTTTGAGCCATTAGGTAACTAATTAAGTAATTAAGTAAAAATTTTGGTTTCAATGACTTGTAATATTCACTGGTAATGGTATGCCTCACTTACATAACACAGTTCTGCTCATTCCTTTTTGAAATGTGACTAGAATCCCAATTGTGATTTTTTTGTGAAAATTTTATACCACATTCTGTAAGATCAAATTTTTTCAAGAATCGGAAGGGGCTAGGACCCAAAGAATTTCATATTTCATTGTCCCAGTGATCAGTTAATATAAAATATACAAAATAAAGTAACATTTCACGAACATTTCCAAACAGCAGAAACTGATATAGAAGATATTAGTGAAAAAGTGTCATATTTTCCACTTCCGGTGGCCATTTTGGCGGCCATATTTTATATGGGAAATTATACATACCTATTAATATGGAGTACTCAATTATCAATAGAATGACATATCGCACGACGTGATACCTCATAAACTTCCTGAGTAATTGCGAATTGAAATTTACCTGGTCAGATATTCAATGTTGGTGGCCCTCTTGGATTCAAAGACCGATAACTCTATAAAGCCCCCATAGCCAGATGGCAAAGAACCGGAAAATTGAAGGACTGAGATAGTTCTACAAAGATATCATAACCACCATAAATCCGCAATGGTGGGAGGGGGGTCTACGTGCAGCTCAAACTCTATAACTTCATTTTAATTATAATTACCATGTTGTTTGCATCGTTCATAGAGCACATGCGTGTATTTTGCAATAATCCATGGCTCAAATTCATTCATTTGTTGCATATATTCTGTTGAGTATAAAAGGAGACAGTCCCATAAATGACCGGATTTAGTGTACAATTCACCTTTAATTACTCTGCCGGTAAAAACCAATTATGACCCCAATCGATATGTAAGTCATTTCTTATAATCATATACAAGTACATTTTACTAAAACATTAATAATGTGAACAACTTTTCAAAACTACCACAACCATTGTAAGTAACAGATATTGTTCAAATTCCAACACTCTCCCAATAACAACACGCAGCTGGAAGTGACTCAGATGGTTCGTCGCTTTTTGTGAAGTGGAGACCACGCACAGAGCGCGTGCACACGGTCGGCTTTCAGTGACGTAGTGCTCGACGCTTTTTATGAAGTGGCCCACTTCAGTTATTGACTGATGAACGTCGGAATCATTTGCGTAACCGTATCGCGATTTGTACTGATTCTTAAGAAAGCTAATTGTGTGAATGCAGAGGGTGTGTGTTATTATACACAAATGACCAAACGGCCGCGTCCTATATACCCAAACGCACATCCAGCTATATGCCCGGTATGCATATACACTTCAACAATCATGATCCGTACAATCATCCAATGTACATTACCCATAAGCAAACAACCACTCCCTATGTATCCATGATGCACGCCACCCATGACCACACAGCCAGCACATGTATACATGTACATCCCACACATGGCCATACAGTCACTACATATACACATAAACAACACACATATAACCATGTAGCTACTCTCGTTATACCCATACATAACTTCAATGACCGTGCAGCCACTCACTGCATATATATTTACCTCAAACATTACTTTACAGCCACTCCTTGTATACCTATGCAGTTCACCGTGGACAACCACCATGGCCATAGAGTCACATCATCCACGTGCATACAATAACTACATGTATACCTAGTCATCTCACATATGACCACACAGTCACTTCCTAGTTGCTGTATTACATACACCATGTATAAATTAAATTGATCAATGTTGATGCTAATGGGCGAGAGTAGCCACATAAGATGGTCCCCCTCAGTTCAGTTCGAAGTTCGACCCATTTCCGTTCATAAAATGGCCAGAATTCCAAAATTGGCAAAATCACATACTGCATCCTTTAAATTGAATTTGTCATGACACAGAATGTACTGGGACAACCAGAATACAACATTTAGTTGTCAGTTAATAACCAAGCTTGTCAACCATGACCATACAGCCACTCATTGTACACATATGACCATATAGCCACTTTTTTTGCAACAGCAGAGAATAATATATGTGAATTTTTTTTTTTTACCAAATTTGGTTGCCATTTTGTGAGCAATCTTGAGTAATTTTGTCTAAAAACACATGTGTGACACATTTAGAATTTTGATGTAAAGTTTGTGATAGAAAAATCCAATATTTCCGGTAATTTCAGTGGTTACCATAGTAACATTTAACCAATGTGCATCAGAAATATTCAATGTACATGTGACAGAATAGCGAATTTCGTTCAGCAAACACAACTTGTGAGTAATTACATGGCACGCTGGGGCAATAATTACCATTTCCCATATTTTTGGCCGCCATTTTGGTAGCCATTTTTAGCCAAAGTGTCAATTTTGGTTCTATTGAGTTGAAATATAAGTAATGGCATATCTCACTTACAATGCACAGTTCTGTTCATTTCTTGTTGAAACATGACTAGAATAACAATGGTGTTTTTTTGGTGAAATTGTATACCATGTTTTGCAAGATCGAATTTTTGAGGGATCGGAATGGTCTGGGATCCCATGAATGGCATGTTCCATTGCTCCGATAATGAGCTAACATGAACAACAGAGAATAAAGTTCCAATTCTCAACCAATTCCAAACTGCAGAAACTGATCTAGAAGATATTAGTGAAAAAACATCAAATTGTCAACTTCCGGTTGCCATTTTGCCAGCCATCTTGGATGGGGAGTTCCAATTTTGCCCTACAAAGATGTCTTAATTTTACAAAAATATGAAAAAAATTGTGTTCATATGACAAAATGTTCTCCCTATAATTTGCATCAAACTGACTAAGTGACCCATCTGAAAAACGGCTGCCATGTTGGATGCCATCTTGTCTGGTGTCTAATAAGCTACTGAATTGAACTGGCCTTTTTATATTCTATAAACAATAAGCTTTGAGAAAAACATAAATAGAATTTGTCCATCGGTTTGGTAGTGGCAAACCTATCTGGCTGATTGACTATTAGGGTGGTCCCAGCTCGAGATTTCACATGTTTTGCGACTTCTGTGAGTCGATATCGCAATAAACTGTGAATTAATTTCCGGGGATAAATATTATAATTGAAATCGACGCAAAGCAAATTCGCTCACAAAACCCATCAATCAAAAACATGTATACATTTTAAATACGTACAATAAAATAGACACATTTTAAGAAAGTATATAAATATAAGAACAAGAGATTTTTTAAATTTTTGGAATATGATCTTTGTACAGAGTTATGACTATTATTATTTCTGCTCACAGAACAACGCACATGCGTGTACTGTAACGCGCACGGGGTTTCAAATACGGACCACGTAACCGCCAATTCCCCAAATTCATCGGAACTGCATTACATGTCCAACGTCACGAGCCGAAAACTAATTGTTCTAACAAATGGTAGTGTGCCTTCAAAATAAGTCTCTTCGGTTCCCCATGCACGCCAAATAAAATCTAATCCTTTTGGAGTGAGCCCCCTCAGATTCTTTGCTGAGATCCCTGCCAATTTTCATGTCACCCGAGAATTCAATTTGTACCTTTAAACCGGAAATGGCGTCCCTTTTGATGTTAACTTCCGGGAAAAGAAATATTCCGTCCCATGACTGATAATGATGTGCAATAAAACGAAACAATCTAGCTGGGCGGCTGTGCCGTCTTCTGACAGTTTAGGAGGCAGAACCCAGTCAGGTTGTAATTCACAGACACTCGAGCCGTACATCTAGACCGTCACGCCAACTGTACACCAGCAGCCAAATATCGACTTGTCAACCAATTTATTTGTCTTGAATTTTTTCCTTGACTTCCATGACCGAAATCGCCTATCTACCTGATCATGTGCAGAGAAAAAAATGCTACATTCGCCAGCCTGAAGTGGTCCAGGGCGTTGTATAGTATGAATACCACATTAATGATAAATCATAATCTATAGGTTAGGACCCTCGCCTTTGTAAATTTCCATCAGGCCCAGATGTGCACCACAAGGGAAGGAATCCGCGACGCCAACCTTTGTTTGACGAAAGATTTGTATTTTCATAGGTTTTGACAGTGGGACCACTAGGGATAGAAACTACATTTCCCGTGTTGGCCCTAGTCTCAGCTCTGTCGCATTCTAAGGGGAGAAAACGCATTTCCCACCTGGCCCTATAATTATTAGCTCCAGATCCCACCGTCAAAACCACACGGCCGAGGCATGATTATTCACTTTCACATCTTTGTCAAACAAAAGGCGCACATCTGAAGACGTTACCATGCCGCAGTTTCTCTATTTAAATTTGATCAACCCACCATGTTGGCGACACATACCGGCACATCCAGCCTGGACACAGCTGTCGGTCTTCTGCGTATCTCGTCTGTACAGCTTTAATAGGCGCCCACTATACTAAGACCTTAGGGTGTCCAGGTTGGTGTGACTCCGGCATGGCCCGTCAACCAAGTGGTATAATTCGGCCTTGTCTTCGTTAATATCTCTGCACATGTCAGGTAAGAATAGGATTCCGAGGGTTAGCATATCATGAGTTGCTCACGGGGTTGAGTGCCTGCCATCTGCGACGGAGTCTTTGACTGTAATATCCGGTTCGGTCACTCAACCCAGGGTGGTCGACCATCAAGGAGGGTGTCCCAAAAATCAAGAGGTATACCTTTCTGGTTACCATCATCACTGGTCATCCAAATCTGCCTGGTCCGCCACTGATGGCCGACCCCACAACAAGAGCTCCATATGAGATGCCAACCCGGAATCAGGGATGTGAACTTGTCCAAAAAGTCTTCTATAATTAATATTGCCGGTCTAAATGAAGTGGGAAGCCCTCAGTGTGTTAACCATGTGGTGACACTGTGGGGGCGCCCAACTTCAGCTCCCCTGGTACGCCAACTTTCTTGGGATCCAATTGTCGTCCAACCACCAGGGCAGTTGTGGGCAGCCAGCCACCTAGATCAAATTCTGCAAACGGCATCTCATCAAAATCATCGATCGTGCAAGGTTGGATCGCACCCAGGACATTCCAATCACAGCCAGCCCATCGCCTTTTCATTCTTTAAGAGCTCTCTGGTCTTCACAGGTATACTTCTCTGGCTGTGAAGGTTGTCCAACGAGTGGGATACCAACCAAGCACGATCAATCTCAGTGAATCCTTTTTATATTTCAAGGTACGCCGCACTGAGAGTCGCCAACGGGTGTTCACATTGGTCACCAAATACCTGGGATTTCCAATATATCGCTAGCGATAGTAAGGGTTACCAATGTATTTGGCTGACCTTGAATTCTCTGAGGGATACTTCTTGACGCCAACGGGTGCTCACATTGGTCACCAAATACCTGGGATTCCCAATATATCGCAAGTGATAGTAAGGGTTACCAATGTATTTGGCTGACCGTGACTTCTCTGAGGGATACCTCTTCTCATCCCTATCGTCTATATCGGTGGCTACCCACATCAGTCCAAGGTTGGAGTGACAATCGGAGACCAAATAACTATTAAAAATTAGCAAGTCAAACTGAGAGGTCGCCCATAAAAGAGCGCCAATTAAACTTAAATTACCAATCAAGGGGGATACAAAAATGAGAATCGTTCAAGGTGCACACATTATTTGGTCGTCAATTTCTAGGTCTACCCAACATCTCGCCAGCGTCTGCATATGACTTCCCAATGAACTGATTCTTCCACTGGTCGACAATCAGGGTTTCCAGTGAACTGGCAGACCAAACACTGTGTGACAATTTGAGAAAGAGAATGCGTCCAAAGATGTTATAAATAGCCAATCATCCCAAAAGATGCAAAAATGAGAAATGGATGCTCACTGATTCTCGTAAATCTTCGATCTGCATTACCCAAATGAAAACGCCATGGAAGCACACATTAGTCACCAAATACTTGGAATTTCCAATATATCGCCAGCCTACTTCTGGTCTTTCTCCGACCACTTGTCAGTCTTCTGCTGGGCGATAGTAAGGGCTACCAATGCATTTGGATGACCATGTGCTCCATGACCATTTTCACCGAGGGATGTCTCTTCATTTCAGCTTTCGATCTTGACAGGTGAGAAGTCCGAAGACTTCTAACCAGAGCCCCATAAAATTCTGACTTTTATATCCGACATTGACCAATCAGAATCCGAGATGCCGAAAAGTATTGATTTTCTATATTTAGTCAGAAAATTTATCGCTGCAGCCGACACGAGACAATACTTCGCCGACGGCTCCGCTGTTCGGTGTCGCGTATCTATGATAATTTCGTCTGCTATCTTTCCATAAATAAGATAAATTCCATGTCCGTGACAGTACATGCATGAATAATGATATGTGCGTTATATATATATATGGAAGTGCTTTTCACTTGACCTTCTTCGACTTCACATACCTGATGGTAGGATGGTTGTTTTGACGAATTCATACATGGCAAAGCATCTGATGTTGATCAAATGTGAGCCTGGACCAGCATTGCTGCAGTCAGTAATTGCAGTTGGCATGTTGACATCACTTTCAGGTATGTACAGGTAACACAAATTAACTGTCGCATTGAAGAGGAATGGTTCTGGACATTCGTCTGAAATTAAATACATCAGCCCTGGTCAACGGAAGCTGACATAATGCTACGTTGATGTGTTTATTTATATATATATATATATATATTGTTTGTGGACAAAATTACTTCACAAGCTTGGAATGGATTGGGACCAAAAATTAACCAGACGATCCTGTTATTACGTCGAGCTCTTCCCAGGCATTTTCTCTCGTCATTTATCCTTGCACTTCAGTTATCAGCATGTCGCTAAAGTCCTCCACCACCTTTGTCATCGGGACAACGAAAGAATGTGTCGCCTTCAAATAGGAGGAATTAGCACGTATAAATATCGTATTTGACAGCGACCCAGTTATACCGCTGGTTTGTCTCAAAGCGAGAAATCGACGAAGCATAAAATCACTGCTGTGATCGCCTCGTGGTCAGCAATTCAGTCGCTTGCGGTGTGAATATAAAAATCGCGCGCTTTGAACTGCTACAGAAAACAGAAACGGCCATTATAATAGCGCGCTCGCGTGCGGTGTGGATTGACCTTAAATATCATTATTTACAGGGAGAAATCTAGGGCAGCTGTCTGCAAACTTTGGTGCCTCAGATCACAGGCTCCTGGGTAAAAATACTAAAATACCAATATATACTATACCAGTCACTGGTATAGTCTATATTGGTATTTTAGCATTTTTTCACCAGGAGCCTGATGTGATTAACCCTGAATAAGTTATATTGTTGGGAATGTATCACTGTTTTGCAATGTGTATTTTTAATTTCCTTTATTCTGCATTATGGCTATACTCATCATTATTATCTGAATGCACTTCGTGTCCCACAAAATCTTATTGCGTTATAACGAAATTTTATATCGTTATAACGATATATTAGTTCGTTATAATGAAATCTTATTTCGATATATCGAACTCTTATTTCGGTATAACAATATATTATTTCGTTATACGATATATGATTGCGTTATCGAAATATTATTTCGTTGTTACGATATCTTATTTAGTTATAACTACATCTTATTTCGTTATAACGAAATCTTATTTCGATATATCGATATCTTATCTCGTTATAATGATATCTTATATCCTTATAACGATATCTTATTCCGTTATATAAAAAAAAGAGTTCACTTGTCACCTCCCGCGCTTCGTACATGTTTCTGCAGGGCAGGTTGGAACAGTTAATATAATTTTCAAAAACTAATTAATCAACCATTATGTAAATCCATACAGGTGGACTGGTGGAGAGTATGCCGAGATAAACCTAGATAAATAATATGAGGAAGATCAGATGAAAAGTATTTGAGTTATTGCATTGAATAGCATGTGTCTATGGAATGTATGGGTTGGGTTAATTCTTTTCTAAACCGACTGGCAAATCGATAAAAAAAAACTATACTGGTGGCGGGGGTGGTGACATTACAAACCTGCACATAGAATATGAACATGATCTGCTAAAAATATTTCAGTTATCGCATCAGATATAGCACATGTCTATAGGTAGGTGGAATTATGTGTTCATATTTTCTAAATCGGTCAACCAATATATACCAAAAAGCTACACAGGTGAGGGGTGTATCATCATTGCACAGGCAATATAAATACGGTACGATAAAAAATAATGTTCGAGTTATCGTGTCTGATAGCATATGTCTACGGACAGACGGACTGACAGACGACCAACGGGTAGTTGATCCAGACGTCGGCATTATGTGTATCATACGTGGCATGGGTACACATTAAAGAAAGTCAAAACGTTTTATTGAAGGGATGGTATTGCATTGATGAAACTTTTTTTTCATTTGAAACATTACTCCAATCAATTTACATGTACATCATTTCTCATAAAAGGCCATTGGCTCATCACATGAGTTTATATCTCTCATTCTCATCGCCGTGTTTTATAGCATACACGTATAAGTTATTCTTGAACTCTTCATAATCGTGAATGTCGATCATGTATAAATCATGGTTTGCTAGTATTTGGATTTATTATTCTGGATGGTAACCTCTGTTAAACCGCGTGTAATGAATCACATAATTTGGATGATACCCTCTATTATATTGCGTCTAATGAATCACATAATTTGGATGATACCCTCTGTTCTACTGCCGCGTCTAATGAATCACATAATTTGGATGATACCCTCTATTCTCCTCCATCTAATGAATCACATAATTAGGATGATACCCTCTATTCTCCCGCGTCTAATGAATCACATAATTAGGATGATACCCTCTATTCTCCGGCGTCTAATGAATCACATAATTAGGATGATACTCTCTATTCTCTTGCGTGTAATGAATCACATAATTAGGATGATACCCTCTATTCTCCGGCGTCTAATGAATCACATAATTAGGATGATACTCTCTATTCTCTTGCGTGTAATGAATCACATAATTAGGATGATACTCTCTATTCTCTTGCGTCTTATGAATCACATAATTTGGATGATACCCTCTATTCTCCTGCGTCTAATGAATCACATAATTTGGATGATACCATCTATTCTCCTGCGTCTAATGAATCACATAATTAGGATGATACCCTTTATTCTCCTGCGTCTAATGAATCACATAATTAGGATGATAACCTCTATTCTCCTGCGTCTATTGAATCACATAATTTGGCTGATACCATCTATTCTCCTGCGTCTAATGAATCACATAATTTGGATGATACCTTCTATTCTCCTGCGTCTAATGAATCACATAATGTGGATGATACCCTCTATTCTCCTGCGTCTAATGAATCACATAATTAGGATGATACCTCTATTCTCATGCGTCTAATGAATCACATAATTTGGATGATACCCTCTATTCTCCTGCGTCTAATAAATCACACAATTTGGATGATACCCTCTGTTCTACTACCGTGTCTAATGAATCACATAATTTGGATGATACCCTATATTCTCTTGCGTCTAATGAATCACATAATTAGGATGATACCCTATATTCTCTTGCGTCTAATGAATCACATAATTTGGATGATACCCTCTATTATATTGCGTCTAATTAATCACATAATTTGGATGATACCCTCTATTCTCTTGCGTCTAATGAATCACATAATTTGGATGATACCCTCTGTTCTACTACCGCGTCTAATGAATCACATAATTTGGATGACACCCTCTAGTCTCCTGCGTCTAATGAATCACTTAATTTGGATGATACCCTCTATTCTCCTGCGTCTAATGAACCACACAATTTGGATGATACCCTCTGTTCTCCCGCGTCTAATGAATCATTTAGAACTTGTATTGCTATCTGTCCGTGCTTCCAAGGTACACAGTTCTTTTTATGTGTGGTCTCTTCTGTAGAGTTGGCAGCCCCAGCTCTGTTACCATTGTTTTTAACAAATTTCGGAAATATTCGATGGCTCATATATAGAGGTCAATCCGAGGATCCATAGGATCGGATGAGCGATGTGGCCTGTAGGGTTTACCGAACAAAATGTTGACGGACGCATGCGCGCACAGATGGCGGACGACGGACACCAACCCATGACAATAACTCAAACTTGACTTCGCGCCAAAACAAAAGTGACAACCAAATTCAACATAAATTACACATCAAAGCTTAAGACCGAATACAACAGGAATGCAATAAGTTTTTTCAACTCACGTTCAGCATTTTTCTTTCTGAATACTGCACGATTCCCGACTTTCGGATCGAGATGTGCTTTCGTCATGGTACAATCTTTGCTTGTCTTGTTGTAGCTAAATTCCTCACAATCTATGTCTTCACTGCAGCGCACTGAACATCCTATCCTAGAAGCAACGCCGGGCTGAACAAATGAAACCCCCTCCGTTACTTGGCAATCTACTCTGATGAATTCGGATACAATAATCTGTGCAACCGTGAAACCACACAAAACCAGAATAGTTATGATAACAAGGGCCCCGCGAGGAACCATTTTGCTCGGCCGGTTCAGACTGTCTATGGCTTCTAATTAATGTGAGTTGATTGTAGAAGTCACTTACAATATATTTGTATTGAAAATATTGATCCCTGGCTTTGGTCCATTCTTGACTGTATGACTTTTCCCCATTCGTTTATACAAATAAACATGAGAATGGTCTATTATTCATTTGAAGGGATGTGCGGGTCATAAAAGCAAACGACAGGCAGAAAAATATACAGTACAACAGCAGAATGATTAATATTCATTGTAGGGAATAATAGTCCAAGTCTTCTCGTGCTAAAACCAGCTAAGATATTGGTATGGCGAGATGCTGGATTTTAGTCCGAGATCGCGCCCATAGCCTTAATGACCGGCTCAAATAAAACCACAATTATATGAAATAAAATATCACAATTACGACAATAAACGGATATTTTCCGCAGAAGACATGCTATTTGATCTGAAACCCACATCAGTTGTGAATTGAAAGCAGTAATTTAATGTGAAAAGAGACATTTACCGGGGTGTTTACAAATTTTTAAAAGTATGCGAACTCAGTTGACCTCGCGAACTGTGTTCGGCATTGTCCGTTGAAAATATTCCGTAGATTTTCGACTAACCACGCAAATTACGATGAACTCTCCATTGTAATCGTAATTATGTCTGTCAATAAATAAAAAATAAATAGATTAAGTAAACATTGAAGATATAAATGTAATACATTAAATAAATTACGGGAATTACAAGTTGTAATTACAACCCTCTCAAAGTTTAAAACAGTGTAAACACAACCAGCATTAGAATAAATATGGCGCTACATTTCACCAACATTTGGTGGACTTCCGCGAAATTAAGATATATACTAAGCGAACAGAGCAATACACTGCTCTTGTTAACTCTTTCGCTGCCACCCACCACCACAGACGTACCCCCCAGTGCCACGCATCCTGTACATATATCCATGTATTTCAGGTATATATGGGTAATACATTATATCTCAAGCAGTTTCTAATATAATTAGTTGAAACTTCACATGTATATAGACATAGGTATACCCTGTCGAATGCCACCGTGGACACGCCCACCAAGGTCACGTGACATTGGCGGCCATCTTGGATTAGTGGCTATTTGCCTGTATATGTACATTTTGTGTGGGTATGAATGGGTGTGTTGTTTGTTTTCTAATTTTCAACCCAATTATACGATGTCCAACAGTAAGGTACACGGGAGCTACCTATATGAACCCACTTTGGACATAAAATAGACCACGTGACCTTGGCGTCCATTTTGGATTTATGCAAGTTGCCACCTATTTGTAGCAAAATGGGATACAATGGCGCACTTTGTTGAGTTCGTGCTTTTGTTGCTTGAATATTCCCTGATAGGTACTATTCCAAATATAGATATATATATATAACCATACCCATATGTATATATACCTGCAGGGGGACATATGACCCTGCTCCGCCCCTTATAAGTCACGTGATCTTGGAGGCCATCTTGAATTTCAGGAAAATTGGGTTTTACAATGATTTATGTGAATTATATGGGTCACGCGGGCGTACGCATGGTCAACTCACCAGCATAATTGATTTACTTGCCTGTTATCACCACTGGAAAAAGATACAATAGACAAGGGTTGTTCAAAACCAGTAAAGGTGTATTATAAATAATATGTATAAGTATCTTATGCGCCGCAGGCGACCCTCGATCATTAGAGTATAGAAGTTAGTTACCCACCGCCACCCATAGTATCTTATGCGCCGCAGGGGTCCCTATAGAGGCTACTGCCCAAATAAATAATAGGTATAATTATCTTATGCGCCGCAGGTGCCCCTCGACCATTAGAGTATAAAGGTTAGTTACCCACCCACCACCCCATCCCGCCACCCATAGTATCTTATGCGCCGCAGGCGCCCCTATAGAGGCTACTGCCCACATAAATAATAGGTATAAGCATCTTATGCGCCGCAGGCGCCCCTCGATCATTAGAGTATAGAGGTAATAACAATAACTTCTTCAGTCCTGAGTCTTTTGCGAGCAGCCATTTTCGACTGATAACCACGTGCTAACAACAATGATGCAATATTCCGGCTCTGACTGTACTCCCATAACGTCAGAAATAGCATGACCTTGAGGACATTGTCGCTTTAAATTGTTCGCGCGCAACAGTACTACAGATAAATACATTGTACACTGTCAAACATGCTGGAAAGAATAGAGTTATATCCCATACATTAGACTACATACCAAATTCGCAAAAATGCGCGATTGGCAGCGTCTCCGAAGTTCGCATTTATGCGCGTTTGGCAGCGAAAGAGTTAAGCACACAAAAAATCAAACAAAATTTATATAAATTTGAACCTTAAGTTTGAAAAGTCCCACTAAAACCGAAGAACTATATTTCGAAATGGTGTGATTCGGTTCTCCGATTATTTTATCAGCACAAAAGTCAATACGCACATGGACGAAAATCACACGCATGGCAAGTCAGACACAAGAGTTCTAATTTGCTGCAATTTTGACGAGTTGCTTGCGAAAAGCGTCAACAAAACTACCGTTCTGATCCTCCATTATGTCATTAAGTTTTTAGTGCGGGAATTGTTCTCAAAGCACATAGGAAATTTGACTTTGGGGCGATCGGTTTTCGCCATTTTGTTCGGAAAACCCCGCGCTATATATAGAAACGGAAACTAGTATACCCCGAACAAACTCCGGACTATGCCGATATTCTTCGGACCACTTCGGCTTTCAGTTAAAACGTAAACAAACAGAGAAAAAAAGCGATGTTTGTGGCAATCTACCGGAATATTCTATGTGTAATTTAACATTCAAGTTAGATTATTATACACCATTATGACCGTAAGATGTCTCTCTTTCCGATGTATATAGCATCATGTATTGATTTGTTAGGTAAATCGAGTAAAATACACCACAGATTCCCGCCGCAGACCTGGGCGTAACTCGTGTTATAAGAAGGCTATAGGCGCGATCTCGGACTAAAATCCAGTATCTCGCCATACCAATATCTTAGCTGGTTTTAGTACGAGAAGACTTGGACTATGTAGGGAAATGTTCAGATGATAATTTCGTTTGTTGAACTTATTATCTGACCATTTCCTGCGTGATAACTACTCAATGAGTATTTAGTATAGAAAGGTTTAAATGCAGAAATCCAACTGGCTCCAAATGGTCTGGCATGGGTATTAATTTGTGTACCATATCGATAAATATGTAGGTTAAAAAAATAAAAAGTGACGCTGTCAGGGATGGATTAACTGAGGGGCACCATAACTTATATGATCGTCATCGATATACATCAAACTTATATTTATCATTGATAAAATGGACTTGACACCTAATTCCACCCAGCACATATAGCGGTATCCATTATACATGGAATACATGTCATTGTGTTGTCAAATCGTTACCTCTGGTTTTAATGTGGCATTGAGGGAGAAGCACCAAAAGTGATAACAATATTTTTTTTCTCTCGATTTTCTCCGAACCAAAATATAACCATCCCCATGATATAAGGCATATATATATGTATATATATATATATATATATATATATATATATAGAGATGTACGATTCTGTTAGCCAACCGCGTACCGCGATCGCGCCCCGCGATCGCGATCGTAAATCGCGATCAGATCGTATATACCCACCGACATCATAAATATGTCATTGTGGTCAGCGCACCAGTGGTAATTAAAATAACACCCTACAGAGCCCAGACTTATCAGAACGAGCTCAGCACTAGTCCCGACATTAGCCTTGACCTTGACCTCGCTCATATATGCTCATATAGGCATGTTTCTGGACCTCGACCGATCCGACTAAAATTTAATATGTAGGCATACTTTGATCCCGGGAACAATACGGGTGGGTCAAATTTCACATGCGATCGCGTCCTTGACCTTGACCTCTCTCATATATGCTCATCTAGGCATGTTTCTGGACCTTGACCGATCCCACTCAAATTTGGTATATATGCCTACTTTGATCCCGGGAACAATTAGTTGATGCATATGTGTAGACAGTGTGACCTCTGGTAGTGGAAAAACGCTCCACGCAGTTGAAATTTGGTAAAAACAGGTCATCACGGACTTCAATACGTCTATGTACAAACCCGAACATTATTGCTATTATGGCCCGTTTTTAGGGCTCCTAGACACCCCACACGCATAACCCACGAACATAACAGGTATGTCATTGTGGTCGACACATCAGCCCTAATTACAATTTATCCCCACGCAGCTGGATTTCTAGAGCACGAGGTCAGCACGGGTCCCGACATATTCGTCGTGATTTCATATAAATTGGCATTTCTACCTAATTTCGAGGTACCAGGACACTCTACAGAGATAACCCTCCACATTAGTTGATTCATATGTGTAGACAGTGTGACCGCTGGTAGTGTAAAGCCGCCCCACGCAGTTGAAATTTGGTAAAAACAGGTCATCACGGACTTCAATACGTCTATGTACAAACCGAACATTATCGCTAGTATGGCCCGTTTTTAGGGCTCCAGGACACCACACACGCATAACCCACGAACATAACAGGCATGTCATCATGGTCAACACATCATCCCTATTTACAATTTAACCCCACGCAGCTGGATTTCTAGAGCACGAGGTCAGCACGGGTCCCGACATATTCTTCGTGATTTCATATAAATTGGCATTTCTACCTAATTTCGAGGTACCAGGACACTCTACAGAGATATCCCTCCACATTAGTTGATGCATATTTGTAGACAGTGTGACCGCTGGTAGTGGAAAACCACCCACGCAGTTGAAATTTGGCAAAAGCAGGTCATCACGGAATTCAATACTTCTATGTACAAACCGAACATGATCGCTATTATTGCCCGTTTTTAGGGCTCCAGGACACCACACAGGCATAACCCACGAATATAGCATGTATGTCATTGTGGTCAACACATCAGCCCTAATTACAATTTAACCCCACGCAGCTGGATTTCTAGTGCACGAGGTCAGCACGGGTCCCGACATATTCGTCGTGATTTCATATAGATTGGCATTTCTACCTAATTTCGAGGTACCAGGACACTCTACAGAGATATCCCCCACATTAGTTGATTCATATTTGTAGAGAGTGTGACCACTGGTAGTGGAAAACCACCCCACGCAGTTGAAATTTGGTAAAAGTATGTCATCACGTACTTCAATACGTCTATGTACAAACCGAACATTATCGCTATTATGGCCCGTTTTTAGGGTTCCAGGACACCAAACACGCATAACCCACGAACATAACAGGCATGTCATTGTGGTCAACACATCATCCCTATTTACAATTTAACCCCACGCAGCTGGATTTCTAGAGCACGAGGTCAGCACGGGTCCCGACATATTCGTCGTGATTTCATATAAATTGGCATTTCTACCTAATTTCGAGGTACCAGGACACTCTACAGAGATAACCCTCCACATTAGTTGATTCATATGTGTAGACAGTGTGACCGCTGGTAGTGTAAAGCCGCCCCACGCAGTTGAAATTTGGTAAAAACAGGTCATCACGGACTTCAATACGTCTATGTACAAACCGAACATTATCGCTATTATGGCCCGTTTTTAGGGCTCCAGGACACCACACACGCATAACCCACGAACATATCAGGCATGTCATTGTGGTCAACACATCATCCCTATTTACAATTTAACCCCACGCAGCTGGATTTCTAGAGCACGAGGTCAGTACGGGTCCCGACATATTCGTCGTGATTTCATATAAATTGGCATTTCTACCTAATTTCGAGGTACCAGGACACTCTACAGAGATAACCCTCCACATTAGTTGATTCATATGTGTAGACAGTGTGACCGCTGGTAGTGTAAAGCCGCCCCACGCAGTTGAAATTTGGTAAAAACAGGTCATCACGGACTTCAATACGTCTATGTACAAACCGAACATTATCGCTATTATGGCCAGTTTTTAGGGCTCCAGGACACCACACACGCATAACCCACGAACATAACAGGCATGTCATTGTGGTCAACACATCATCCCTATTTACAATTTAACCCCACGCAGCTGGATTTCTAGAGCACGAGGTCAGCACGGGTCCCGACATATTCGTCGTGATTTCATATAAATTGGCATTTCTACCTAATTTCGAGCTACCAGGACACTCTACAGAGATATCCCTCCACATTAGTTGATGCATATGTGTAGAGAGTGTGACCGCTGGTAGTGGAAAACCACCCCACGCAGTTGAAATTTGGTAAAAACAGGTCATCACGGACTTCAATACGTCTATGTACAAACCGAACATTATCGCTAGTATGGCCCGTTTTTAGGGCTCCGGGACACCACACACGCATAACCCACGAACATAACAGGCATGTCATTGTGGTCAACACATCATCCCTATTTACAATTTAAACCCACGCAGCTGGATTTCTAGAGCACGAGGTCAGCACGGGTCCCGACATATTCGTCGTGATTTCATATAAATTGGCATTTCTACCTAATTTCGAGGTACCAGGACACTCTACAGAGATAACCCTCCACATTAGTTGATTCATATGTGTAGACAGTGTGACCGCTGGTAGTGTAAAGACGCCCCACGCAGTTGAAATTTGGTAAAAACAGGTCATCACGGACTTCAATACGTCTATGTACAAACCGAACATTATCGCTATATTATGGCCCGTTTTTAGGGCTCCAGGACACCACACACGCATAACCCATGAACATATCAGGTATGTCATTGTGGTCAACACATCAGCCCTAATTACAATTTAACCCCATGCAGCTGGATTTCTAGAGCACGAGGTCAGCACGGGTCCCGACATATTCGTCGTGATTTCATATAAATTGGCATTTCTACCTAATTTCGAGGTACCAGGACACTCTACAGAGATAACCCTCCACATTAGTTGATGCATATTTGTAGACAGTGTGACCGCTGGTAGTGTAAAGCCGCCCCATGCAGTTGAAATTTTTAAAAAACAGGTCATCACGGACTTCAATACGTCTATGTACAAACCGAACATTATCGCTATTATGGCCCGTTTTTAGGGCTCCAGGACACCACACACGCATAACCCACGAACATATCAGGTATGTCATTGTGGTCAACACATCAGCCCTAATTACAATTTAACCCCACGCAGCTTGATTTCTAGAGCAGGAGGTCAGCACGGGTCCGGACATATTCGTCGTGATTTCATATAGATTGGCATTTCTACCTAATTTCGAGGTACCAGGACACTCTACAGACATATCCCTCCACATTAATTGATGCATATTTGTAGAGAGTGTGACCGCTGGTAGTGGAAAACCACCCACGCAGTTGAAATTTGGCAAAAGCAGGTCATCACGGACTTCAATACGTCTATGTACAAACCGAACATGATCGCTATTATGGCCCGCTTTTAGGGCTCCAGGACACCACACACGCATAACCCGCGAACATAACAGGCATGTCATTGTGGTCAACACATCAGCCCTATTTACAATTTAACCCCACGCAGCTGGATTTCTAGAGCACGAGGTCAGCACGGGTCTGGACATATTCGTCGTGATTTCATATAAATTGGCATTTCTACCTAATTTCGAGGTACCAGGACACTCTACAGAGATATCCCTCCATATTAGATGATGCATATGTGTAGAGAGTGTGACCGCTGGTAGTAGAAAACCACCCCACGCAGTTGAAATTTGGTAAAAACAGGTCATCACGGACTTCAATACGTCTATGTACAAACCAAACATTATCGCTATTATGGCCCGTTTTTAGGGCTCCAGGACACTCCACACGCATAACCCACGAACATAACAGGTATATAATTGTGGTCAACACATCAGCCATATTTACAATTTAACCCCATGCAGCTGGATTTCTAGAGCACGAGGTCAGCACGGGTCCCGACATATTCTTCGTGATTTCATATAAATTGGCATTTCTACCTAATTTCGAGGTACCAGGACACTCTACAGACATATCCCTCCACATTAGTTGATGCATATGTGTAGAGAGTGTGACCGCTGGTAGTGGAAAACCACCCCACGCAGTTGAAATTTGGTAAAAACAGGTCATCACGGACTTCAATACGTCTATGTACAAACCGAACATTATCGCTAGTATGGCCCGTTTTTAGGGCTCCGGGACACAACACACGCATAACCCACGAACATAACAGGCATGTCATTGTGGTCAACACATCATCCCTATTTACAATTTAACCCCACGCAGCTGGATTTCTAGAGCACGAGGTCAGCACGGGTCCCGACATATTCGTCGTGATTTCATATAAATTGGCATTTCTACCTAATTTCGAGGTACCAGGACACTCTACAGAGATAAACCTCCACATTAGTTGATTCATATGTGTAGACAGTGTGACCGCTGGTAGTGTAAAGCCGCCCCACGCAGTTGAAATTTGGTAAAAACAAGTCATCACGGACTTCAATACGTCTATGTACAAACCGAACATTATCGCTATATTATGGCCCGTTTTTAGGGCTCCAGGACACCACACACGCATAACCCACGAACATATCAGGCATGTCATTGTGGTCAACACATCATCCCTATTTACAATTTAACCCCACGCAGCTGGATTTCTAGAGCACGAGGTCAGCACGGGTCCCGACATATTCGTCGTGATTTCATATAAATTGGCATTTCTACCTAATTTCGAGGTACCAGGACACTCTACAGAGATATCCCTCCACATTAGTTGATGCATATGGGTGATTCTCCCGTAAACGAGCAAACCCATGTCCTGCGTTATTAGTTCATCCTATGAAAAACAATGGCCACCATACATAAAAGTGATGGTAATGATCTTGTAGCTCACGATACAGGCATTTATTAGATACATTTCGGGTTTAGTATGGACGTGTGACAACATATATGCCATGTGTATATTACAGGCTACGTACCCCGAAACAGCATGTCCCAAATCAAAGGCATTCAACTTCCCTGATTGTTCCCATTCGCCACCGAACGATTTATCTTTAAACCAATTAATATTCTTGTGCGGAATTTTGCACTGAACGCCATGCAATTCGTATAATTTTATGAAATAAAATATTTAGTTAGTGGAAAGCATGTGAAGTCTTCCAAAAGCATGTCCCGTTATATAGAATCATTACCCAAACGCACGATAAAGACGGCGGATATTTTCACCAGAAACATAGCTTGTTCATATCTATGGTTGCATCGTGGAGTAAATATCCTTTAATGTCTAGAAAAAATAAACCAAGGTTATGTTTCCTTGAATAATTTTTCAAAATCAACCTTTGAAACTAGAAATCGCTAGCGTATATTTATTCAGCGTCATTACACAAACGCAGATAATTTGAATGTTACATGCTGTAGGCGAACGATTAAAAGTTTATTTCGAAAGCTCGCAGCGGTTGTTTGTTCATAAACTAGTTCATTTTCATCGGTGATGGATATTCAAAATATAAGAGCACGCTGAAACGAAAATCGTCATTACCCAAACGCGTCATTACCCAAACACTCCTTCTGTTTGGGTAATGACTCAATTTTAATTTTGAAATATCCAGAGACGCAAACACGATCTAACAAATAAAACATGTTAAGGGATGATCTGGGTGTAAATAAAAAGAACAAATATGACATATGGATTAGTTTTAGTGCGTTTATATAAAATCGGGGGGGGGGGGGTGAGTGAATGAGTGGTGGTGGGGGGGGGGGGGGGGTGATCAACGGAATCTAACGAATTCTCTAAATGGATTGACGTTTACATCAAACAGTCTCAGTGAGAAGCAGATGACAGTTTGAAAAGTCAATTATTTCCGTACTTGTCAACAACCGTTCTGCCTGCGGGGCGATTTACGGCTCGTGTGTTATAGCAACGGCGTCAAAATACACATTTTGGACCATCAGAATATCACACTGACAATTCTATCTGATTGAGCGCACCGAGAAACCCCTAAATACCAAATTTCAGTTCAATATCTTGAAACATGTAAGAGAAATCCATCGACAATGTTTTCTACTCTAAATTATCATTGCAATTTGGCGAACCCCTTGGGGAACAGACTTTGATTGACGTATGTTCACGTTGTCTACATCAGAGTTCCTCGATCGTTTGGAGTCAAACCAAGTGTACGAGGGACCAGGGCATGCCCGACTTGATAGGAATCGCCTTTTATGCGATCAAAATCTGTTTCCAATTATCATATATGAACGCTGTATTCGTTGACCTTTAGAGAGTTTGAACTCTAAGTCACGCCCACAAAGCACATCAATTTCCACCACGTATATTCAAATGGCTGTATCTCATAGACGTCTCAACGCGCGGAGCTACGCAATACGTCGTTTGGGCGGACACATCATCGGCTACTCAAACAATATATACTCATAACGATAATTCAACTATTAAAGGGCACATGTCAACAAGTTTTGGAGAAAGGGCGAATTTGACAATGACGTTGCCCTGATTCAACCCCAAAAAACGTCATTGGCACATGCTGTAATGAACGACCTTGATTGACCTTGACCTGGCCCTATAATTTTTCCAAATGTCATTTTCGTGGTCACCAATATCTGTGTTACATACTCACATAAAATTCATCGGCATGTGACAAACTTTTTTTTCCCAGAATGTTCTGGACGAAATTGTTCATTTAATGGAGAATCACCCACACGCAAATATTGCGTACGCAATTATGCAAGTACGCACATGTACGCAAGTATTGCGTACGCAAATACGCGCATGGGTGATTCTCCCGTAAACGAGCAAACCCATGTCCTGCGTTATTAGTTCATCCTATGAAAAAACAATGGCCGCCATACATAAAAGTGATGGTAATGATCTTGTAGCTCACGATACAGGCATTTATTAGATACATTTCGGGTTTAGTATGGACGTGTGACAACATATATGCCATGTGTATATTACAGGCTACGTACCCCGAAACAGCATGTCCCAAATCAAAGGCATTCAACTTCCCTGATTGTTCCCATTCGCCACCGAACGATTTATCTTTAAACCAATTAATATTCTTGTGCGGAATTTTGCACTGAACGCCATGCAATTCGTATAATTTTATGAAATAAAATATTTAGTTAGTGGAAAGCATGTGAAGTCTTCCAAAAGCATGTCCCGTTATATAGAATCATTACCCAAACGCACGATAAAGACGGCGGATATTTTCACCAGAAACATAGCTTGTTCATATCTATGGTTGCATCGTGGAGTAAATATCCTTTAATGTCTAGAAAAAATAAACCAAGGTTATGTTTCCTTGAATAATTTTTCAAAATCAACCTTTGAAACTAGAAATCGCTAGCGTATATTTATTCAGCGTCATTACACAAACGCAGATAATTTGAATGTTACATGCTGTAGGCGAACGATTAAAAGTTTATTTCGAAAGCTCGCAGCGGTTGTTTGTTCATAAACTAGTTCATTTTCATCGGTGATGGATCATGGATATTCAAAATATAAGAGCACGCTGAAACGAAAATCGTCATTACCCAAACGCGTCATTACCCAAACACTCCTTCTGTTTGGGTAATGACTCAATTTTAATTTTGAAATATCCAGAGACGCAAACACGATCTAACAAATAAAACATGTTAAGGGATGATCTGGGTGTAAATAAAAAGAACAAATATGACATATGGATTAGTTTTAGTGCGTTTATATAAAATCGGGGGGGGGGGGTGAGTGAATGAGTGGTGGTGGGGGGGGGGGGTGATCAACGGAATCTAACGAATTCTCTAAATGGATTGACGTTTACATCAAACAGTCTCAGTGAGAAGCAGATGACAGTTTGAAAAGTCAATTATTTCCGTACTTGTCAACAACCGTTCTGCCTGCGGGGCGATTTACGGCTCGTGTGTTATAGCAACGGCGTCAAAATACACATTTTGGACCATCAGAATATCACACTGACAATTCTATCTGATTGAGCGCACCGAGAAACCCCTAAATACCAAATTTCAGTTCAATATCTTGAAACATGTAAGAGAAATCCATCGACAATGTTTTCTACTCTAAATTATCATTGCAATTTGGCGAACCCCTTGGGGAACAGACTTTGATTGACGTATGTTCACGTTGTCTACATCAGAGTTCCTCGATCGTTTGGAGTCAAACCAAGTGTACGAGGGACCAGGGCATGCCCGACTTGATAGGAATCGCCTTTTATGCGATCAAAATCTGTTTCCAATTATCATATATGAACGCTGTATTCGTTGACCTTTAGAGAGTTTGAACTCTAAGTCACGCCCACAAAGCACATCAATTTCCACCACGTATATTCAAATGGCTGTATCTCATAGACGTCTCAACGCGCGGAGCTACGCAATACGTCGTTTGGGCGGACACATCATCGGCTACTCAAACAATATATACTCATAACGATAATTCAACTATTAAAGGGCACATGTCAACAAGTTTTGGAGAAAGGGCGAATTTGACAATGACGTTGCCCTGATTCAACCCCAAAAAACGTCATTGGCACATGCTGTAATGAACGACCTTGATTGACCTTGACCTGGCCCTATAATTTTTCCAAATGTCATTTTCGTGGTCACCAATATCTGTGTTACATACTCACATAAAATTCATCGGCATGTGACAAACTTTTTTTTCCCAGAATGTTCTGGACGAAATTGTTCATTTAATGGAGAATCACCCACACGCAAATATTGCGTACGCAATTATGCAAGTACGCACATGTACGCAAGTATTGCGTACGCAAATACGCGCATGGGTGATTCTCCCGTAAACGAGCAAACCCATGTCCTGCGTTATTAGTTCATCCTATGAAAAAACAATGGCCACCATACATAAAAGTGATGGTAATGATCTTGTAGCTCACGATACAGGCATTTATTAGATACATTTCGGGTTTAGTATGGACGTGTGACAACATATATGCCATGTGTATATTACAGGCTACGTACCCCGAAACAGCATGTCCCAAATCAAAGGCATTCAACTTCCCTGATTGTTCCCATTCGCCACCGAACGATTTATCTTTAAACCAATTAATATTCTTGTGCGGAATTTTGCACTGAACGCCATGCAATTCGTATAATTTTATGAAATAAAATATTTAGTTAGTGGAAAGCATGTGAAGTCTTCCAAAAGCATGTCCCGTTATATAGAATCATTACCCAAACGCACGATAAAGACGGCGGATATTTTCACCAGAAACATAGCTTGTTCATATCTATGGTTGCATCGTGGAGTAAATATCCTTTAATGTCTAGAAAAAATAAACCAAGGTTATGTTTCCTTGAATAATTTTCAAAATCAACCTTTGAAACTAGAAATCGCTAGCGTATATTTATTCAGCGTCATTACACAAACGCAGATAATTTGAATGTTACATGCTGTAGGCGAACGATTAAAAGTTTATTTCGAAAGCTCGCAGCGGTTGTTTGTTCATAAACTAGTTCATTTTCATCGGTGATGGATCATGGATATTCAAAATATAAGAGCACGCTGAAACGAAAATCGTCATTACCCAAACGCGTCATTACCCAAACACTCCTTCTGTTTGGGTAATGACTCAATTTTAATTTTGAAATATCCAGAGACGCAAACACGATCTAACAAATAAAACATGTTAAGGGATGATCTGGGTGTAAATAAAAAGAACAAATATGACATATGGATTAGTTTTAGTGCGTTTATATAAAATCGGGGGGGGGGGGGGTGAGTGAATGAGTGGTGGTGGGGGGGGGGGTGATCAACGGAATCTAACGAATTCTCTAAATGGATTGACGTTTACATCAAACAGTCTCAGTGAGAAGCAGATGACAGTTTGAAAAGTCAATTATTTCCGTACTTGTCAACAACCGTTCTGCCTGCGGGGCGATTTACGGCTCGTGTGTTATAGCAACGGCGTCAAAATACACATTTTGGACCATCAGAATATCACACTGACAATTCTATCTGATTGAGCGCACCGAGAAACCCCTAAATACCAAATTTCAGTTCAATATCTTGAAACATGTAAGAGAAATCCATCGACAATGTTTTCTACTCTAAATTATCATTGCAATTTGGCGAACCCCTTGGGGAACAGACTTTGATTGACGTATGTTCACGTTGTCTACATCAGAGTTCCTCGATCGTTTGGAGTCAAACCAAGTGTACGAGGGACCAGGGCATGCCCGACTTGATAGGAATCGCCTTTTATGCGATCAAAATCTGTTTCCAATTATCATATATGAACGCTGTATTCGTTGACCTTTAGAGAGTTTGAACTCTAAGTCACGCCCACAAAGCACATCAATTTCCACCACGTATATTCAAATGGCTGTATCTCATAGACGTCTCAACGCGCGGAGCTACGCAATACGTCGTTTGGGCGGACACATCATCGGCTACTCAAACAATATATACTCATAACGATAATTCAACTATTAAAGGGCACATGTCAACAAGTTTTGGAGAAAGGGCGAATTTGACAATGACGTTGCCCTGATTCAACCCCAAAAAACGTCATTGGCACATGCTGTAATGAACGACCTTGATTGACCTTGACCTGGCCCTATAATTTTTCCAAATGTCATTTTCGTGGTCACCAATATCTGTGTTACATACTCACATAAAATTCATCGGCATGTGACAAACTTTTTTTTCCCAGAATGTTCTGGACGAAATTGTTCATTTAATGGAGAATCACCCACACGCAAATATTGCGTACGCAATTATGCAAGTACGCACATGTACGCAAGTATTGCGTACGCAAATACGCGCATGGGTGATTCTCCCGTAAACGAGCAAACCCATGTCCTGCGTTATTAGTTCATCCTATGAAAAAACAATGGCCACCATACATAAAAGTGATGGTAATGATCTTGTAGCTCACGATACAGGCATTTATTAGATACATTTCGGGTTTAGTATGGACGTGTGACAACATATATGCCATGTGTATATTACAGGCTACGTACCCCGAAACAGCATGTCCCAAATCAAAGGCATTCAACTTCCCTGATTGTTCCCATTCGCCACCGAACGATTTATCTTTAAACCAATTAATATTCTTGTGCGGAATTTTGCACTGAACGCCATGCAATTCGTATAATTTTATGAAATAAAATATTTAGTTAGTGGAAAGCATGTGAAGTCTTCCAAAAGCATGTCCCGTTATATAGAATCATTACCCAAACGCACGATAAAGACGGCGGATATTTTCACCAGAAACATAGCTTGTTCATATCTATGGTTGCATCGTGGAGTAAATATCCTTTAATGTCTAGAAAAAATAAACCAAGGTTATGTTTCCTTGAATAATTTTTCAAAATCAACCTTTGAAACTAGAAATCGCTAGCGTATATTTATTCAGCGTCATTACACAAACGCAGATAATTTGAATGTTACATGCTGTAGGCGAACGATTAAAAGTTTATTTCGAAAGCTCGCAGCGGTTGTTTGTTCATAAACTAGTTCATTTTCATCGGTGATGGATCATGGATATTCAAAATATAAGAGCACGCTGAAACGAAAATCGTCATTACCCAAACGCGTCATTACCCAAACACTCCTTCTGTTTGGGTAATGACTCAATTTTAATTTTGAAATATCCAGAGACGCAAACACGATCTAACAAATAAAACATGTTAAGGGATGATCTGGGTGTAAATAAAAAGAACAAATATGACATATGGATTAGTTTTAGTGCGTTTATATAAAATCGGGGGGGGGGGGGGTGAGTGAATGAGTGGTGGTGGGGGGGGGGGGTGATCAACGGAATCTAACGAATTCTCTAAATGGATTGACGTTTACATCAAACAGTCTCAGTGAGAAGCAGATGACAGTTTGAAAAGTCAATTATTTCCGTACTTGTCAACAACCGTTCTGCCTGCGGGGCGATTTACGGCTCGTGTGTTATAGCAACGGCGTCAAAATACACATTTTGGACCATCAGAATATCACACTGACAATTCTATCTGATTGAGCGCACCGAGAAACCCCTAAATACCAAATTTCAGTTCAATATCTTGAAACATGTAAGAGAAATCCATCGACAATGTTTTCTACTCTAAATTATCATTGCAATTTGGCGAACCCCTTGGGGAACAGACTTTGATTGACGTATGTTCACGTTGTCTACATCAGAGTTCCTCGATCGTTTGGAGTCAAACCAAGTGTACGAGGGACCAGGGCATGCCCGACTTGATAGGAATCGCCTTTTATGCGATCAAAATCTGTTTCCAATTATCATATATGAACGCTGTATTCGTTGACCTTTAGAGAGTTTGAACTCTAAGTCACGCCCACAAAGCACATCAATTTCCACCACGTATATTCAAATGGCTGTATCTCATAGACGTCTCAACGCGCGGAGCTACGCAATACGTCGTTTGGGCGGACACATCATCGGCTACTCAAACAATATATACTCATAACGATAATTCAACTATTAAAGGGCACATGTCAACAAGTTTTGGAGAAAGGGCGAATTTGACAATGACGTTGCCCTGATTCAACCCCAAAAAACGTCATTGGCACATGCTGTAATGAACGACCTTGATTGACCTTGACCTGGCCCTATAATTTTTCCAAATGTCATTTTCGTGGTCACCAATATCTGTGTTACATACTCACATAAAATTCATCGGCATGTGACAAACTTTTTTTTCCCAGAATGTTCTGGACGAAATTGTTCATTTAATGGAGAATCACCCACACGCAAATATTGCGTACGCAATTATGCAAGTACGCACATGTACGCAAGTATTGCGTACGCAAATACGCGCATGGGTGATTCTCCCGTAAACGAGCAAACCCATGTCCTGCGTTATTAGTTCATCCTATGAAAAAACAATGGCCACCATACATAAAAGTGATGGTAATGATCTTGTAGCTCACGATACAGGCATTTATTAGATACATTTCGGGTTTAGTATGGACGTGTGACAACATATATGCCATGTGTATATTACAGGCTACGTACCCCGAAACAGCATGTCCCAAATCAAAGGCATTCAACTTCCCTGATTGTTCCCATTCGCCACCGAACGATTTATCTTTAAACCAATTAATATTCTTGTGCGGAATTTTGCACTGAACGCCATGCAATTCGTATAATTTTATGAAATAAAATATTTAGTTAGTGGAAAGCATGTGAAGTCTTCCAAAAGCATGTCCCGTTATATAGAATCATTACCCAAACGCACGATAAAGACGGCGGATATTTTCACCAGAAACATAGCTTGTTCATATCTATGGTTGCATCGTGGAGTAAATATCCTTTAATGTCTAGAAAAAATAAACCAAGGTTATGTTTCCTTGAATAATTTTTCAAAATCAACCTTTGAAACTAGAAATCGCTAGCGTATATTTATTCAGCGTCATTACACAAACGCAGATAATTTGAATGTTACATGCTGTAGGCGAACGATTAAAAGTTTATTTCGAAAGCTCGCAGCGGTTGTTTGTTCATAAACTAGTTCATTTTCATCGGTGATGGATCATGGATATTCAAAATATAAGAGCACGCTGAAACGAAAATCGTCATTACCCAAACGCGTCATTACCCAAACACTCCTTCTGTTTGGGTAATGACTCAATTTTAATTTTGAAATATCCAGAGACGCAAACACGATCTAACAAATAAAACATGTTAAGGGATGATCTGGGTGTAAATAAAAAGAACAAATATGACATATGGATTAGTTTTAGTGCGTTTATATAAAATCGGGGGGGGGGGGGGGGTGAGTGAATGAGTGGTGGTGGGGGGGGGGGGGGTGATCAACGGAATCTAACGAATTCTCTAAATGGATTGACGTTTACATCAAACAGTCTCAGTGAGAAGCAGATGACAGTTTGAAAAGTCAATTATTTCCGTACTTGTCAACAACCGTTCTGCCTGCGGGGCGATTTACGGCTCGTGTGTTATAGCAACGGCGTCAAAATACACATTTTGGACCATCAGAATATCACACTGACAATTCTATCTGATTGAGCGCACCGAGAAACCCCTAAATACCAAATTTCAGTTCAATATCTTGAAACATGTAAGAGAAATCCATCGACAATGTTTTCTACTCTAAATTATCATTGCAATTTGGCGAACCCCTTGGGGAACAGACTTTGATTGACGTATGTTCACGTTGTCTACATCAGAGTTCCTCGATCGTTTGGAGTCAAACCAAGTGTACGAGGGACCAGGGCATGCCCGACTTGATAGGAATCGCCTTTTATGCGATCAAAATCTGTTTCCAATTATCATATATGAACGCTGTATTCGTTGACCTTTAGAGAGTTTGAACTCTAAGTCACGCCCACAAAGCACATCAATTTCCACCACGTATATTCAAATGGCTGTATCTCATAGACGTCTCAACGCGCGGAGCTACGCAATACGTCGTTTGGGCGGACACATCATCGGCTACTCAAACAATATATACTCATAACGATAATTCAACTATTAAAGGGCACATGTCAACAAGTTTTGGAGAAAGGGCGAATTTGACAATGACGTTGCCCTGATTCAACCCCAAAAAACGTCATTGGCACATGCTGTAATGAACGACCTTGATTGACCTTGACCTGGCCCTATAATTTTTCCAAATGTCATTTTCGTGGTCACCAATATCTGTGTTACATACTCACATAAAATTCATCGGCATGTGACAAACTTTTTTTTCCCAGAATGTTCTGGACGAAATTGTTCATTTAATGGAGAATCACCCACACGCAAATATTGCGTACGCAATTATGCAAGTACGCACATGTACGCAAGTATTGCGTACGCAAATACGCGCATGGGTGATTCTCCCGTAAACGAGCAAACCCATGTCCTGCGTTATTAGTTCATCCTATGAAAAAACAATGGCCACCATACATAAAAGTGATGGTAATGATCTTGTAGCTCACGATACAGGCATTTATTAGATACATTTCGGGTTTAGTATGGACGTGTGACAACATATATGCCATGTGTATATTACAGGCTACGTACCCCGAAACAGCATGTCCCAAATCAAAGGCATTCAACTTCCCTGATTGTTCCCATTCGCCACCGAACGATTTATCTTTAAACCAATTAATATTCTTGTGCGGAATTTTGCACTGAACGCCATGCAATTCGTATAATTTTATGAAATAAAATATTTAGTTAGTGGAAAGCATGTGAAGTCTTCCAAAAGCATGTCCCGTTATATAGAATCATTACCCAAACGCACGATAAAGACGGCGGATATTTTCACCAGAAACATAGCTTGTTCATATCTATGGTTGCATCGTGGAGTAAATATCCTTTAATGTCTAGAAAAAATAAACCAAGGTTATGTTTCCTTGAATAATTTTTCAAAATCAACCTTTGAAACTAGAAATCGCTAGCGTATATTTATTCAGCGTCATTACACAAACGCAGATAATTTGAATGTTACATGCTGTAGGCGAACGATTAAAAGTTTATTTCGAAAGCTCGCAGCGGTTGTTTGTTCATAAACTAGTTCATTTTCATCGGTGATGGATCATGGATATTCAAAATATAAGAGCACGCTGAAACGAAAATCGTCATTACCCAAACGCGTCATTACCCAAACACTCCTTCTGTTTGGGTAATGACTCAATTTTAATTTTGAAATATCCAGAGACGCAAACACGATCTAACAAATAAAACATGTTAAGGGATGATCTGGGTGTAAATAAAAAGAACAAATATGACATATGGATTAGTTTTAGTGCGTTTATATAAAATCGGGGGGGGGGGGGGGGGGGTGAGTGAATGAGTGGTGGTGGGGGGGGGGGGGTGATCAACGGAATCTAACGAATTCTCTAAATGGATTGACGTTTACATCAAACAGTCTCAGTGAGAAGCAGATGACAGTTTGAAAAGTCAATTATTTCCGTACTTGTCAACAACCGTTCTGCCTGCGGGGCGATTTACGGCTCGTGTGTTATAGCAACGGCGTCAAAATACACATTTTGGACCATCAGAATATCACACTGACAATTCTATCTGATTGAGCGCACCGAGAAACCCCTAAATACCAAATTTCAGTTCAATATCTTGAAACATGTAAGAGAAATCCATCGACAATGTTTTCTACTCTAAATTATCATTGCAATTTGGCGAACCCCTTGGGGAACAGACTTTGATTGACGTATGTTCACGTTGTCTACATCAGAGTTCCTCGATCGTTTGGAGTCAAACCAAGTGTACGAGGGACCAGGGCATGCCCGACTTGATAGGAATCGCCTTTTATGCGATCAAAATCTGTTTCCAATTATCATATATGAACGCTGTATTCGTTGACCTTTAGAGAGTTTGAACTCTAAGTCACGCCCACAAAGCACATCAATTTCCACCACGTATATTCAAATGGCTGTATCTCATAGACGTCTCAACGCGCGGAGCTACGCAATACGTCGTTTGGGCGGACACATCATCGGCTACTCAAACAATATATACTCATAACGATAATTCAACTATTAAAGGGCACATGTCAACAAGTTTTGGAGAAAGGGCGAATTTGACAATGACGTTGCCCTGATTCAACCCCAAAAAACGTCATTGGCACATGCTGTAATGAACGACCTTGATTGACCTTGACCTGGCCCTATAATTTTTCCAAATGTCATTTTCGTGGTCACCAATATCTGTGTTACATACTCACATAAAATTCATCGGCATGTGACAAACTTTTTTTTCCCAGAATGTTCTGGACGAAATTGTTCATTTAATGGAGAATCACCCACACGCAAATATTGCGTACGCAATTATGCAAGTACGCACATGTACGCAAGTATTGCGTACGCAAATACGCGCATGGGTGATTCTCCCGTAAACGAGCAAACCCATGTCCTGCGTTATTAGTTCATCCTATGAAAAACAATGGCCACCATACATAAAAGTGATGGTAATGATCTTGTAGCTCACGATACAGGCATTTATTAGATACATTTCGGGTTTATAGTATGGACGTGTGACAACATATATGCCATGTGTATATTACAGGCTACGTACCCCGAAACAGCATGTCCCAAATCAAAGGCATTCAACTTCCCTGATTGTTCCCATTCGCCACCGAACGATTTATCTTTAAACCAATTAATATTCTTGTGCGGAATTTTGCACTGAACGCCATGCAATTCGTATAATTTTATGAAATAAAATATTTAGTTAGTGGAAAGCATGTGAAGTCTTCCAAAAGCATGTCCCGTTATATAGAATCATTACCCAAACGCACGATAAAGACGGCGGATATTTTCACCAGAAACATAGCTTGTTCATATCTATGGTTGCATCGTGGAGTAAATATCCTTTAATGTCTAGAAAAAATAAACCAAGGTTATGTTTCCTTGAATAATTTTTCAAAATCAACCTTTGAAACTAGAAATCGCTAGCGTATATTTATTCAGCGTCATTACACAAACGCAGATAATTTGAATGTTACATGCTGTAGGCGAACGATTAAAAGTTTATTTCGAAAGCTCGCAGCGGTTGTTTGTTCATAAACTAGTTCATTTTCATCGGTGATGGATATTCAAAATATAAGAGCACGCTGAAACGAAAATCGTCATTACCCAAACGCGTCATTACCCAAACACTCCTTCTGTTTGGGTAATGACTCAATTTTAATTTTGAAATATCCAGAGACGCAAACACGATCTAACAAATAAAACATGTTAAGGGATGATCTGGGTGTAAATAAAAAGAACAAATATGACATATGGATTAGTTTTAGTGCGTTTATATAAAATCGGGGGGGGGGGGGGGTGAGTGAATGAGTGGTGGTGGGGGGGGGGGGTGATCAACGGAATCTAACGAATTCTCTAAATGGATTGACGTTTACATCAAACAGTCTCAGTGAGAAGCAGATGACAGTTTGAAAAGTCAATTATTTCCGTACTTGTCAACAACCGTTCTGCCTGCGGGGCGATTTACGGCTCGTGTGTTATAGCAACGGCGTCAAAATACACATTTTGGACCATCAGAATATCACACTGACAATTCTATCTGATTGAGCGCACCGAGAAACCCCTAAATACCAAATTTCAGTTCAATATCTTGAAACATGTAAGAGAAATCCATCGACAATGTTTTCTACTCTAAATTATCATTGCAATTTGGCGAACCCCTTGGGGAACAGACTTTGATTGACGTATGTTCACGTTGTCTACATCAGAGTTCCTCGATCGTTTGGAGTCAAACCAAGTGTACGAGGGACCAGGGCATGCCCGACTTGATAGGAATCGCCTTTTATGCGATCAAAATCTGTTTCCAATTATCATATATGAACGCTGTATTCGTTGACCTTTAGAGAGTTTGAACTCTAAGTCACGCCCACAAAGCACATCAATTTCCACCACGTATATTCAAATGGCTGTATCTCATAGACGTCTCAACGCGCGGAGCTACGCAATACGTCGTTTGGGCGGACACATCATCGGCTACTCAAACAATATATACTCATAACGATAATTCAACTATTAAAGGGCACATGTCAACAAGTTTTGGAGAAAGGGCGAATTTGACAATGACGTTGCCCTGATTCAACCCCAAAAAACGTCATTGGCACATGCTGTAATGAACGACCTTGATTGACCTTGACCTGGCCCTATAATTTTTCCAAATGTCATTTTCGTGGTCACCAATATCTGTGTTACATACTCACATAAAATTCATCGGCATGTGACAAACTTTTTTTTCCCAGAATGTTCTGGACGAAATTGTTCATTTAATGGAGAATCACCCACACGCAAATATTGCGTACGCAATTATGCAAGTACGCACATGTACGCAAGTATTGCGTACGCAAATACGCGCATGGGTGATTCTCCCGTAAACGAGCAAACCCATGTCCTGCGTTATTAGTTCATCCTATGAAAAAACAATGGCCACCATACATAAAAGTGATGGTAATGATCTTGTAGCTCACGATACAGGCATTTATTAGATACATTTCGGGTTTAGTATGGACGTGTGACAACATATATGCCATGTGTATATTACAGGCTACGTACCCCGAAACAGCATGTCCCAAATCAAAGGCATTCAACTTCCCTGATTGTTCCCATTCGCCACCGAACGATTTATCTTTAAACCAATTAATATTCTTGTGCGGAATTTTGCACTGAACGCCATGCAATTCGTATAATTTTATGAAATAAAATATTTAGTTAGTGGAAAGCATGTGAAGTCTTCCAAAAGCATGTCCCGTTATATAGAATCATTACCCAAACGCACGATAAAGACGGCGGATATTTTCACCAGAAACATAGCTTGTTCATATCTATGGTTGCATCGTGGAGTAAATATCCTTTAATGTCTAGAAAAAATAAACCAAGGTTATGTTTCCTTGAATAATTTTTCAAAATCAACCTTTGAAACTAGAAATCGCTAGCGTATATTTATTCAGCGTCATTACACAAACGCAGATAATTTGAATGTTACATGCTGTAGGCGAACGATTAAAAGTTTATTTCGAAAGCTCGCAGCGGTTGTTTGTTCATAAACTAGTTCATTTTCATCGGTGATGGATATTCAAAATATAAGAGCACGCTGAAACGAAAATCGTCATTACCCAAACGCGTCATTACCCAAACACTCCTTCTGTTTGGGTAATGACTCAATTTTAATTTTGAAATATCCAGAGACGCAAACACGATCTAACAAATAAAACATGTTAAGGGATGATCTGGGTGTAAATAAAAAGAACAAATATGACATATGGATTAGTTTTAGTGCGTTTATATAAAATCGGGGGGGGTGAGTGAATGAGTGGTGGTGGGGGGGGGGGGGGGGGGGTGATCAATGGAATCTAACGAATTCTCTAAATGGATTGACGTTTACATCAAACAGTCTCAGTGAGAAGCAGATGACAGTTTGAAAAGTCAATTATTTCCGTACTTGTCAACAACCGTTCTGCCTGCGGGGCGATTTACGGCTCGTGTGTTATAGCAACGGCGTCAAAATACACATTTTGGACCATCAGAATATCACACTGACAATTCTATCTGATTGAGCGCACCGAGAAACCCCTAAATACCAAATTTCAGTTCAATATCTTGAAACATGTAAGAGAAATCCATCGACAATGTTTTCTACTCTAAATTATCATTGCAATTTGGCGAACCCCTTGGGGAACAGACTTTGATTGACGTATGTTCACGTTGTCTACATCAGAGTTCCTCGATCGTTTGGAGTCAAACCAAGTGTACGAGGGACCAGGGCATGCCCGACTTGATAGGAATCGCCTTTTATGCGATCAAAATCTGTTTCCAATTATCATATATGAACGCTGTATTCGTTGACCTTTAGAGAGTTTGAACTCTAAGTCACGCCCACAAAGCACATCAATTTCCACCACGTATATTCAAATGGCTGTATCTCATAGACGTCTCAACGCGCGGAGCTACGCAATACGTCGTTTGGGCGGACACATCATCGGCTACTCAAACAATATATACTCATAACGATAATTCAACTATTAAAGGGCACATGTCAACAAGTTTTGGAGAAAGGGCGAATTTGACAATGACGTTGCCCTGATTCAACCCCAAAAAACGTCATTGGCACATGCTGTAATGAACGACCTTGATTGACCTTGACCTGGCCCTATAATTTTTCCAAATGTCATTTTCGTGGTCACCAATATCTGTGTTACATACTCACATAAAATTCATCGGCATGTGACAAACTTTTTTTTCCCAGAATGTTCTGGACGAAATTGTTCATTTAATGGAGAATCACCCATATGTGTAGAGAGTGTGACCGCTGGTAGTGGAAAACCACCCCACGCAGTTGAAATTTGGTAAAAACAGGTCATCACGGACTTCAATACGTCTATGTACAAACCGAACATTATCGCTATTATGGCCCGTTTTTAGGGCTCCAGGACACCACACACGCATAACCCACGAACATAACAGGCATGTCATTGTGGTCAACACATCATCCCTATTTACAATTTAACCCCAAGCAGCTGGATTTCTAGAGCACGAGGTCAGCACGGGTCCCGACATATTCGTCGTGATTTCATATAAATTGGCATTTCTACCTAATTTCGAGGTACCAGGACACTCTACAGAGATAACCCTCCACATTAGTTGATGCAAATTTGTAGACAGTGTGACCGCTGGTAGTGTAAAGCCGCCCCACGCAGTTGAATTTTTTTTAAAACAGGTCATCACGGACTTCAATACGTCTATGTACAAACCGAACATTATCGCTATTATGGCCCGTTTTTAGGGCTCCAGGACACCACACACGCATAACCCACGAACATATCAGGTATGTCATTGTGGTCAACACATCAGCCCTAATTACAATTTAACCCCACGCAGCTAGATTTCTAGAGCACGAGGTCAGCACGGGTCCCGACATATTCGTCGTGATTTCATATAAATTGGCATTTCTACCTAATTTCGAGGTACCAGGACACTCTACAGAGATAACCCTCCACATTAGTTGATGCATATTTGTAGACATTGTGACCGCTGGTAGTGTAAAGCCGCCCCACGCAGTTGAAATTTTTAAAAAACAGGTCATCACGGACTTCAATACGTCTATGTACAAACCGAACATTATCGCTATTATGGCCCGTTTTTAGGGCTCCAGGACACCACACACGCATAACCCACGAACATATCAGGTATGTCATTGTGGTCAACACATCAGCCCTAATTACAATTTAACCCCACGCAGCTGGATTTCTAGAGCAGGAGGTCAGCACGGGTCCGGACATATTCGTCGTGATTTCATATAGATTGGCATTTCTACCTAATTTCGAGGTACCAGGACACTCTACAGACATATCCCTCCACATTAATTGATGCATATTTGTAGAAAGTGTGACCGCTGGTAGTGGAAAACCACCCACGCAGTTGAAATTTGGCAAAAGCAGGTCATCACGGACTTCAATACGTCTATGTACAAACCGAACATGATCGCTATTATGGCCCGCTTTTAGGGCTCCAGGACACCACACACGCATAACCCGCGAACATAACAGGCATGTCATTGTGGTCAACACATCAGCCCTATTTACAATTTAACCCCACGCAGCTGGATTTCTAGAGCACGAGGTCAGCACGGGTCCCGACATATTCGTCGTGATTTCATATAAATTGGCATTTCTACCTAATTTCGAGGTACCAGGACACTCTACAGAGATAACCCTCCACATTAGTTGATGCATATTTGTAGACAGTGTGACCGCTGGTAGTGTAAAGCCGCCCCACGCAGTTGAAATTTTTTAAAAACAGGTCATCACGGACTTCAATACGTCTATGTACAAACCGAACATTATCGCTATTATGGCCCGTTTTTAGGGCTCCAGGACACCACACACGCATAACCCACGAACATATCAGGTATGTCATTGTGGTCAACACATCAGCCCTAATTACAATTTAACCCCACGCAGCTGGATTTCTAGAGCACGAGGTCAGCACGGGTCCCGACATATTCGTCGTGATTTCATATAAATTGGAATTTCTACCTAATTTCGAGGTACCAGGACACTCTACAGAGATAACCCTCCACATTAGTTGATGCATATTTGTAGACAGTGTGACCGCTGGTAGTGTAATGCCGCCCCACGCAGTTGAAATTTAAAAAAAACAGGTCATCACGGACTTCAACACGTCTATGTACAAACCGAACATTATCGCTAGTATGGCCCGTTTTTAGGGCTCCAGGACACCACACACGCATAACCCACGAACATAACAGGCATGTCTTTGTGGTCAACACATCATCCCTATTTACAATTTAACCCCACGCAGCTGGATTTCTAGAGCACGAGGTCAGCACGGGTCCCGACATATTCGTCGTGATTTCATATAAATTGGCATTTCTACCTAATTTCGAGGTACCAGGACACTCTACAGAGATATCCCTCCACATTAGTTGATGCATATGTGTAGAGAGTGTGACCGCTGGTAGTGGAAAACCACCCCACGCAGTTGAAATTTGGTAAAAACAGGTCATCACGGACTTCAATACGTCTATGTACAAACCGAACATTATCGCTATTATGGCCCGTTTTTAGGGCTCCAGGACACCACACACGCATAACCCACGAACATAACAGGCATGTCATTGTGGTCAACACATCATCCCTATTTACAATTTAACCCCACGCAGCTGGATTTCTAGAGCACGAGGTCAGCACGGGTCCCGACATATTCGTCGTGATTTCATATAAATTGGCATTTCTACCTAATTTCGAGGTACCAGGACACTCTACAGAGATAACCCTCCACATTAGTTGATGCATATTTGTAGACAGTGTGACCGCTGGTAGTGTAAAGCCGCCCCACGCAGTTGAAATTTTTTTAAAACAGGTTATCACGGACTTCAATACGTCTATGTACAAACCGAACATTATCGCTATTATGGCCCGTTTTTAGGGCTCCAGGACACCACACACGCATAACCCACGAACATATCAGGTATGTCATTGTGGTCAACACATCAGCCCTAATTACAATTTAACCCCACGCAGCTAGATTTCTAGAGCACGAGGTCAGCACGGGTCCCGACATATTCGTCGTGTTTCATATAAATTGGCATTTCTACCTAATTTCGAGGTACCAGGACACTCTACAGAGATAACCCTCCACATTAGTTGATGCATATTTGTAGACAGTGTGACCGCTGGTAGTGTAAAGCCGCCCCACGCAGTTGAATTTTTTTTAAAACAGGTCATCACGGACTTCAATACGTATATGTACAAACCGAACATTATCGCTATTATGGCCCGTTTTTAGGGCTCCAGGACACCACACACGCATAACCCACGAACATATCAGGTATGTCATTGTGGTCAACACATCAGCCCTAATTACAATTTAACCCCACGCAGCTGGATTTCTAGAGCAGGAGGTCAGCACGGGTCCGGACATATTCGTCGTGATTTCATATAGATTGGCATTTCTACCTAATTTCGAGGTACCAGGACACTCTACAGACATATCCCTCCACATTAGTTGATGCATATTTGTAGAGAGTGTGACCGCTGGTAGTGGAAAACCACCCACGCAGTTGAAATTTGGCAAAAACAGGTCATCACGGACTTCAATACGTCTATGTACAAACCGAACATTATCGCTAGTATGGCCCGTTTTTAGGGCTCCAGGACACCACACACGCATAACCCACGAACATAACAGGCATGTCATTGTGGTCAACACATCATCCCTATTTACAATTTAACCCCACGCAGCTGGATTTCTAGAGCACGAGGTCAGCACGGGTCCCGACATATTCGTCGTCATTTCATATAAATTGGCATTTCTACCTAATTTCGAGGTACAAGGACACTCTACAGAGATAACCCTCCACATTAGTTGATTCATATGGGTAGACAGTGTGACCGCTGGTAGTGTAAAGCCGCCCCACGCAGTTGAATTTTTTTTAAAACAGGTCATCACGGACTTCAATACGTCTATGTACAAACCGAACATTATCGCTATTATGGCCCGTTTTTAGGGCTCCAGGACACCACACACGCATAACCCACGAACATATCAGGTATGTCATTGTGGTCAACACATCAGCCCTAATTACAATTTAACCCCACGCAGCTGGATTTCTAGAGCAGGAGGTCAGCACGGGTCCGGACATATTCGTCGTGATTTCATATAGATTGGCATTTCTACCTAATTTCGAGGTACCAGGACACTCTACAGACATATCCCTCCACATTAGTTGATGCATATTTGTAGAGAGTGTGACCGCTGGTAGTGGAAAACCACCCACGAAGTTGAAATTTGGCAAAAGCAGGTCATCACGGACTTCAATACGTCTATGTACAAACCGAACATGATCGCTATTATGGCCCGCTTTTAGGGCTCCAGGACACCACACACGCATAACCCGCGAACATAACAGGCATGTCATTGTGGTCAACACATCAGCCCTATTTACAATTTAACCCCACGCAGCTGGATTTCTAGAGCACGAGGTCAGCACGGGTCTGGACATATTCGTCGTGATTTCATATAAATTGGCATTTCTACCTAATTTCGAGGTACCAGGACACTCTACAGAGATATCCCTCCATATTAGTTGATGCATATGTGTAGAGAGTGTGACCGCTGGTAGTAGAAAACCACCCCACGCAGTTGAAATTTGGTAAAAACAGGTCATCACGGACTTCAATACGTCTATGTACAAACCAAACATTATCGCTATTATGGCCCGTTTTTAGGGCTCCAGGACACTCCACACGCATAACCCACGAACATAACAGGTATATAATTGTGGTCATAACATCAGCCATATTTACAATTTAACCCCATGCAGCTGGATTTCTAGAGCACGAGGTCAGCACGGGTCCCGACATATTCTTCGTGATTTCATATAAATTGGCATTTATACCTAATTTCGAGGTACCAGGACACTCTACAGACATATCCCTCCACATTAGTTGATGCATATGTGTAGAGAGTGTGACCGCTGGTAGTGGAAAACCACCCCACGCAGTTGAAATTTGGTAAAAACAGGTCATCACGGACTTCAATACGTCTATGTACAAACCGAACATTATCGCTAGTATGGGCCGTTTTTAGGGCTCCAGGACACCACACACGCATAACCCACGAACATAACAGGCATGTCTTTGTGGTCAACACATCATCCCTATTTACAATTTAACCCCACGCAGCTGGATTTCTAGAGCACGAGGTCAGCACGGGTCCCGACATATTCGTCGTGATTTCATATAAATTGGCATTTCTACCTAATTTCGAGGTACCAGGACACTCTACAGAGATAACCCTCCACATTAGTTGATTCATATGTGTAGACAGTGTGACCGCTGGTAGTGTAAAGCCGCCCCACGCAGTTGAAATTTGGTAAACACAGGTCATCACGGACTTCAATACGTCTATGTACAAACCGAACATTATCGCTATATTATGGCCCGTTTTTAGGGCTCCAGGACACCACACACGCATAACCCACGAACATATCAGGTATGTCATTGTGGTCAACACATCAGCCCTAATTACAATTTAACCCCACGCAGCTGGATTTCTAGAGCAGGAGGTCAACACGGGTCCGGACATATTCGTCGTGATTTCATATAGATTGGCATTTCTACCTAATTTCGAGGTACCAGGACACTCTACAGACATATCCCTCCACATTAGTTGATGCATATTTGTAGAGAGTGTGACCGCTGGTAGTGGAAAACCACCCACGCAGTTGAAATTTGGCAAAAGCAGGTCATCACGGACTTCAATACGTCTATGTACAAACCGAACATGATCGCTATTATGGCCCGCTTTTAGGGCTCCAGGACACCACACACGCATAACCCGCGAACATAACAGGCATGTCATTGTGGTCAACACATCAGCCCTATTTACAATTTAACCCCACGCAGCTGGATTTCTAGAGCACGAGGTCAGCACGGGTCTGGACATATTCGTCGTGATTTCATATAAATTGGCATTTCTACCTAATTTCGAGGTACCAGGACACTCTACAGAGATATCCCTCCATATTAGTTGATGCATATGTGTAGAGAGTGTGACCGCTGGTAGTAGAAAACCACCCCACGCAGTTGAAATTTGGTAAAAACAGGTCATCACGGACTTCAATACGTCTATGTACAAACCAAACATTATCGCTATTATGGCCCGTTTTTAGGGCTCCAGGACACTCCACACGCATAACCCACGAACATAACAGGTATATAATTGTGGTCAACACATCAACCATATTTACAATTTAACCCCATGCAGCTGGATTTCTAGAGCACGAGGTCAGCACGGGTCCCGACATATTCTTCGTGATTTCATATAAATTGTCATTTCTACCTAATTTCGAGGTACCAGGACACTCTACAGACATATCCCTCCACATTAGTTGATGCATATGTGTAGAGAGTGTGACCGCTGGTAGTGGAAAACCACCCCACGCAGTTGAAATTTGGTAAAAACAGGTCATCACGGACTTCAATACGTCTATGTACAAACCGAACATTATCGCTAGTATGGCCCGTTTTTAGGGCTCCAGGACACCACACACGCATAACCCACGAACATAACAGGCATGTCTTTGTGGTCAACACATCATCCCTATTTACAATTTAACCCCACGCAGCTGGATTTCTAGAGCACGAGGTCAGCACGGGTCCCGACATATTCGTCGTGATTTCATATAAATTGGCATTTCTACCTAATTTCGAGGTACCAGGACACTCTACAGAGATAACCCTCCACATTAGTTGATTCATATGTGTAGACAGTGTGACCGCTGGTAGTGTAAAGCCGCCCCACGCAGTTGAAATTTGGTAAAAACAGGTCATCACGGACTTCAATACGTCTATGTACAAACCGAACATTATCGCTATATTATGGCCCGTTTTTAGGGCTCCAGGACACCACACACGCATAACCCACGAACATATCAGGCATGTCATTGTGGTCAACACATCATCCCTATTTACAATTTAACCCCACGCAGCTGGATTTCTAGAGCACGAGGTCAGCACGGGTCCCGACATATTCGTCGTGATTTCATATAAATTGGCATTTCTACCTAATTTCGAGGTACCAGGACACTCTACAGAGATATCCCTCCACATTAGTTGATGCATATGTGTAGAGAGTGTGACCGCTGGTAGTGGAAAACCACCCCACGCAGTTGAAATTTGGTAAAAACAGGTCATCACGGACTTCAATACGTCTATGTACAAACCGAACATTATCGCTATTATGGCCCGTTTTTAGGGCTCCAGGACACCACACACGCATAACCCACGAACATAACAGGCATGTCATTGTGGTCAACACATCATCCCTATTTACAATTTAACCCCACGCAGCTGGATTTCTAGAGCACGAGGTCAGCACGGGTCCCGACATATTCGTCGTGATTTCATATAAATTGGCATTTCTACCTAATTTCGAGGTACCAGGACACTCTACAGAGATAACCCTCCAAATTAGTTGATGCATATTTGTAGACAGTGTGACCGCTGGTAGTGTAAAGCCGCCCCACGCAGTTGAAATTTTTTTAAAACAGGTTATCACGGACTTCAATACGTCTATGTACAAACCGAACATTATCGCTATTATGGCCCGTTTTTAGGGCTCCAGGACACCACACACGCATAACCCACGAACATATCAGGTATGTCATTGTGGTCAACACATCAGCCCTAATTACAATTTAACCCCACGCAGCTAGATTTCTAGAGCACGAGGTCAGCACGGGTCCCGACATATTCGTCGTGTTTCATATAAATTGGCATTTCTACCTAATTTCGAGGTACCAGGACACTCTACAGAGATAACCCTCCACATTAGTTGATGCATATTTGTAGACAGTGTGACCGCTGGTAGTGTAAAGCCGCCCCACGCAGTTGAATTTTTTTAAAAACAGGTCATCACGGACTTCAATACGTATATGTACAAACCGAACATTATCGCTATTATGGCCCGTTTTTAGGGCTCCAGGACACCACACACGCATAACCCACGAACATATCAGGTATGTCATTGTGGTCAACACATCAGCCCTAATTACAATTTAACCCCACGCAGCTGGATTTCTAGAGCAGGAGGTCAGCACGGGTCCGGACATATTCGTCGTGATTTCATATAGATTGGCATTTCTACCTAATTTCGAGGTACCAGGACACTCTACAGACATATCCCTCCACATTAGTTGATGCATATTTGTAGAGAGTGTGACCGCTGGTAGTGGAAAACCACCCACGCAGTTGAAATTTGGCAAAAACAGGTCATCACGGACTTCAATACGTCTATGTACAAACCGAACATTATCGCTAGTATGGCCCGTTTTTAGGGCTCCAGGACACCACACACGGATAACCCACGAACATAACAGGCATGTCATTGTGGTCAACACATCATCCCTATTTACAATTTAACCCCATGCAGCTGGATTTCTAGAGCACGAGGTCAGCACGGGTCCCGACATATTCGTCGTGATTTCATATAAATTGGCATTTCTACCTAATTTCGAGGTACCAGGACACTCTACAGAGATAACCCTCCACATTAGTTGATTCATATGTGTAGACAGTGTGACCGATGGTAGTGTAAAGCCGCCCCACGCAGTTGAAATTTGGTAAAAACAGGTCATCACGGACTTCAATACGTCTATGTACAAACCGAACATTATCGCTATTATGGCCCGTTTTTAGGGCTCCAGGACACCACACACGCATAACCCACGAACATATCAGGCATATCATTGTGGTCAACACATCATCCCTATTTACAATTTAACCCCACGCAGCTGGATTTCTAGAGCACGAGGTCAGCACGGGTCCCGACATATTCGTCGTCATTTCATATAAATTGGCATTTCTACCTAATTTCGAGGTACAAGGACACTCTACAGAGATAACCCTCCACATTAGTTGATTCATATGGGTAGACAGTGTGACCGCTGGTAGTGTAAAGCCGCCCCACGCAGTTGAAATTTTTTTAAAACAGGTCATCACGGACTTCAATACGTCTATGTACAAACCGAACATTATCGCTATTATGGCCCGTTTGTAGGGCTCCACGACACCACACACGCATAACCCACGAACATATCAGGTATGTCATTGTGGTCAACACATCAGCCCTAATTACAATTTAACCCCAAGCAGCTGGATTTCTAGAGCAGGAGGTCAGCACGGGTCTGGACATATTCGTCGTGATTTCATATAGATTGGCATTTCTACCTAATTTCGAGGTACCAGGACACTCTACAGACATATCCCTCCACATTAGTTGATGCATATTTGTAGAGAGTGTGACCGCTGGTAGTGGAAAACCACCCACGCAGTTGAAATTTGGCAAAAGCAGGTCATCACGGACTTCAATACTTCTATGTACAAACCGAACATGATCGCTATTATGGCCCGTATTTAGGGCTCCAGGACACCACACACGCATAACCCGCGAACATAACAGGCATGTCATTGTGGTCAACACATCAGCCATATTTACAATTTAACCCCATGCAGCTGGATTTCTAGAGCACGAGGTCAGCACGGGTCCCGACATATTCTTCGTGATTTCATATAAATTGGCATTTCTACCTAATTTCGAGGTACCAGGACACTCTACAGAGATAACCCTCCACATTAGTTGATTCATATGTGTAGACAGTGTGACCGCTGGTAGTGTAAAGCCGCCCCACGCAGTTGAAATTTGGTAAAAACAGGTCATCACGGACTTCAATACGTCTATGTACAAACCGAACATTATCGCTATTATGGCCCGTTTTTAGGGCTCCAGGACACCACACACGCATAACCCACGAACATATCAGGCATATCATTGTGGTCAACACATCATCCCTATTTACAATTTAACCCCACGCAGCTGGATTTCTAGAGCACGAGGTCAGCACGGGTCCCGACATATTCGTCGTCATTTCATATAAATTGGCATTTCTACCTAATTTCGAGGTACAAGGACACTCTACAGAGATAACCCTCCACATTAGTTGATTCATATGTGTAGACAGTGTGACCGCTGGTAGTGTAAAGCCGCCCCACGCAGTTGAATTTTTTTTAAAACAGGTCATCACGGACTTCAATACGTCTATGTACAAACCGAACATTATCGCTATTATGGCCCGTTTGTAGGGCTCCAGGACACCACACACGCATAACCCGCGAACATAACAGGCATGTCATTGTGGTCAACACATCAGCCATATTTACAATTTAACCCCACGCAGCTGGATTTCTAGAGCACGAGGTCAGCACGGGTCCCGACATATTCTTCGTGATTTCATATAAATTGGCATTTCTACCTAATTTCGAGGTACCAGGACACTCTACAGAGATAACCCTCCACATTAGTTGATTCATATGTGTAGACAGTGTGACCGATGGTAGTGTAAAGCCGCCCCACGCAGTTGAAATTTGGTAAAAACAGGTCATCACGGACTTCAATACGTCTATGTACAAACCGAACATTATCGCTATTATGGCCCGTTTTTATGGCTCCTGGACACTCCACACGCATAACCCATGAACACAACATGTATGTCATTGTGGTCAACACATCAGCCCTATTTACAATTTAACCCCACGCAGCTGGATTTCTAGAGCACGAGGTCAGCACGGGTCTGGACATATTCGTCGTGATTTCATATAAATTGGCATTTCTACCTAATTTCGAGGTACCAAGACACTCTACAGAGATAACCCTCCACATTAGTTGATTCATATGTGTAGACAGTGTGACCGCTGGTAGTGTAAAGCCGCCCCACGCAGTTGAAATTTCTTATTAACTCGAGATGAGTACTAATAACTGCCGTAATATGCTCTGGATGTGTACTCCAAATCTATTCAAACAGACAAGGATGGATAACTCTAAAATCAAGTGGTAATTTTAACGCAATTTTGACTGAGTTCTGGGCCAGATAGTATTCCCGATAATGAAAAATAATATATTTCTAAAATCGATATCTAACAAATCTGAGCTTTGATGGGTGACTTCCTCAACTCGAATAAAATATTTTTGACCCGCGAAGACATTGAAATAGTAGTTGAGAGGAGTTTTATCGGATTGAGTACCTTTAATGTACCGGTATAATTATGATTCTAAGTGAATGTGAGAATCCAATCACTAAAGAAAGGATCTGAAATGTTGCATTTTTTTTTAATTTTTGCAGCATTTTGTTATATCTGCCCCTTATTATTTATACTGATTATATCATTGATATAAAAGTATCAAGAGAATCCACAGAGATGCCATTGCTAATGGTATATATATAGGTGGTGATCCCCATTTAAAAATTGGTCGACCGGTGTCCCTCAATAAAAAATATAAAGTATGGCTAATAACTTCAATTACCATAGTTATTTCAAATTGACAACATCGCTGATTTCCAAGCACTATTTGTTATTAAAATTTCGCGCTTATTCTACTGTATTTAATAAGTAAACTGTAGAATTCTGGTCTGTCAGGACAGCAACCAAACAAGAACGTTGTGAAAATGTTTTCATTATATGTTTCATTGAATGTTAAAATTATGACTTGGACATAATACCAAGTTTCAATCTGAATATTTCCACCAGATCATTCGATATGGTGTCCGTTACTTTTGCACTGTGTTAACAAATTATCTACGAATACTCTGTATATGGTAATATGGCATCACAACAGAACTTCACGGCCTATAATATAATTATCGGCTTAAAATGTAAATTTGTAAAGAATCCGGACGGAACACATTCCATTTATAGTGGTCTAATTTATTTATTGCTGAGTATCATTCAGCTCAATAATTGGGACAGATTAGTGGCGACAGACATCTTATGCGTATAAAATATAAAAATTACAGTCCTATTTGAGGGGGGGGGGGGGGGGGGGGTCCAATCCCAGATTCCCAGGAAATAAATCAGCAAATCCCAGTTCCCAGGAAAAAAATATGCCATTTCCCAGCTCCCAGGAATTAAAAGCAAATCCCAGTTCCCAGTAAAAAAAAGCCAGTTCCCAGGAATTAAAATATTACATAGAGTATCGACAAAACATACAATATTCACAAGTAATGTAGATCAATGTAGCCTACATATATTGTATTTTTATGCTATATTTTGATTTGTTGGCTACTGTCTGGTCAATTACATCATTTTACATGACATAAAATGCGAACCTATATGCAAATCCATTGAACAGAATCAACAGATCACTCTTTACACTGATCTACACCACTGCAAACCAAATGTCCAGGTGATGTATGCAAATTCATGTGGTGAATAAAAATGGAAATCCCGATTAATTGGGGATAATTTCCCGGGTCCCGGAAAATAATTTCAACCTTTCCCGGGTCCCGGTGGAATTCTGTTCCCGATTCCCGGAAAATTAAATCTGACGATCCCAATTCCCGAAAAATAAAAAGGGTCGATCCCGGTGTCCCGAAAATACCCGCCCCTCCTATCGTTGGGTCGATTTCTTCTAATAAGATACTACAATGCACATGGAAAACCATCTAAACAGATTGTGCAACACAATGAATTTATGTCAAAGCGTCAATGTAGGCTATATGGAATATCGACGTTTATAAATATCGATCTTCTTGTGGACTTCGTTCGAATGAATTCCGGCAGCTTGGGATAAATTTATAATGGACATCAGTGTGATGGCCACTGTGTCATACATATTATATTGTAATTTACGACCCTGCCTAACTATGCTTAAAAGCCATGTCCTGATTGGCCAGTGGCCCGAGTTACCATGGCTATATCGTTCCAGTTTTGTGGTACAATTCTACTTTTTCCAATTGTACCACGAAAACAATCGGTTTATTCAAATCGCCGCACGCGACTTTTCCCGTCTTTTCTAACTCCGCACAAACGGGGCATCGATGGAGTACACCCGCACCCGTAACATAAGATAGGGGGCTCGTTAGGTTCAATCGTTAGTCAAAAATATACACAAACATGACGCTCAAATATGACGCCCTGCTCTGTCGAAAATATACTTACGCCCATTTTTATCAACGATTCTCAAAGATATAGTACTATAGTACTAACATACTCAAAATACACTTATGCCCACTTTTACGATTGAACCTAACGAGCCCCACTATATTCTCGTAACCATTTGAATTTTTCTACATCTTGACAATCTTGCGAATTTTCTAGCGATTTATACATCTTTAGTGGTCATCAACTCTAAAAGCGGGACATATGCGCTCTGATATAAATGTCTGATATACATACCGGTATCAGATTCTGTGATGACCCAATAAGCGAGATCACTGAGTCGCTGCCGTTTTGGATTAATCCAGCTCCGATCCGTGATTTCCGAGATTTATCCAGCTCAGGTTTCGTGGTTTTAGTGATAAAGGTCAATGTATTGGAGTAGCTTTCCAGATCAGATAACGAAGTTATGGATTATTCCGGTTTCCATATACGGAAATGCTACTCCAGAACTTTGACATGTATAGCACTATAACCGCTGAACCGAGCCTGTGGTTCCAATATGGCCGCGAGTTAGTGACATGGCGTATTCTTCACATCCTCAGCTGTATAGAGTCGATAACTTCTTCGATCTCTAAAAATATACTTCACTCCATTACCAAATAACGCTGAGCATCCTGAAATTGGACTCAAATGACGATTTATTTGAAATCACGACATTTATGCCCTGGCTCGTGTTGACATCGTCCTTGAGCTGCGTGTGTTCATTTGTAACGGTCACAATAGTATAGAGATTACTACTGGAATAACTTATTTATCGGCTGGTTATCAGATGAGTTTGTTGTGTAAATATCAAGGGTCCATGATGACATACTTTTGCCAAACTTCATGTAACTGTGTGAGGTGGTTTCCCATTATCAGAGGTAATGTGAAACGCACTACTAATAACCAAAATTTGAGGGCGCATGTACATCTCCACAGCGAGTCCCGGTACCTCGCAATTAGGTAAACACGGCAATTGATGCGAAATCACTAATGTGGACGGACATCTCCAAAGAGTCATGGCACCTCGAAATTAGGTAAAAATGACAATTTATATTAAACCACGACGAATATGTCGGGACCCGTGCTGACATCGGCTCTAGATATCAGGCTGCGCGGGGTTAAACTGTAATTAGGACTGATGTGGTGACCACCACTAAAGACTAACCATGTTCGTGGGATATGCGTGTGGAGTGACCTGGAGCTCTAAAATCGGGCCATAATAGCGATAATGTTCGGTCTGTACACTGAAGTATTGAAGTCCGTGATTACCTATTATACTTTTCCCAAATTTCAACTGCGTGCGGTGGTTTTCCACTACCAGCGGTCACACTGTCTACACATTTGCATCAACTAATGTTGAAGGATATCTCTGTAGATTGTCCTGTACCTCGAAATTAGGTAGAAATGCAAATTTATATGAAATCACGACGAATATGTCGGGACCCGTGCTGACCTCATGGTCTAGAAATCCGACTACGTGGGGTTAAATTGTAATTAGGGTTGATGTGTTGACCACAATGATATACCTGTTATGTTCGTGGATTATGCGTGTGGAGTGTCCTTGAGCCCTAACAACGGGCCATAAAAGCGATAATTTTTGGTTTGTACATAGACGTATTGAAGTCCGTGATGACATTTTTTACCAAATTTCAACTGCGTGGGGTGGTTTTCCACTATACCAGCGGTCACACTCTCTACACATATGCATCAACTAATGTGGAGGGATATCTCTGTAGAGTGTCCTGGTACCTCGAAATTAGGTAGAAATGCCAATCTATATGAAATCACGACGAATATGTCGGGACCCGTGCTGACCTCGTGCTCTAGAAATCCAGCTGCGTGGGGTTAAATTGTAATTAGGGCTGATGTGTTGACCACAATGACATACCTGCTATGTTCGTGGGTTATGCGTGTGGAGTGTCCTGGAGCCCTAAAAACAGGCTATAATAGCGATAATGTTCGGTTTGTACATAGACGTATTGAAGTACGTGATGACCTACTTTTACCAAATTTCAACTGCGTGGGGTGGTTTTCCAATACCAGCGGTCACACTCTCTACAAATATGAGTCAACTAATGTGCAGGGATATCTCTGTAGAGTGTCCTGGTACCTCGAAATTAGGTAGAAATGCCAATCTATATGAAATCACGACGAATATGTCGGGACCCGTGCTGACCTCATGCACTAGAAATCCAGCTGCGTGGGGTTAAATTGTAATTAGGGCTGATGTGTTGACCACAATGACATACCTGCTATGTTCGTGGGTTATGCGTGTGTGGTGTCCTGGAGCCCTAAAAACGGGCCATAATAGCGATCATGTTCGGTTTGTACATAGAAGTATTGAATTCCGTGATGACCTGCTTTTGCCAAATTTCAACTGCGTGGGTGGTTTTCCACTACCAGCGGTCACACTCTCTACAAATATGCATCAACTAATGTGGAGGGATATCTCTGTAGAGTGTCCTGGTACCTCGAAATTAGGTAGAAATGCCAATTTATATGAAATCACGAAGAATATGTCGGGACCCGTGCTGACCTCGTGCTCTAGAAATCCAGCTGCGTGGGGTTAAATTGTAAATATGGCTGATGTGTTGACCACAATGACATGCCTGTTATGTTCGCGGGTTATGCGTGTGTGGTGTCCTGGAGCCCTAAAAACGGGCCATAATAGCGATCATGTTCGGTTTGTACATAGAAGTATTGAATTCCGTGATGACCTGCTTTTGCCAAATTTCAACTGCGTGGGTGGTTTTCCACTACCAGCGGTCACACTCTCTACAAATATGCATCAACTAATGTGGAGGGATATCTCTGTAGAGTGTCCTAGTACCTCGAAATTAGGTAGAAATGCCAATCTATATGAAATCACGACGAATATGTCGGGACCCGTGCTGACCTCGTGCTCTAGAAATCCAGCTGCGTGGGGTTAAATTGTAAATAGGGATGATGTGTTGACCACAATGACATGCCTGATATGTTCGTGGGTTATGCGTGTGTGGTGTCCTGGAGCCCTAAAAACGGGCCATAATATAGCGATAATGTTCGGTTTGTACATAGACGTATTGAAGTCCGTGATGACCTGTTTTTACCAAATTTAAACTGCGTGGGGCGGTTTTACACTACCAGCGGTCACACTGTCTACACATATGAATCAACTAATGCGGAGGGTTATCTCTGTAGAGTGTCCTGGTACCTCGAAATTAGGTAGAAATGCCAATTTATATGAAATCACGACGAATATGTCGGAACCCGTGCTGACCTCGTGCTCTAGAAATCCAGCTGCGTGGGGTTAAATTGTAAATAGGGATGATGTGTTGACCACAATGACATGCCTGATATGTTCGTGGGTTATGCGTGTGTGGTGTCCTGGAGCCCTAAAAACGGGCCATAATAGCGATAATGTTCGGTTTGTACATAGACGTATTGAAGTCCGTGATGACCTGATTTTACCAAATTTCAACTGCGTGGGGCGGCTTTACACTACCAGCGGTCACACTGTCTACACATATGAATCAACTAATGTGGATGGTTATCTCTGTAGAGTGTCCTGGTACCTCGAAATTAGGTAGAAATGCCAATTTTTATGAAATCACGACGAATATGTCGGGACCCGTGCTGACCTCGTGCTCTAGAAATCCAGCTGCGTGGGGTTAAATTGTAAATAGGGATGATGTGTTGACCACAATGACATGCCTGTTATGTTCGTGGGTTATGCGTATGTGGTGTCCTGGAGCCCTAAAAACGGGCCATACTAGCGATAATGTTGGGTTTGTACATAGACGTATTGAAGTCCGTGATGACCTGTTTTACCAAATTTCAACTGCGTGGGGTGGTTTTCCACTACCAGCGGTCACACTCTCTACACATATGCATCAACTAATGTGGAGGGATATCTCTGTAGAGTGTCCTGGTACCTCGAAATTAGGTAGAAATGCCAATTTATATTAAATCACGACGAATATGTCGGGACCCGTGCTGACCTCGTGCTCTAGAAATCCAGCTGCGTGGGGTTAAATTGTAAATAGGGATGATGTGTTGACCACAATGACATGCCTGTTATGTTCGTGGGTTATGCGTGTGTGGTGTCCTGGAGCCCTAAAAACGGGCCATACTAGCGATAATGTTCGGTTTGTACATAGACGTATTGAAGTCCGTGATGACCTGTTTTTACCAAATTTCAACTGCGTGGGGCGGCTTTACACTACCAGCGGTCACAATGTCTACACATATGAATCAACTAATGTGGAGGGTTATCTCTGTAGAGTGTCCTGTTACCTCGAAATTAGGTAGAAATGCCAATTTATATGAAATCACGACCAATATGTCGGGACCCGTGCTGACCTCGTGCTCTAGAAATCCAGCTGCGTGGGGTTAAATTGTAAATAGGGCTGATGTGTTGACCACAATGACATGCCTGATATGTTCGTGGGTTATGCGTGTGTGGTGTCCTGGAGCCCTAAAAACGGGCCATAATAGCGATAATGTTCGGTTTGTACATAGACGTATTGAAGTCCGTGATGACCTGTTTTTACCAAATTTCAACTGCGTGGGGCGGCTTTACACTACCAGCAGTCACACTGTCTACACATATGAATCAACTAATGTGGAGGGTTATCTCTGTAGAGTGTCCTGGTACCTCGAAATTAGGTAGAAATGCCAATTTATATGAAATCACGACGAATATGTCGGGACCCGTGCTGACCTCGTGCTCTAGAAATCCAGCAGCGTGGGGTTAAATTGTAAATAGGGATGATGTGTTGACCACAATGACATGCCTGTTATGTTCGTGGGTTATGCGTGTGTGGTGTCCTGGAGCCCTAAAAACGGGCCATACTAGCGATAATGTTCGGTTTGTACATAGACGTATTGAAGTCCGTGATGACCTGTTTTTACCAAATTTCAACTGCGTGGGGTGGTTTTCCACTACCAGCGGTCACACTCTCTACACATATGCATCAACTAATGTGGAGGGATATCTCTGTAGAGTGTCCTGGTACCTCGAAATTAGGTAGAAATGCCAATTTATATTAAATCACGACGAATATGTCGGGACCCGTGCTGACCTCGTGCTCTAGAAATCCAGCTGCGTGGGGTTAAATTGTAAATAGGGATGATGTGTTGACCACAATGACATGCCTGTTATGTTCGTGGGTTATGCGTGTGTGGTGTCCTGGAGCCCTAAAAACGGGCCATACTAGCGATAATGTTCGGTTTGTACATAGACGTATTGAAGTCCGTGATGACCTGTTTTTACCAAATTTCAACTGCGTGGGGCGGCTTTACACTACCAGCGGTCACACTGTCTACACATATGAATCAACTAATGTGGAGGGTTATCTCTGTAGAGTGTCCTGGTACCTCGAAATTAGGTAGAAATGCCAATTTATATGAAATCACGACCAATATGTCGGGACCCGTGCTGACCTCGTGCTCTAGAAATCCAGCTGCGTGGGGTTAAATTGTAAATAGGGATGATGTGTTGACCACAATGACATGCCTGATATGTTCGTGGGTTATGCGTGTGTGGTGTCCTGGAGCCCTAAAAACGGGCCATAATAGCGATAATGTTCGGTTTGTACATAGACGTATTGAAGTCCGTGATGACCTGTTTTTTACCAAATTTCAACTGCGTGGGGCGGCTTTACACTACCAGCGGTCACACTGTCTACACATATGAATCAACTAATGTGGAGGGTTATCTCTGTAGAGTGTCCTGGTACCTCGAAATTAGGTAGAAATGCCAATTTATATGAAATCACGACGAATATGTCGGGACCCGTGCTGACCTCGTGCTCTAGAAATCCAGCTGCGTGGGGTTAAATTGTAAATAGGGATGATGTGTTGACCACAATGACATGCCTGATATGTTCGTGGGTTATGCGCGTGTGGTGTCCTGGAGCCCTAAAAACGGGCCATAATAGCGATAATGTTCGGTTTGTACATAGACGTATTGAAGTCCGTGATGACCTGTTTTTACCAAATTTCAACTGCGTGGGGCGGCTTTACACTACCAGCGGTCACACTGTCTACACATATGAATCAACTAGTGTGGAGGGTTATCTCTGTAGAGTGTCCTGGTACCTCGAAATTAGGTAGAAATGCCAATTTATATGAAATCACGACCAATATGTCGGGACCCGTGCTGACCTCGTGCTCTAGAAATCCAGCTGCGTGGGGTTAAATTGTAAATAGGGATGATGTGTTGACCACAATGACATGCCTGTTATGTTCGTGGGTTATGCGTGTGTGGTGTCCTGGAGCCCTAAAAACGGGCCATACTAGCGATAATGTTCGGTTTGTACATAGACGTATTGAAGTCCGTGATGACCTGTTTTTACCAAATTTCAACTGCGTGGGGTGGTTTTCCACTACCAGCGGTCACACTCTCTACACATATGCATCAACTAATGTGGAGGGATATCTCTGTAGAGTGTCCTGGTACCTCGAAATTAGGTAGAAATGCCAATTTATATGAAATCACGACGAATATGTCGGGACCCGTGCTGACCTCGTGCTCTAGAAATCCAGCTGCGTGGGGTTAAATTGTAAATAGGGATGATGTGTTGACCACAATGACATGCCTGATATGTTCGTGGGTTATGCGTGTGTGGTGTCCTGGAGCCCTAAAAACGGGCCATAATAGCGATAATGTTCGGTTTGTACATAGACGTATTGAAGTCCGTGATGACCTGTTTTTACCAAATTTCAACTGCGTGGGGCGGCTTTACACTACCAGCGGTCACACTGTCTACACATATGAATCAACTAATGTGGAGGGTTATCTCTGTAGAGTGTCCTGGTACCTCGAAATTAGGTAGAAATGCCAATTTATATGAAATCACGACCAATATGTCGGGACCCGTGCTGACCTCGTGCTCTAGAAATCCAGCTGCGTGGGGTTAAATTGTAAATAGGGATGATGTGTTGACCACAATGACATGCCTGATATGTTCGTGGGTTATGCGTGTGTGGTGTCCTGGAGCCCTAAAAACGGGCCATAATAGCGATAATGTTCGGTTTGTACATAGACGTATTGAAGTCCGTGATGACCTGTTTTTACCAAATTTCAACTGCGTGGGGCGGCTTTACACTACCAGCGGTCACACTGTCTACACATATGAATCAACTAATGTGGAGGGTTATCTCTGTAGAGTGTCCTGGTACCTCGAAATTAGGTAGAAATGCCAATTTATATGAAATCACGACGAATATGTCGGGACCCGTGCTGACCTCGTGCTCTAGAAATCCAGCTGCGTGGGGTTAAATTGTAAATAGGGATGATGTGTTGACCACAATGACATGCCTGTTATGTTCGTGGGTTATGCGTATGTGGTGTCCTGGAGCCCTAAAAACGGGCCATACTAGCGATAATGTTGGGTTTGTACATAGACGTATTGAAGTCCGTGATGACCTGTTTTTACCAAATTTCAACTGCGTGGGGTGGTTTTCCACTACCAGCGGTCACACTCTCTACACATATGCATCAACTAATGTGGAGGGATATCTCTGTAGAGTGTCCTGGTACCTCGAAATTAGGTAGAAATGCCAATTTATATTAAATCACGACGAATATGTCGGGACCCGTGCTGACCTCGTGCTCTAGAAATCCAGCTGCGTGGGGTTAAATTGTAAATAGGGATGATGTGTTGACCACAATGACATGCCTGTTATGTTCGTGGGTTATGCGTGTGTGGTGTCCTGGAGCCCTAAAAACGGGCCATACTAGCGATCATGTTCGGTTTGTACATAGACGTATTGAAGTCCGTGATGACCTGTTTTTACCAAATTTCAACTGCGTGGGGTGGTTTTCCACTACCAGCGGTCACACTCTCTACAAATATGCATCAACTAATGTGGAGGGATATCTCTGTAGAGTGTCCTGGTACCTCGAAATTAGGTAGAAATGCCAATTTATATGAAATCACGACGAATATGTCGGGACCCGTGCTGACCTCGTGCTCTAGAAATCCAGCTGCGTGGGGTTAAATTGTAAATAGGGATGATGTGTTGACCACAATGACATGCCTGTTATGTTCGTGGGTTATGCGTGTGTGGTGTCCTGGAGCCCTAAAAACGGGCCATACTAGCGATAATGTTCGGTTTGTACATAGACGTATTGAAGTCCGTGATGACCTGTTTTTACCAAATTTCAACTGCGTGGGGTGGTTTTCCACTACCAGCGGTCACACTCTCTACACATATGCATCAACTAATGTGGAGGGATATCTCTGTAGAGTGTCCTGGTACCTCGAAATTAGGTAGAAATGCCAATTTATATGAAATCACGACGAATATGTCGGGACCCGTGCTGACCTCGTGCTCTAGAAATCCAGCTGCGTGGGGTTAAATTGTAAATAGGGATGATGTGTTGACCACAATGACAAGCCTGATATGTTCGTGGGTTATGCGTGTGTGGTGTCCTGGAGCCCTAAAAACGGGCCATAATATAGCGATAATGTTCGGTTTGTACATAGACGTATTGAAGTCCGTGATGACCTGTTTTTACCAAATTTCAACTGCGTGGGGCGGCTTTACACTACCAGCGGTCACACTGTCTACACATATGAATCAACTAATGTGGAGGGTTATCTCTGTAGAGTGTCCTGGTACCTCGAAATTAGGTAGAAATGCCAATTTATATGAAATCACGACGAATATGTCGGGACCCGTGCTGACCTCGTGCTCTAGAAATCCAGCTGCGTGGGGTTAAATTGTAAATAGGGATGATGTGTTGACCACAATGACATGCCTGTTATGTTCGTGGGTTATGCGTGTGTGGTGTCCTGGAGCCCTAAAAACGGGCCATACTAGCGATAATGTTCGGTTTTTACATAGACGTATTGAAGTCCGTGATGACCTGTTTTTACCAAATTTCAACTGCGTGGGGTGGTTTTCCACTACCAGCGGTCACACTCTCTACACATATGCATCAACTAATGTGGAGGGATATCTCTGTAGAGTGTCCTGGTACCTCGAAATTAGGTAGAAATGCCAATTTATATGAAATCACGTCGAATATGTCGGGACCCGTGCTGACCTCGTGCTCTAGAAATTCAGCTGCATGGGGTTAAATTGTAATTAGGGCTGATGTGTTGACCACAATGACATACCTGCTATATTCGTGGGTTATGCCTGTGTGGTGTCCTGGAGCCCTAAAAACGGGCCATAATAGCGATCATGTTCGGTTTGTACATAGAAGTATTGAATTCCGTGATGACCTGCTTTTGCCAAATTTCAACTGCGTGGGTGGTTTTCCACTACCAGCGGTCACACTCTATACAAATATGCATCAACTAATGTGGAGGGATATCTCTGTAGAGTGTCCTGGTACCTCGAAATTAGGTAGAAATGCCAATTTATATGAAATCACGAAGAATATGTCGGGACCCGTGCTGACCTCGTGCTCTAGAAATCCAGCTGCGTGGGGATAAATTGTAATTAGGGCTAATGTGTCGACCACAATGACATACCTGTTATGTTCGTGGGTTATGCGTGTGGGGTGTCTAGGAGCCCTAAAAACGGGCCATAATAGCGATAATGTTCGGGTTTGTACATAGACGTATTGAAGTCCGTGATGACCTGTTTTTACCAAATTTCAACTGCGTGGAGCGGTTTTCCACTACCAGAGGTCACACTGTCTACACATATGCATCAACTAATTGTTCCCGGGATCAAAGTAGGCATATATACCAAATTTGAGTGGGATCGGTCAAGGTCCAGAAACATGCCTAGATGAGCATATATGAGAGAGGTCAAGGTCAAGGACGCGATCGCATGTGAAATTTGACCCACCCGTATTGTTCCCGGGATCAAAGTATGCCTACATATTAAATTTTAGTCGGATCGGTCGAGGTCCAGAAACATGCCTATATGAGCATATATGAGCGAGGTCAAGGTCAAGGCTAATGTCGGGACTAGTGCTGAGCTCGTTCTGATAAGTCTGGGCTCCGTAGGGTGTTATTTTAATTACCACTGGTGCGCTGACCACAATGACATATTTATGTTGTCGGTGGGTATATACGATCTGGTCGCGATTTACGATCGCGATCGCGGGGCGCGATCGCGGTACGCGGTTGGCTAACAGAATCATACATCTCTATATATATATATATATATATATATATATATATATATATATATATATATATATAGCTATATATATATCTATATCTATATCTATATTTGCGAATGTCTGTCTGTCTGTGTTCTATAGAAATTAACAGGGGACCATCTAGATGATGCCAAAGGGGTCTACTAAAAGTAGCTTTTTACGAGAAAGATAATGGTCGGGGTTAGAAATTTCTAAAGTGACGCCGCTGTTGTCAGGGGCAGAAAAGGGGGGAGGGGCAGAAAATAAAATTGTCGCCGATTGCCACCAAACTTATAAATAATAATCCCCATGATATGAGGAATCTAAAGGTGTGGTTTAAATATGACAAAAGTCGCGCCGTTCGCGTCAGGGGTGCCCGGAAGGGGGAGGGGCAGATTTTTTTTCTGTCGCCGATTTCCACCAAACTTATATATAATCATTCCCATGATATGAAAAAAACAACGGTGTGGTTTAAAAGTGGCGTCGTTCGAGTCAGGGATGCACGGAAGGGGAGAGCGGCACCAAAATTGAAAAACTAATTTTAGCACCGATCTCCACCAAATTTATATATATTCTTCTTCATTATACAAGGAATCAAATTGTGCGCTTTAACAACGCCAAATTGTTGTCTTTTGGTTGAGAGATTGGGAGGGGGTGGGCACTAAATTTGATAATAATTGGTTTAGTCGCCGATTGCCACCACACTTATACAAAATCATCCCCATGGTATGAGGAGTCTAATGGTGTTGCTTATATATGTCAAATGTGGCCTCATTCGAGTCAGGGTTGCATTGAAAGGGACAGGGGCACCAAAATTGATGTACAATTTTTTTGCGCCAATTTCCACCAAATTGATACACGTTCTTAGCCAAGATACGAGGAATCTAATCGTGTGATTTAAAGACGCCATAGTGGTGCTGTTTGTTTGAGAGATTGGGGGGTGTGGATTGGCACCAAATTTGATAAAAAAAAATGGTTTTGTCGCCGATTATCACCAAACTTATAAACAATCATCTCCATGATATCAGGAGTATAATCGTGTGGTTTAAGGGTGTCATAAGTTGAGCCATTCGAGTCAGTGGTGTATAGAGATGAGAGGGACACAACAAATTATATCTATATGTTTAGTGCCGATTTCCACTAGATTGATACATATTCTTCTCTGTGATACGAGGAATCTTATCGTGTCGTTTAGATACACCAAATTAGTGCCCTATGGGTGAGAGATATGGGGACCTTAAATTTGATACGAATTTGTATACTCGCCAATTTTCACCAATTTCATATATATGCATCTCTAAGCTCCAATGAGTCTTAGTGTGTGCAGCTTGAGACTGAAATGGGGACGGGAGGGTCACCAAGACTGATACAGAATATTTTTGGTACTAATTACCATCAAATTCAGACACGTTCTTCTCAAATGATACAATAAATTAAATCGTGCTGTCTGTCTGTCTGTCTTTCTGTCTGTCTGTGTGCGTTCTATATATAACTTCACGCGCTACAATCGAGATGGCACCAAGGCGTTCTAAGAGGGGTAACTGTTTACAAGGAAGATAACGTTGCGGGTAAAAAATTTCTAAAATGGCGCTGTTGGTGTCAGGGGAAGAAAAGGGGGAGGTCGGCAAAATTAAAAATATATCGTGAAATAGTTTTGTCGCCGATTTCCACCAAACGAATACATAATCACCTTCGCAATATGGCGTTGTTCGAGTCAACGTTGCATCAACAATTGATTTAATAAACTATTTTAGCCCAGATTTCCACCAAATTGATATATTATTCTTCTCTATGATACGAGGAATATCATCGTGTGATTTAAAGACGTAAAATTGCTGTCGGTTGGGTGAGAGATATGGGTCATAACTATTCTCAGAATTTGTTTAGTTGCTGATTACCACCAAACATATATATAATCATCGCCAGTATATCATGCATCCATGAGTCTAATGGGAGTGGTTTAAATTGTCAAAAGAGGCAAACCAATTTCCACCGAATTCATACACGTTTTTCTCTAATGATATACCATGAAGTAAATCACATTTGGTGTCGTTTGCGTCGCGGATGGCGAGCGGATATGTACTATCATTGATAATATTGCTATTCGCCTTTATCCACATGTACGTTATATACAGTCACCCAGGCCATCTCCATATCATTTTAAGTAGTTTTGGACGTTCACATTTCACAATCCCGACATATGGTGACCCACTTAAGTCACTTGAACAATTATATCTTCTTAACTGTCATATTTATATGGGAATAGCAATCAGGGCATTCACAAAATGAGCTAGCAAAAAGAGATACATAGAAGAAGCATTAAACGTATATTTATCATTCTATTGAAGAGATACATACATTCGTGCAAACTGAGAGACCCCGAACCGTCAGAGGATTGCATATATATTATAACAAAATTGAGTCTGTTCCATTCAATACAGTTTCCACAAAAAAGTTACAATTTTGTCAAGAGATATGGAAGGCCTGTTCAAAAATAGTGGTCACAATGTGCAGTCAAATATAGTTTCTTTGGTATACAAGAAAATGCAGTTAGTAGCATAAGACTTTTCAGGATCCTCCCAATACTGCACATCTGACAAGGGTTTTATAACAGACTCCTCGACTGACATAAACAACTCAAAATCTCGCTCTGTGCCTGTAGCTAATATTTATGCACATCAACATTTCGTTTAAACTAAGAATATTTAGCCAATATATAGCACCATGAACAGAGGAGCACCTGGAAATTTCTTTGAAACATACAGATCTTCATGGAAATACCTCGAGAACTTAGTCCAACCCACTAAATTGATTGATACATCTCAATATTTAAAACCCAATTATCATCTTTTATCGAACTAATGTGTTATGATGTTCATGTATCATATTATAACGTCTAATGTATACGCAGTTGTAAATAAATACACACTTCATTATTGTCGGAACGGATTAATCGCGACAAACAGAATGACAATTGACAAGGTGAACCACTACTTATATCCCATGACTGTAATAATCATGTTTTATGATGCTATTTATGAGAAAACGTATAACACTTTTAAGCAAGAGCATTCTCTATCCCCAACAAATATCCACATCATATAGAGGGTTTCTCATCGCATTAACCTGTGCAACGCCGGGTAACCCTGCTAGTATATATATATATATATATATATATATATATATATATATATATATATATATATATATATATATATATATATATATATATATATATATACTAGCCGATGAGCCCGACGTTGTCCGGGCTATTCAAAAACCAAATTTCAAGTCGATAGCTCTACCCGTTTCCGAGATCCGGTCTGAAAACAAAATTTCAAGTCGATAGCTCTACCCGTTTCCGAGATCTGGTCTGCGCATGCGCGAAGCTGGCGTCGCACGGGCTCGGCGACCCGATAAAATTCGTATCCGGAGCAAGATACATTCACATACCAAATTTCAAGTCGATAGCTCCACCCGTTTCCGAGATCTCGTCTGCGCATGCGCGAAGCTGGCGTCGCACGGACTCGGCGATCCGATAAAATTCGTATCCGGGGCAAGAAACATTCACATAGCAAATTTCAAGTCGATAGCTCCACCCGTTTCCGAGATCTCGTCTGCGCATGCGCGAAGCTGGTGTCGCACGGGCTCGGCGATCCGATAAAATTCGTATCCGGGCCAAGATACATTCACATAGCAAATTTCAAGTCGCTAGCTCCACCCGTTTCCGAGATCTCGTCTGCGCATGCGCGAAGCGGGCGCTGCACGGGCTCGCCAATACGACAACGTCCACCGCCTGGTCAAACTACACACACGTACCAAGTTTCGTCCCGATCGGTCGAGAATCGTAGATTTGTATAAATGACAAACAAACAAACAAACAAACAAACAGACAAACAGACAAACAGACAAACAGACAGAGGTCTTCAAAATATATATATACTAGCAGGTGGACCCGACTTCGTCCGGGCTGTTTCCCCACTGCTTTTCGGCGACTTGCGCGATTTGACATTGAATTGTCCATTTTGAAGGTCAATGTGAGGTGGGGTCACGATTTGACCCGTCCAAAACACTGCCCGGACAAAAGTACCCGACAAAATTACCCGTCGAAATCCATCTACACACACGTACCAAGTTTCGTCCCGATCGGTCGAGAATCGTATATTTGTATAAATGACATACATACAGACAGACAGACAGACAGAGGTCTTCAAAAATATATATGAGATATCTATTATATATTTTGGAAGATCTGTGTGTCTGTGTGTGTGTGTGAGGGTGTGTGTGTCTGTGTGTTCGCGATGAACTCGAAAACGTCCCAACCGATTTCGATGAAACTTGGTATGTGGGGGTATTTTCGGCCGGGGGCGAACATAGGCATATTAATTTGTCCGTGTGACGTCACATTGACCTTGAAATCGGGTCATTTCAAGGTCAAACGCCCGAATATCACGGGATTTCGATGAAACTTGGTATGTGGGGGTACTTTCTTATGGCGAGTCTCATAAGCATATTCATTTGCCCGTGCGACGTGACCTTGACCTTGAAATCGGGTAACTTCAAGGTCAAATCGCCAATTTTGATGGGATTTCGACGAAATTTGATACGTTGGGTTACTTTTGTTCACCGATTGTTTTGGACGGGTCCAATCGTGACCCCGACCAGACCTTGACCTTCAAAATGATCAATTCAAGGTCAAATCGGGTAAAACCGGATGGATTTCGACGGGCACGTTTGTCGGGTACTTTTGTCCGGGCAGTGTTTTGGACTGGTCAAATCGTTACCCCACTTGACCTTGACCTTCAAAATGGACAATTCAAGGTCAAAGCCCGGACGAAGTCGGGTCACCTTCTAGTATATATATATAGCTATATATATATATATATATATATATCCTATATATTTTGAAGACCTCTGTCTGTCTGTCTGTCTGTATGTATGTATGTCATTTATACAAATATACGATTCTCGACCGAACGGGACGAAACTTGGTACGTGTGTGTAGTTTGACCAGGCGGTCGTCAACGTCGTATTAGCGAGCCCGCGCGGCGCCCCCTTCGCGCATGCGCAGACGAGATATCGGAAACGGGTGGATATATCGACTTGAAATTTGCTATGTGAATGTATCTTGCCCCGGATACGAATTTTATTGGGTTGCCGAGCCCGTGCGACGCCAGCTTCGCGCATGCGCAGACGAGATCTCGGAAACGGGTGTAGCTATCGACTTGAAATTTGCTATGTGAATGTATCTTGCCCCGGATACGAATTTTATCGGGTCGCCGAGCCCGTGCGACGCCAGCTTCGCGCATGCGCAGACCAGATCTCGGAAACGGGTGGAGCTATCGACTTGAAATTTGGTTTTTGAATAGCCCGGACAACGTCGGGCTCATCGGCTAGTCTATTATATATTTTTGGAAGATCTATGTGTCTGTGTGTGTGTGTGTGTCTGTGTGTTCGCGATGAACTCGAAAACGGCCCACCCGATTTCGATGAAACTTGGTATGTGGGGGTATATTCGGCCGGGGACGAACATAGGCATATTAATTTGTCCGTGCGACGTCACCTTGACCTTGAAATCGGGTCATTTCAAGGTCAAACGCCCGAATATCACGGGATTTCGATGAAACTTGGTATGTGGGGGTACTTTCTTATGGCGAGTCTCATAAGCATATTCATTTTCCCCGTGCGACGTGACCTTGACCTTGAAATCGGGTAACTTCAAGGTCAAATCGCCAATTTTGATGGGATTTCGACGAAATTTGATACGTGGGGTTAGTTTTGTCCACTGATTGTTTTGGACAGGTCCAATCGTGACCCGACCAGACCTTGACCTTCAAAATGATAAATTCAAGGTCAAATCGGGTAAAACCGGATGGATTTCGACGGGCACGTTTGTCGGGTACTTTTGTCCGGGCAGTGTTTTTGGACTGGTCAAATTGTGACCCCACTTGACCTTGACCTTCAAAATGGACAATTCAAGGTCAAAGCCCGGACGAAGTCGGGTCACCTTCTAGTATTATATATTTTGGAAAATATGTGTGTCTGTGTGTGTGTGTGTGTATGTCTGTCTGTTTCCAATGGACTCGAAAACGGGCGACCCGATTTCGATGAAACTTGGTATGGGGGGGTATTTTCGGCCGGGGGTGACATAGGGCTATTGATTTGCCCGTGCGACGTGACCTTGACCTTGAAATCGGGTCATTTCAAGGTCAAACGCCCGAATATCACGGGATTTCGATGAAACTTGGTATGTGGGTGTATTTTCGTATGGGGAGTCTCATAAGCATATTCATTTGCCCGTGCGACATGACCTTGACCTTGAAATCGGGTCAATTCAAGGTCAAATCGCCAATTTTGATGGGATTTCGACGAAATTTGATACATAGGGTTACTTTTGTCCACTGGGTGTTTTGGACGGGTCAAATCGTGACCCCGACCTGACCTTGACCTTCAAAATGATCAATTCAAGGTCAAATCGGGTAAAACCGGATGGATTTCGATGGTGTACTTTTGTCGGGTACGTTTGTTCGGGCAGTGTTTTGGACGGGTCAAATCGTGACCCCACTTGACCTTGGCCTTCAAAATAGACAATTCAAGGTCAAAGCCCGGACGAAGTCGTACATATTTTCTTATCTGTCACTATAGTGGCTAATAGCTAATAGTCCAAGCGGCAGGTAATCACTTTCATTGTATACCTGCGCGTGTGACGTCATTTTGCTTCCGTACCAAAAGATTGCGGTGAATTACTATTGAAATCTGATTATTTGTTTTGATTAAAATTATATTATTGACAAATGTTACCAATAAATAACCACATAGACGTCAAATAAAGACGAAACTAAAAGGGACTATATTCCGTTGAGCGTGTAGCGCAGTACTGATGTATAGTGGTGAAGCGTCTGAGCCAACACAAGACTTGTATACAGTTTGCGTGTTCTCAGCAGAGCTGATGTTGTTAAAAAGCCATAAAGCTTTAGTTTTTTTCATGTGATATACAAGATTTTCAACTCGTTATGTTGGGATATAAGATTTTATGAAACTCGTTTCATAAATTTGATCCACAACTCGTCTATGACTCGTTGTGAATCAAATTTATCAAACTCGTTTCATAAAATCTTATATCCCAACATAACTCGTTTGAGATCCTCTATATATAGATGTTGACATAATCATATTCATATTGCACATGCGTGCGTATATACTCATTAAGGTTTACACATGTGATGTTAATCTTATCAATAGCGGAAAGTCGAGGGGGGTAGATCAAAGGGTCTTCAGATTTAGGATAGTATGTGGGGGGGGGGGGGTGCATCAGCTCTACATGGGATATATACATAGGCAAGTTGATTGTCGAGATTCATGTGTTTGGAGTGTCATATATAGAGTGGACAATTTCCTTAACACGTTAGCATGTTTGTGTGTGCGGGGGGGGGGGGGTAGTATGTACCTACAAGTACGAGTAGCAATGGAAATAAATAAAGTTCCGGGTCATAAATACTCGACACTGTATACACATATATACTCAGGGAGGTTCCATTATCAGATGGACTTCGTATATAAATTTCGCCAGATTCGTTATTGTTCTTTTATTATTTGATGTGAAAAGGGCGTTCAGTTTGCAGATGTTGGGCCGAGTATATAATAACAGCTTTTTCAATATTTTGTTCTTGGTTCGCTCAATATGGGGCACTTAAGTATTACGTGATATTCGTCACCAAGTTCCCTTTTGCATAACGTGCAGTTTCTATCTGATCTGCTTTCGTTTGTCCATGATCCGGTTTCTATGGGAGGCGGTGGTTTTTAGTTCTGAATTTGGTGACCGCATGCAATACTACACTTTGGTTTCTCAGTGAGAAGTAGTAAAATCCAGTTTAATGATATTATAAAATGTCCCATTATTCGATGATAGAATGCTTCCTCGCCATTCTTGGGAGGTAAGCATCCTTGATTCTGTTCTTGATTAATCGGTTGTACGTATTTATTTTCGGTACTGACTGGTAAATCCAGATATTCGATATTTCTAGTTCATTCATAGTTTTGTGTACGTATTCGAGCCATGTATTTCTCTTTTGTGTTTCGTTTTGGGTTTTTAGCATTATGCGGTATAAGAGAAGGGGCACCCGTTGACATGTCATATTCATTATTTTTCCCCAGTATGAGATAAACCTGATTTTAATCGTTATATGTATTGTTAGGATCCCTGTTTCCCCATAAACGAATGCAGTTCGCGTATTTTTCCGTAGACGGAGGCTGAACTTAAGAAACCATCGTTCGAGTTTTTCGAAGCATGTTGTGTTTTCAAATCCCCAAATCTCGGAGCCATATATCATCAAGGGGGCAATGAATTTTTGGTATATTTCAAGGATACAGTCAAATGAGAGGCTATATCTCCGAGCTTTATTCAGGAGGGCATACATTGCTTTCTTTGCATCGCATGTTTCTGTCCTTAAAGGTACTCAATCCGAACAGAGGGTCCCCATCTCAACAGATTCCAACAACAACAATCCGATCAATCCGATTAATCGCAGCGTTTTTTAATGTCGAGCGGCTCTATATATATGTGTGTTCGATGGCATTCCTTCCTCCCATTGCTAAGAGTTCCCCCAATAGGAGTGGGGGTCTGACGAACACATTCATACACAGGTCTAGGGTAGGTTGGAGGATGATGAAGTACTTTCGGTTGGGGGTGACCACATACAGGCCTATATATGCTGACACATTAACTTTAAGTTTCCTCAGTTAGATTTACTCAGGTATAAGTTGAGTATAACGAGCCATGCCATCAAACTGACATAAGTTTTGAGGACACAATTATATCTAGCTAATTATAATTCCATGTAGTTGGGCATAAATATGCATATTTTATTCCAGCTTGAAACGTATATAACACTATATAGTACGATCACAACCCAGATTACAGGAGTTTTATGTATATAATTGTTATTATCACTCAAGATTATCAAAAGTGTACGATTCAAGTGGTTGAATTAGATATTTCAACATTTTACCTTATAGTTAGCTAGGCCTGACAAAAATCGTCTTTCTGAATAAAGCTCATTTAAAACATTTGTACTCAAACATATGATATCCAGTCAAAATTATGGGGAAAGAGGGGATGAGACCCCAATTTGTTGGGAGAAAAACAAATATATTTGCATGTAGGGAGGATGGTAGACCCATGGTTGGGAGGGATTTTTATGTTCAACCCTGTGTGTGAACGTTGTTTTTTCAGACCCCCTCCCCCATCATCGAGTGCTCATTTGTATAGCCGCTGGCAACAGCGACAACGCGGTACTATAATTGACGAACCACCATTCAAATAGAATAAGTGATGGGACTCATAATTCGACCTTAAGAGTCACACACGCATCGTTTCAGGTCGAATTCTGTCGCCAGGACGCTGTTCGCATGCGTGAGCGATTGATTTCAATTTGATCGCCATTGGCGGCTTATCATCAGTGATAGCACATGCTAAACGGCACATTACTATCAATCTATATATTCACAATCTTGGGTACAGTGTTGTGCGAGACTGACAGGTAATATAATTCGACTGAATTCAACAAAAATCACCACTGATGCTATAGCTATACGTTGGAAACTTCTTTCCAAGCCATTTCCTTTCCGTACTTCATTTATTATTTTATCGCCCATCAGTTATGAGAATGACTGTACCCGGATAGTATATGTGACCGAGTGAACCATGCCATTCTCTGTAACGGCTATCTGGATGACGAGGTTGATTGCATAAGATGATTGGTCACGAATAGGACGTGGTTGTTTGATGAAGGTAATTGATCACGAATCGCTCTGTGTTATGTTAACACGCACCTTAAAAAAACGCTGCGATTAATCGCACGCGCGCGTGTGCAATGAGAATAGACCCTTAGTCCTGTTAAACATGGGAAATATCCGGAAAAATAATCGATTAACACCGTCATCTTAAGGTTTGTGTATAGACGTTTGATAATATCCAGAATTTTCACTGTGATTCCAATGCGTATGAGTTTTGACCATAGGCCGTCGCGCCATGCTTTGAGAAGTCGATAAAGGTGCAAAAGAGGTTTTTATTCTTCATCTTCATAATCTGGATCAGGGCATATAGGAAACCTGCATGTGCCTCTGTTTGGATGACGTTGGTAGTCAGAAAGTTGTTTAATCGGGTATACTCGCGTGAATAATTTTGATAGTGTACATAATAATGTGATTTTTCTGTAGTTATCCGGGTTCAGTGGGTCATTTTTATTTGTGTAGATGGGGCGTATTATCCCAATCTCCGAGTCTGTTGGGATCTCCCCTGAATCGAGTATTTCATTAAAAAGTTTTGTGTATAAAAATCCCAGCTTTCCTCAGCTACTCTTAATCATTTCATTTACTAGCGAGTCGTAACCTGGTGCTTTATTCTTCTTCAAGTTTGTTGCTGCATGTTCTATTTCCGCTAAAGTTATTTCATTATTTAAATAGGGATAAGATTTGCCATTATTGTTTCGTTGCCACTTTTCTCCATGGATTCAAAGTATTCTTGAAATTCACTCGTTTGGGGTTGGCATTCTTCTCTTTTTACGGCTAATTCTCTAATAACTCGCCAAAATTCCCTACTAGACTTACCATTTAAATTGTGTACTTTCTTCCTAAATGTAATTCTAAATTTTTGTTTACTGTTATTTTGAGTCAGTTTATAAATTTTTCTACATTCTAACATTTTTGTTCTATTTTCGGAGCAGGGGTATAGTAATATAGGTATAGAATATTGAACAAAACCGACAACGCACGCACTGGTGCGCGATTTACTGGCATTGTTAGGAATTCACGTGTTGCTCAGATTTGATGTGACCGGACGATTTTGTGAGTGTTCCTTGACAGGGTAAATAAATAGAAACATTCTAGGAAAGCACATAACGACTAAATGAAAGCCAGACTGACATTCGATTATACATCAAATTTTTAAATCGGCAACAGTCTGCGACCCTTGTGTTTAGTTATGAAGATTACTGGCGGGGACACACTTAACCATGGTCTGTCACTCTTTTGTGACCTATATGACATAATGTTTTTGGAAAATGGGGAAACCGAAAAAACTGGGACCACGAGATGGGTAAAAAGAGTGAAGGTCTAGAAAATAGAAAAACTAGAGTTAAAATTCAAGCGGGGAAGCACGAATTGAACCAATGGAACACCCCTATATACCGCCTAAACCCGAAATGGGATTTTTAATGAAATTGTCTAAGTCTAATGTCGAACACTTCACGCGAATGTCAGGCGAATTAATACGTGGGCCACATTTCAAGTGTTTTAGTCTTCGATTTCGCTCCACTTTGTCCGAACAGAGGTTTCTTTATATCAAATTAAAGGTCATCATCCCCCGGATAAGAAATTACTTGATGCCAGGCTGGCAAAGCGTCCAAATTTTTTCCAGCGACCATGGTGACAGTGAATGATGGACCATATTACATCAAGATTAATCGAGATCGTTCTAAAATATAGTAATTTACGATATAATATATAGTTTCCCGACGTTTGACCGTAAGTTTTCGAAAAAAATGCGTTCAAATTGTCGAAATGGTGCAACAACAAAAACGCTTAAATTTAATTTTTCCCAACATTTGAGTCCGGGTGTTATGTCACCAATATAGGTCCTATTGTTTTGAAGTTATCCCCAAAACATCAGCAATGATTACTTTTTCAGTAGATTGTAAAGCTGTGGGTATGATATATTGTATATATTGGGTTAGACTTAATCCTACCCCTAAATTACACAATAAAACGGATTTCGTCAAATATTCGTTCCCGCGTTTTGGATGACGACAAATTGTAGAATTAAACGGATTATAGCTCTTAACAACGACCATGCATATCCACGAACTCGACTATGAGTGCATGGTATCCAGTTATGAGTAGTAATCGTATGAATAGTGTACGAATGAGCCAATGTCTCCCGCTAGATTTGTGTTTGCATACAAAAAGAGCATGATGTCACGGTAGTGATAAGAGTAATACACATATCTATCTATTTATCTATCTATATGTAACCGTACATTCATATACAATACTATTTAATTCAACTTACTTCTTGATTTATTTTACTTCATGTCATTTGAGGAAACGCATGCGAATAGTCCACTAAGTTAACTGTTAAAAGAGCATACCACATATACGAATTTATCGTGAAAACAAATAAGCACCCCCCCCCCACTAACCCCTTCTTTATATTTCTGATTTATATTATCATGTTAACACATGTGTCAATATACTTTGTGAAAATCTCCTGGTAAAGACGGGATCCGTAATGAACGATTATTCCAATCTTAATTGATGATGTTACACGACTCTTCGATGCTGTGTACCAATCATCCCATTATCCCGTCTCTTGGAGCGAATCTGTTCTCAACCCGATCCACAAGAAAGGGGACCGTACCGACCCCAATAACTATAGAGCTATTGCTCTTACTAGCTCGCTTGGGAAATTGTTCAATAAAATAATTAACAAACGGATTACGGCATTCTTAGAAGAAAACAATTTGATCGGTGAAAACCAATTTGGCTTCCGTAAAAACAAAAGTACTATTGATAGCGCCTTCATTTTGAAAACAATGATAGGATAGGATAGGATATTTTATTTCAATATACACATATTAATACATGATACATTTGACAAAATATTACATTGTATATTCGAGGGGGTGGCATAGTCAGGCTAGACTGTCTTACTGCCGCCCCCTTAAAGATGAAAAGATGTTACGATAGGCGGTCAGGGTTCATTTTACAATGCACGGCTAAATAATTATGTATCTCACAATGGTTGCATTTAACTGGATTATATGCATGGAGGATATACGTCTAGATAAATCGATTATTGGTTACTCGATGGTTTGTCTCTTTCTTGTCAGTGAGATGTTCCTTGAAAGTCGAGTAGGAATGTGTTGAGTGAGGTTGTGGGTTGCGATATAGCGGAAGTCACTTATTGACGAGCTACCATGCACACAGTCGGGACATCTTTGATTGTTGCATTTAATTGTTGCAGCATATTGCTTAATGCAATCGGCATGTAAACGCCGTTTGAATGTGTGCCTGGATTGGTATGATGTAAATTCGTTATCTAAGTTGTTCCAGATGGTTGGATAAGAATGGAATGGTAGTTGTTGGGACCAAGATGTTCTTGTTTTTTTTTTAAATAGTGGGTGCTTTTGCCGGGTGTCTGGTCCGGTTTTGCGTTTCGTAAACATGTCGGTGAATGATTCTATTAAGCGCATATGATACCAATCATGCATGAAAACAGCCGCTTGTACTTTGTGGATGTCGTAGATTTTGAGTATATTTTCTTTTTTAAAAAGAGGTTCTGTGTGGCTTCTATATTTTTTTATTACATAAAACTCGTATCGCGCGTTTTTGAAGCATGAACATTTTTTTAACCGCTGGGACGTGTCCCCAAATTTGAACACCGTAGACAAGATGGCTTTGTATTAGAGCATATAATGTTTTAAGTGCGCTACCAGGAAAGAAGTGTTTAACTTTATTGATGTGGTATATGGCATTCACCATTTTAGAACAAACTGAGGACACATGTTTTTTAAAGGTCAGGTTTTCATCTATATGGATTCCTAAGAATTTTGTGGAGGATTCGTGCTCAAGATTTCCTATCTTATTTAGTTCCGTATTATTTAAGTAAACCTTTATGAAGTTCCATTTTAGTCGGATTCCTTATGTCATTTTGCATTTTTGGTTTGTTAAAGGCGATCTGAAAACGGATTATGTATGCCTAGTAGGTGTGTTTTCAGGATTGACTTGTTTCCATTCTTGAATTTTGGCGGGTCGGCCTAAATTGGGGTCAACATAATTTAGAGAGCGTTTCGTATTTACAGAAATCGATAGATGGTGCCAGCTGGCGTGTGGTCATCGGTGCGATTTGAAACTTATCCAACCTACTAGATATGACCGTTACATTTATTTAAAAAAAATTTGATGTGATCGGTTCATTCTTGTTGGCTACAGTTGTGATCAAAATTTAACAATGAGCCCTGTGGAGATTCTAGTACTTTGGATAAATGGCGCCATTTCGCGTATTATGATATGCGCGTACTGATATTCCTAAAAAAAATACTAAATATGAAACACAGACGTAGTTTTAAAAAGAATGGATGTGATCAGATGATTCTTGCTAGGTACAGTTGCGATCAAAATTTGACACTTAACCCTATGGAGAATTTCGTGTTATGCTCAAACGTTGATTGTAATATCTCTTATTGGAAATCGTGCGCAACTATATATGTAGACTAACACTCGTGTTTGACCCACTGTAGCTATCCGTGATTTAATAGATGCAATATATGATATTGTTATGCCTCAAGGTACAGAAATTGGCAAAAATAAGTGTCGAATGGTTTTGTAATTTCGATAATATGCAGCATGTTGAATCAAACGAAAATAATCACAACAAGACTGTTCACGATGTGATTACATATTATATTATCATCGGAGTCTATCCCACATGCACTGAGAGAATCTGTGTTTTCGCAGAATTTGTGCTACTGATAAATGGACATTTTTGTGCAGCTGAGATCTTTACTATAGCGGTATAGGCTTTGCTTTCACACTTCCCACGCCAGTTACATTTGGCCAACTTCAGTACAGCGACTGAAACCCAACATTCACCATCAATATTCTGACCACAGTTAATCTCCACGCTTCGTGTATAGCTGTGAAAATAAAGTAAATTCGAATTTCCACTAAAGTAGAGCTTAATGAGTAAAATAGATATAAACCATATTTGCATTTTCCTGCAAATTCCGAGTAGGTGCTTAAAGGGATACTGTACCCAAAATGTTGTTGTTGGTTTCTATAGTCTCCGAGTCGGAGAATAAGGTAACAATTTTTCCATTATTTGAAAATCTGTTGAGTACGAAGTAGTGTTACGGATGGCAAATTTACCGGAATGCAAAAATGCAAATTGTCGTTGTCGAGTAATTTTTGTACAGTTTTTAACCAAATAAACCAAATAAAAGTTATATTATATGCATACTAGTCCCATATTCTCATTTGAGTTATTGTATCGTCACTAGTCAGTTAGTGGCTTGAGTTTTCTCCCCGTATCATCATTATATTTAAACGATCGTGTGCGCGATAGGTTTAACAATCCAGTATCCCTCAATTACTTTATTTGATTACGTCGTGTACACGGAAATTCGTAATTTAGTTGACGCCATTTTATGGCTCCAGTCATAAATTCAATTTATATCAAATTATTAACTTTTAAATTATTAAATTTTAAGATAGCCGATTAACCTGAGCGTTTACACAATACATCTTCGACTCAAATTACTTATGTTTCTATATATTATCGATATTACATCGTTGTTATCACCGGAAATTTAATGAAAATGGCGTACAGTACCCCTTTAATAACCGTTACTAATGAGCTATCGGGACCGGTGGCAAAGTCTCCCGATCTTATAATGATCAGTGGCATATGCAGAGCATGGCTGCATAGTTTTAGACATACGTGTGCCCAACTTTGAACAAAACCAGCACCATGTAATTAGACACTGACTAAATGAAGGCAATACGAATTAATGATTAGTACACCATTGTGGCATTTGATTATCAACCGTTGCTAACCTTAAATAAGACATATGGTTCACTTTGACGGCCAGGTATATCTCAAATTTCACATTTGGGTATTAACTGCATCGGAAACGCAAACGTTGAATTACGACCCTATCAGCTACAATTGCAATTTCCAGTGAATTCCCGGTAATTTCCTAGACTAAGTTTCTCGATCTTATAATGATCAATGGTCCAATGGGCACTAACATGTACAGTTTCATATCTGTGTCACCATTTGAACATAACCAATACCATCCGACTATAGACACTATCTAATTGATGGGAAAATACCACGGCCCAGAGCGTTGGTCGGTTCAAAGCCATGCAAGTATATTATTGGGGTGAGAACGATCCATTAAGCCGAAGTCGATGGTTTGTTAACAACAGATGGAGTCATGATACATTATGAAGGATGATGGAAGGGTCCCATCAACTATGTTCTTCGACACAGCATTGTCCCCGCACTGCGTCACTTGCATCTTACCGTGTTGTACTATATATAAGACCAAGCACATAATGCACATATATATCTTCTTATAAATAAATTATCTCTTAGAAAGTGTCCAGAGATGTCTTGCCTATTTATACTGACAATTTATTTGTATTCCTGTGGCAAAGGATTTGATGGAGTGATTTGTTATGTTGACTAAGGTGTTAATTTAGTATGCGAAACATGTATCACGGGGGTGTATATCGAGTGGACGGAGAAAGCGTTTTCTTTATCATCAGATGAACATAATTTAAACTCCCAATTTTGAAAAACCCGACCAGGAATTATAGAACAACCATCTATATATGCCCAGCAATATTTAGCAATACATATGGACATGATAACATTGTTAACATTTTTAAACAATACCACCCTATAGCCACATGTATGGCTAAACATATATCATTGGCATAGATGAGTTGTTGTAGTTGTTTACATTGATGCTGGTCGGGTTTCTCCATATTTAATACTAAAACAGAATGATCCATAAGCTACGGTGGGTGGCTCGCAAAGCAAGCTAAATGTTCACACCTTCAACCCATTCGAGCGAAAATGATAACTGATCAGAGGGGTCCATATATGGTACCATGCAATCCCCCCCCCCATTTTAGGTCGAATACAGTGTGTTGTAGGGTGACCCCTGGTGAGACAAACTAAATATTCATTCGCTTTCACCATCCCCGATCCAAAATGGCCACCCCAGATAGGTTCAAATATGGCACCTATACAATTTATCGGGCCCTTAACCGTTTGATGTGGTATAATTGGTGCTGTAGGGTGGCCCCAAGATATACTGATGTCGTGGGTGCCCTATGTGGCCCACCCCCAGGACGGCGGCAACTTTGGATCGGGTTGGTGAAAGGGATGATTACTTAATATGTTTTACGGGCCATCCTACAACACCCTTTATCTCAAATCGCCGTGGCTCATGCCAATATGGTGGACAACTACAACCAGATCACCTCTATCCGCTTCCATTACAACAATGGGACTGACGATCGTATATTAGTTAGTTATTTCGTGGCCACGAATTAGTTATTTCGTGGCCACGAATTAATAAAAAAAATATTCCCATGTCCTAAAAGTTTTGACTGACACTTACAGAAATATGACTCGCATAATTGTTAGCACACAACTCCGTCTTATGCGGTACTTCGTCCTGGCAATAAACATTAATTTTGTCAACTGATGAAAAAAAAAAACATCAATCAATTTTACAACGACATCCTGAAACTTTAGTCATGATAAACATTACATTTGTAGAATAGTGGACATTATCACTGAAGCACGTGATTGTGATGTATATGATTGATGTGAGCCACATTTTTTATCAACTATTGTATCTGGTGTCCTGAATATATTGCAAGTGAATTTGTAGTTACGATAGATTACATGCAAGAGCCATGCATATATGATAGCCAGTAAGTTCCACCACTGAACATTTGAGTAAATTGTCAAACTCTCTATTGGGTCCAACGTTAGTTTTCCAACTGTAGTACACTTCCCGCGGAGACTTATCTGACGACACCATTCTCAACAATACATATCAGAGTCATACTTGACATATGTGCATAATTTCAACTCGCACCATTCATGAAAAAGCTAATCGTGTTAGGTAATATCTGTATAATCAGGAAACGCTCTTAAAATGTTTAAAACCGTCCAAACAATTTGTTTCCACTAAAATGTCAGACTGGAAACAAGTAGACTCTGAAAGTAGACCGCCATATTTGATAATTTTGTTAATTTCAACTCGCACATCCACCAGAAAGTTAGTTATGAGGATTAATATTTGTATAATAATCAAACGCTCTTTAAATTCTTAAAACAGTGCAAAAATTATTTTTTTTCCAATAAAATTTCAACTGGAAACAGGTACACTCTGAAAGTAGACACGCTATTGATAAATAAACCGTTCGCATGTCGTTTTAGACAATCCTAAATTGCGCGACCGTTGTTTTCGACCAAAGGAATCTTATTTGTAAAATCAGCGAGGGTGGGGGTAGGGTTAGCTTTTTCTGCGATATCTTTACCAAAAATCGATGTATCGAAGTTTTGTTTGTGGCATATGATCAAGATATCCTTGTAGATTGTTCATATTCGTCTATATGTGATGTAGCTGATTTTAAGAATTACAATACCTTAATATTTGGAAAAGAAAATTGAAAATGCAGTCATAAATACAATTCATCTGATGATTTTATGATAAAATTCCACATTAAGATATGTAATTAAGTAACTTGTGGCAAGATCTATCCATGTTTTCCGATTTCTAAGAACAAAGAAAGCCACTTACCGAACTTGCTATGCGTAATAGCATGTTTTTATTACCAGGTGGACGGGAAAAAATAGAGGGGTACACAAACAAAAGCCTCACATAAACCTATTTCCACTAAAATATCAAGCTGGAAACAGGTAGATTCTGAAAATAGACAGACTGGTGGTATAGAAACTGTTCTCATATCGCTTTTAACATTCCGAAAACGCGCGACCATTTTTTTCGACATAAGGAATCCGACTATTTGTTATCATTGTTCTCTGGATGTATTAGCATATAGTTGCTTTTTTTAGTATTGATCACTAACTTATTGCTACAGCACCAATCAAATATGTTGCGTAACTCATTATTCACATAACTTTCTACAAGGATGCCAATGATAACCAGATACCGAGAGCAATCAAAACAACTTTATGCAGCATTTACAGACTTCATTTATAGACTTCATTTATAGACTTCCGAAAGGCGTTTGATTCCGCGACAGGGATAATTAATCCATAAAGTTAGTAATATAGGAATAACTGACAAAACACTCCATCTACTAAAGTTAGTAATATAGGAATAACTGACAAAACACTCCATCTACTAAAGTTAGTAATATAGGAATAACTGACAAAACACTCCATCTACTAAAGTCAATGTACAATTCTAGCTATTATATGACACAGACTCGAGACGGTGTTGGGCCAAAAATGCTATCAAATATTGGGGTAAGACAGGGATGTATTCTATCCCCCACACTTTTCAATGTTTTTGTAGACGATAATTATATCAAATGGTTTTGACAAGTCGTGTGCCCCTATAGAGGTTGGTGATACCCTTATTAATCACTTTCTCTTTGCCGATGATCTTGTTTTGGTATCGGAGTCACAACATGGTTTGCAAAACTGTTTACAAAAAATACACAATTATCTAAATCGGAATAGGTTAACAATTAATACGGAGAAGACAAAGTGCATAGTATTTCAGAAAGGAAAAAGTCGAAACGATATCGCATTCAAAATAGGTGATTCCTATTGTCAAAGAATATACTTACCTGGGCATTACATTTTGTGCCAATGGATCATTTAAAAACCATATTTTAACCTTGTTAAAAATTTCTCCGTCAGATTATCTTTCACAAAGCTTCGGATCAGCAACCATACTTTGGAAATTTAGAAAGGCAGACACAAACGACCTAAAGTAGCCACTAATGAGAGAATTTGCAAAAAGTGTGGAGTGGAGGTAGAAACCGAAGAACACTTCATTATGAGATGCCCCATTTATAAAAATCTAAGAAAACGTTCATTTGCGGAAATAAGCGACAATATTCAGACCTTTAATAATATGGCTGACCAACAGAAATTTTTAATTATCTTGAGAAATGATGAACCCAAAACATGTAATATCATCTGCAACATGTTCCAACTCTTTCTACATAAATGGTGTGAATCACCAAACATTGAACATTAATATATTTATGTTACTATACTTATAATAACATTTTATTTATGCAACTCGTTTGACATCGGCCTCGGGTGGGCGTATCTGTCAATAAATTTATCTTTTTATCTTTTATCTTATCGTGGCTCTATGTTATATCTTGAAGTTAATATGTAAAAAACAAAACAAAACAAAACAAAACATCAGCAATGATTACTGTTTCGTATGATGTCACACATCCAAGTTTGCATTGCGCGGCGCCATGTTGGAATCGGATGTAGCAACGCTTATCAACAAGCCACTTTTGTGGGAAGTTATAGTTAATTATAATCAATTGTCTCATTCGTGTGCATTGCCTATCAATGGGTGTTGTGTGCACACAATGTTATTTACAGTTGAATGTAAAGATATAAAATTACAAACTAAAAAATCGAAATATTATAGTCCTGATCGATGATGACTTATGAATATTAATTGCGCCGCGAGTACTTTTTATGTGAAGTGTTCGTTCGTTATATATGTACATGAATCTGATTTAACACCGTGGTGATATTGACTTCAAATTTATGTTATTCAAGCTTTATACATGCATATTTAGAGCATTATACAAGTAGTTCCGTACAAGTAGGGCCTACATATATACATGTCGCATATAGAAAGGAGAGATGCCATGCTAACCTGTATGATCTTCTGCGAACGTTTAACTTAATCGAAGTTAACCCGTTTGAGAATCTAAAGCTTCCTCCGCATGGTTGCGACAATGCACACATGTAATGGGAATCAACAAAAGTTTTCCAAGAGAAAAGAAATTTAACACATTGCACGTGCTTAGTGTAAACATATTTATTCCAATCATAATAACATATATACATTTGACAAAAGTTTTGACAATAAAATAGAATAGTATAGATGATCGATTGATTGGAAAGGGGATTAAACAACAAGCCCAAGGGCTTTTATTAAGTTTGCTCCCCTTTTGTTTCGCGCCCACTCTTCATTACGTGTATAGGGGGGGGGGGGTCGGACGGAAGGAATAGAAATATTATAATAATAATAGTAATGATGATGTCACGAGAGGCAGGGGGGGGAGATAGAGAGAAAGAGAGAGAATAAAGAAAGAGAGAGAGAAAGTGAGAGTGTCTGGGTAATGTTAGGATGTAATTCAGTTGGAGCCGATTCGTTACAATGTTGTGCATATAATATTGTGCATGTCATTGCTACGCCCGTCGCGCTGTGTACATGCAACCTTCACCGAACGAGTTCACTTTGTGCTATAGTTGCCACGTGACAACAAGTAACTGACTCCATAATCGGCGTTTTTCTTTCATGTACTCAATGATGGCCAAATAAGATGTTGAATTAAAAAAACACTATTTGATAATCCTCTGTATCCCGTCGCAAGGTTGTTGACACCTTTAAAGTGACTCAGCCAACTAGCAGCCACTCCATCTTTATCCATACACCACCCCGTGACCACACAGCCAATACATGTATACATATACACCTAACAATGAAAATATAGCCACTCCACATCACCGAGTTGATTGATTGACGTGATTTCGAAACCGTGTCCTGTATCACATGTTAAATAGAAGTCTGATTATGAATATAAATCTGACTTGAGTTCTATGTGATATATTCCCCTGTTTTATAACCAATGTTAGAAATATGTTTGAATTTCGATTAAATTGTTTTTATTGTTTTACATTCCCATCGCCATTTTGCCAGCCATCTTGGACATGGTGACAATAATTCAATTCATCTTATATGTAATTTAATCATTGTATCTACTTTGTGCGTGTTTCTAAATATTTCTTGAATAATAGATGATGAGCATATCTTCTGTGAAATTGTGTATATATGATACAAGAGCCGCATATATACAACAGCAAATAATGGGTGAAATTATTAGTCACTAAGCGCTCTAGAGAGAATTGTTTTCAACTCAACGAAGTTATCCTTATTACTATATGTTTTATCGACAAAATATATTAGAAAACTTTCCATGTAGATCATGATTTACAATAATTTTTATTGCATCAAATACGTCTAGCGCCTAACTAACTTCACAGATATCACCAAGTAAGTCCAAGTTACGTGGGATGATGCTTTCTTTAGATGGGAATTTTTCGCAAAGCATCGATCGAATGCTATAGGGTCGGCGCACGTCATACTCTCCTAATGAATATATACCACAATTCTAAAGTCCGAGCTAATTGGAAAAACATTGAAAAGCGGTACTTAAGAAGAAGCGTATGTTCTATATAGAACTGAAACTTTCTCCTAATGAGGTGCACAAATAGTCAATTCTGCATATTTAAGTTCCGCTCAGGAACAATTACCACCAATATCACTGGGGTGCAACGATTCCTTCAGGAACAATTACCACCAATATCACTGGGGTGCAACGATTCCTTCAGGAACAATTACCACCAATATCACTGGGGTGCAACGATTCCTTCAGGAACAATTACCACCAATATCACTGGGGTGCAACGATTCCTGCAGTTTTGGATCAACATCACTTCCGTTCAGACTCTAACGTGATTTTAATTGTGATATTTTAAGAAAACAACTTGAACATCGCGAACAATGCGAACTATTCGTGTGGTCTTCTTAATTAGCTCTTTAAATTCCTTGTGAAATCAGTTTGCAACAAACACAAGGGCGTTCATTTGGCACCAAACGAAGATTGGCGCTATTATTGTGCTTAAAGGTACTCAACCCGTAAAGAGGGTCCCCATCTCAACAGATTCCAACAACAACAATCCGATCAGAGGGTCCTATATTACTATTTCTTTGGCTTTGGGGGTAAAAAATATTTGATTCGAGTCGAGGAACCCATCAAACAAAGCTCAGAGTTATTAGATATTGATTTTTCAAATTTGTTATGTTCTCGAGATCAGTACTAATAACTGCCGTAATCTGCTCTGGATGTGTACTTTTAACGCAATTTTGACTGAGTTCTGGGCCAGATAGAATTCCCGATAATGAAAAATAATAGATTTCTAAAATCGATATCTAACAAATGTGAGCTTTGATGGGTGACTTCCTCGACTCGAATCTAATATTTTTGACCCCCGAAGCCATTGAAATAGTAATTGAGAGGAGTTTTATCGGGTTGAGTACCTTTAATCTGCGGTTTGATCAGTAAAGAATTCGCGAAAAATCTTCCAACTCCAGGCAGTGTTTTTTCAATATAATTACTATATTGTTTACTTCGTTCATAGAGTATTGTGAGTGTATTTTGCACTCACCCATGGCTCAAATGCATAAAGCAGTATCTAGTTAAGTAATAAAATATTCACATGATGAATTCTTTCTCGTGAAATGGTTATTGAAGTTCTGTGGGGAAACTCCATTATTCATTATACAACAAAACATATTCTAATATAGGCCTATATAGTTTTGTAGAACATGCCTAGAATTAGTCCAAGTCTTCTTGTACTAAAACCAGCTAAGATATTGGGATGGCGATGCTGGTGTTTAGTCCAAGCCCGCTTGTATACCAATCCTATCACACGAGTTACGCCCACGATCTGTGGCGGGAATTTGTGGTGTATTTTACTCGATTTACCTAGCAAATCAATACATGATGCTATATACATCGGAAAGGCTTACATCTTATGGTCATAATGGTGTATAATAATCTAACTTTAATGTTAAATTACACATAGAATATTCCGGTTGATTGCCACAAACATAGATTTGTTTCTCTGTTTGTTTACGTTTTAACCGAAAGCCGAAGTGGTCCGAATAAGTTCGGCATAATCCGCTGTTTGTTCTGGGAATTCTACTTTCCGTTTCTATATATAGCGCGGGTTTTCCGAACAAAAATGGCGAAAACCGATCGCCCGAAAGTCCAGTTTTCTATGTGCTTTCAGAACAATTCCCGCACTAAAAACTTAATGACATAATGGAGGATCAGAACGGTAGTTTTGTTGACAATTTTCGCAAGCAACTTGTCAAAATTAGAGCAAATTAGAACTCTTTGTGTCTGACTTGCCGTGCGTGTGATTTTCATCCATGTGCATTTTGACTTTTGTTGTGATAAAATAATCGGAGAACCGAATCACACAGTTTCGAAATATAGTTCTTCCGTTTTAGTGGGACTTTTCAAACTTAAGGTTAAAAATTTATACAAATTTTGTTTGATTTTTTGTGTGCTTAACAAGAGCAGTATATTGCTCTGTTCGCTTAGTATATATCTTAATTTCGCCGAAGTCCACCAAATGTGGGAAATGTAGCACCATATTATTTATTCTAATACTCGTTGTGTTTACACTGTTTTAAACTTTGAGAGGGTTGTAATTCCCCGTAATTTATTTAATGTATTACATTTATATCTTCAATGTTTAATTAATCTATTTATTATTTTATTTATTGACACACATAAGTACGATTACAATGGAGAATTCTTCGTAATTTGCGTTGTTGTCCAAAATCTACGGAATATTTTCAACGGAAAATGCCGAACACAGTTCGCGAGGTCAACCGAGTTCGCATACTTTAAAAAAATTGTAAACATTGAGGTAAATGTCTCTTTTCCCATTAAATTACCGTTTTAAATTCACAACTGATGTGGGTTTCAGATAAAATAGCATGTCTTCTGCGGAAAATATCCGTTTATTGTCGCAATTGTGATATTTTATTTCATATAATTGTGGTTTTATTTGAGCGGGTCACTAACGCTTAAGCCGTGTCATAAGCGAGCATATAGGGCGGTCTTGGACTAAACACCAGCATCGCCATCCCAATATCTTAGCTGGTTTTAGTACAAGAAGACTTGGACTAGCCTAGAATACACTATTAGAATATTATTAGAACGAATGCGATGGCATTGGTGTTGTGAATTGAGAAGGGCAGACAACACCATGCATGCGTTAAAATTTACCAGAACTACTTAACCGGACTTGAAAATTAGATACATCTTACCATGTTCTGGTTCATATAATACACATGTCGGTACCTGAAATTTATACAATTTATTGTGTGTCTCTAAAACGGTTAAATAGAAAAACATCAATGTGGATGGGTCCGCTTCTTGGCAGCTGCTCTCCTGGTTATAAAATTCTACACCAAATTTTATGAGACAATCGGTAACTCATTGATGAAGGATGATAATATCTGCACAAACAGGTTGAAAACTTATCATTTTAATTAATATAATTCTCGTGGGCTTTTTATTAACACATCTATACCTATTTAATTAATATAATTGGCGTGAGCTTGTTATTAACCCATATATACCTATTTATAAGATTCTCGTGAGCTTGTTATTAACCCATCTATACATATTCATAATTCTCATGAGCTTGTTATTAACCCATCTATACCTATTTATAAGATTCTCGTGAGCTTGTTATTAACCCATCTATACATATTTATAAGATTGGCATGAGCTTATTATTAACACATATATACCTATTTATAAGATTATCGTGAGCTTGCTATTAACGCATCTGTGTCTATTTATAATTCTCGTGAGCTTGTTATTAACTCATATATACCTATTTAAAAGATTCTCGTGAGCTTGTTATTAACCCATCTATACCTATTTATAAGATTGGCGTGAGCTCGTTATTAACCCATGATATACCTATTTATAAGATTCTCACGAGCTTGTTATTAACCCATCTATACCTATTTATAATTCTCGTGAACGTGTTATTATCCCATCTATACATATGTATAAGGCGTGAGCTTGTTATTAACCCATCTATACCTTTTTATAAGGCGTGAGCTTATTATTAACCCATCTATACCTATTTATAAGATTGGCGTGAGCTTGTTATTAACCCATCTATACATATTTATAAGATTCCCGTGAGCTTGTTATTAACCCATCTAAACATATCTATAAGAATCTCGTAAACTCGTTATTAACCCATCTATACCTATTTATAATTCTCGTGAACTTGTTATTAACCCATCTATACATATGTATAAGGCGCGAGCTTGGTATTAACCCATCTATACCTATTTATAAGCCAATCCATTGGATATCGTGATTTATCAACTCCTTTCCCGTACGATTTAATATGGGACTTTTTGAAGAAAGTTTATGATCATATAATAAATAGTTTTGTTACCCTCCTCACAATTTTATCCGCTTCTGATTGGACCTAGACCTGTCTCCTAGATAAAACACACAGTCGCCCACTGACCAGTTAGACATTTTTGTTGTTGCCCGCCTGCAACTGTTACATTGCAAGAATATATATATATATATATATATATATATATATATATATATATATATATATATATATATAGCTATATATATACCTATATATATATATATATATCTATCTATCTATCTACAATATATTTTGAGAACTACGTATATGTGTATATATGTGTGTATATATATATGTGTGTGTATGTGGGTACTTCATAGAATCGAAAACGGCTGCGCGGATCGAGCTCAAATTTCGTATATAAGTGTAAAAACCCACGGGGATCGTCCACGTCGCATTTTTGGACAAGCTCAGAGCACCGCTTCTCCCTTCCCAGTCACAAAAAATGGCACCGTGGGGGTTAACACACCAACGCTCCCTATATCTTCCATATTGGGAGATGTAACCGGTTAACGCTTTTTATAGTCATCGACGTATTGACCTAAGAGGCGTAACTCTACATTTTTTATTAGTTTTCACAATGTGATTCTTACGTCTGGGTCTCGGCGTGTGCGTCATTATACAGACATGAGCGTGTTGTGTGATTCTTACGTACTCAGGGCTTCCTAGGAACGCGGATCGGGTCAGTTTTTCCGCCCTAGGTGATTTTCACCTTGAAAGAGAAGTGAGTGGTTCGGGGGGCTACCCCAGGATTGTCGGAAGCACCGAGTGGTAACTCCCCTTAATCCCTCATGTTGTTGCCTTTATTGATGAAATAAAAAAAAAATTATAAAAAAAAGGTAAGCATTTTGTGATGGTGATTATTTTTTCTTTTTTCTTTTCTTCTTTGCATTCTGTATTTCGGTCGATGATTGAGGAGATGATGGAGGTGAAGGATGTCTCTGCCGATACTGTTGAATGATGCGTTCTATTTCCGCTTTTTGCTCTTGTGCGATGCGTTGAACTTGTTCTTTTTGTTCTTTCTGGTGTCTTTCTGCTTCAGCGATGGTGTTATCTGCAGATCGGAGCGCGTCTTCAACAGACTGAGTGGTGTCTGTGCTGTTGTTGTTGCTGGCGGTGGAGCTGGAGGACACCGGAATGTTTTGGTAATCCGGTGTCCGAGGTGTAAAGTCCAGTTCCACGTCGAAGCTGGCGGCAGGAACATCTGGGGTGGTATCCACGTCCCTGTCTCCGCTAGCATCGACGACGACAGCAGGGACCTCCGGCAGATCCACGGAATCCCTGCTAGTTGGTGCTATGTCGTCAGTCTCCATGCAGGTCGAGTCGTCTGGGCGTCTCTCAGACAACTTCGACCCGCCGGCTATGACTTTGGACGGCTGAGCCACACGGGAAGGGGCGACTGGCCGATCAACAGTCACCCCCTTCTGCTTCTTCCATTTCGCCCGTCTGGCAGCGTCCCTTCTTTTCTGTGAGGGTGTCTTTCTTTTGGGAGGCCCCTTCTTCATTGTACAGCGGGTCTTGGCGTTCCTGTACTCGGCAGAAGACTTCTGGGTGCCAGCTTCTTCTGTCCGGAATTCTATACAGAGAACCAGAGAGCCCCTGTTAGCTTGGAGAGACCAACTAACAGCGTCGACTAACCGGCTTTTCTGAATAGCAGTCAACGCGGCCTCAGGGATTAGCTCCATAATCCGTCCTGGGCCTAATCCAAAACCATCTCAGTCTGGCGTCTCCACGAGGGCAGTTACAACCGGGGTCGCGACCGCACAACTCACTCGTGTAGACGCTCTAGCAAACGAGGAACTAATTAAGCCAAATGAAATCTGACTTGTTCGCTCCACCCGCTGCTAGAGAAACGGGTACCCACAAATTATATATATGCGTGTTTTGTGATTCTTACGTACTTAGGGCTTCTAGGAACGCGGATCGGGTCAATTTTTCCGCCCTAGGTGATTTTCACCTCGAAACGGGTACCCACAAATTATATATATGTGTGCATGTGTCCTTTATAGACTCGAACCGATTGCGCTCACACTTGCTACCTACAGGAAGTGTCATGGACAGGTTAAATTGTGACCCTGACCTGTCATTGACCTTGAAAATGATCAATTCAAGGTCAAATCGGGTAAAATATTGAAAAACCAAAAATTAATTCAAAAATATTAAAAAAAAATTAAATTAAAAAATATATTTTGAGAACTACGTAGCAGCTGTGTCCGACTTCGTCTGGGTTGTTTATCGTCTGGGCTGTTTATTTGGAACCTAATAATATATCTTGGTGCCATACTTCCACAGAACGTTCGCTATATTGTGCCTCAAAAACATGAATCCTAATTCCTATTAAATTTCAATTCCGCTCCCATAAAGAAAAACAATTTCCTCGTGTATCTGTACTGCTTGACCGGCGACCCGATGCGTGTACGTAGTATTTCATCGTAATATTTGACAGACGACATGGTGCGTGCATGTCAGCTTGAATTGTAATACCCGTCGCTATAATGCGAGCATGTTGTATTTCACCTCCTAAATTTATTTTAAAAATGTCATGTTTCTGACCAACCACGCGCGCCAGTGGCGGGCTAACCTGCTAGTCTCCTATATATATTTGTCCTCTATAGAATCGAAAACTGCTGGCTCGATTGATCTCGAACTTCCCATCTAATGGTAAAATCCCACGGGAATCGTCGTCGCGGCGTTTTGGAGAAGCTTTGAGCACTCATTCTCCACTCCCAATCATCAAAATCACCGTCCTCGGCTCTGCGGGGGATTAAGACAGTCACGCTCTTCATATTGACCAAATTTGGCGTTGTTAACCGAGTAACGCTCTTTATAGCCATCGGCGTTGCTAAACGGTCACATATGCGTACGAATGCGTACGAAACTACGGATGCAAAACGCACCGGAACCGGAATGCATTTATCTTGATTAAAAAGGCAGAATTAACTCATTGGAAAACAACAAATGCGTGTCGTGTGATTCTTATGTCTGTCGTTCCTAGGAACGGGGGAGATTTTCATCGAATCACAAAACGCACCGGAACCGGAATGCATTTATCTTGATTAAAAAGGCAGAATTAACTCATTGGAAAACAACAAATGTGTGTTGTGTGATTCTTATGTCTGTCGTTCCTAGGAACGGGTGTGAGATTTTCATCGAATCATACCTCTTTTAGGGACGGGGGAGAATTTCATCGGGTCAGATTTTCCGATCTAGGGACGGGTACCATAATTTCTCTTGATTAAAAAGGCATAATTAAAACAAAACATGCGTGTTGTGTGATTCTTATGTCTGTCGTTCCTAGGAAGGGGGAGATTTTCATCGGGTCAGTTTTTCCGCCTGATGTACCACAAATCATACCTCTTTTAGGGACGGGTACCATCATTTCTCTTCATTAAAAAGGCAGAATTAACTCATTGAAAAAAAAAATTAAAAAAAAAATAATTTAAAAACAAAATTGTTTTTTAAATGTCATGTTTCTGACCAACCACGCCAGTGGCGGGCTAACCTGCTAGTCTATCTCATATATATTTTGAAGACCTCTGTCTATCTGTTTGTCTGTATGTTTGTCTGTCATTTATTCAAATCTACGATTCTCGACCGATCGGGACGAAACTTGGTACGTGTGTGTAGTTTGACCAGGCGGTCGTCGTTGTCGTATTGGCGAGCCCGTGCGACACCTGTGCAGCGCATGCTCAGACGAGATCTCGGAAACGGGTGGAGCTATCGACTTGAAATTTCCTATGTGAATGTATCTTGCCCCGGATACGAATTTTATCGGGTCGCCGAGCTCGTGCGACGCCAGCTTCGCGCATGCGCGGACGAGATCTCGGAAAAGGGTGGAGCTATCGACTTGAAATTTGGTATGTGAATGTTTCTTGCCCCGGATACGAATTTTATCGGGTCGCCGAGCCCGTGCGACGCCAGCTTCGCGCATGCGCGGACGAGATCTCGGAAAAGGGTGGAGCTATCGACTTGAAATTTGGTATGTGAATGTTTCTTGCCCCGGATACGAATTTTATCGGGTCGCCGAGCCCGTGCGACGCCAGCTTCGCGCATGCGCAGACCAGATCTCGGAAACGGGTAGAGCTATCGACTTGAAATTTGGTTTTTGAATAGCCCGGACAACGTCGGGCTGGGTAGAGCTAACGACTTGAAATTTGGTTTTTGAATAGCCCGGACAACGTCGGGCTCATCGGCTGGTCTATACTATATATTTTGAGACTTCGTATATATATGTGTGTGTGTGTGTGTGTGTGTGTGTACTTCATAGAATCCAAAACGCGTGTACAGATTGAGATCAAATTTCGTATGTAAGTGTAAAATCACACCGACACTGCCGTAGTCGTGTTTTCGAGAAGCTCTGAGCACCCTTTATCCACTCCCAAATCACCGCAATGGCACGGCGGGGGTTAATCGCGTTGATAGTTAAAGAGCGTTCCTATCGCATTGTAGTTGATAAAGAGCGTATATGCCTAATGTCATTCTTACGTCTGGGTCTCGGCGTGTGCGTGTAAGACTGTATGCAGACATGAGCGTGTTGTGTGACGACATTCTCAACACCTAGCAGGGACAAATATCTATTAGCCAACATCAAGGCGAGTTTTGCGACGTATTAATTCAAATGCTTTCGATCAAACAATATTATCTGTCGCACTCATATTTCGTCATCTGTACGAATCCACTGCAATCGACCTATTTTTAGAACGCAGCACATGTCGCGTTGCCGTTGGTGATGGGGTACACGGCGGGATTAATTTAAATATGTCATGTTGGTAACAATATCTAGCCGAGAATTCCTCAGACATACAGACGAATGCGACCAGCAAATTTCAAAATTGGTCACTTGACCTCCCCATGAATATATTCTGGGAAATGCCAGGGAACGTGTGCCCATTATCGGGCCATTGTGTGTGTCGCGGTCGCGAGGTAAATACACGTGGTTGTGAATTACGTCACGCCACGTTGGTCCAGGCGGAAGTTAACATGACCCTTCCAATGCCGCGTACGTTAGTGATACCGGAGTTATAGCGAGCCCGTGTCAATTAGAATAAAAAACATAAATTAAATTTAAGTTTCTGACCAACCATGCGAGCACGGATGGCGCGCTTTGTTTTTACAGTATATACCTTTGGTATATACCGAAATCATCCCAGATAATCACGAATATAGCATCAGATTTCTCCCCAGATATACCGTTATAAAGCTACTGGAATCTGCCAATCTATCTTCTCTTCTATATATTTTGAGAACTCCTTGTATTCGAGAGATAGCCCACACCCTCCGGACCTCAATGATATGATCGTGAATGAGTATTGATATACCCCACTAAACTTTGACAAACACCAGTAATGGTGTGTAGATCATTTACATATCTCTCCTATATATTTTAATACAATCTATCTAATTTACATATCTCTCTTATATATTTATGTTTGTGTGTGTGTTGTACTTCATACAAATCTACGATTCTCGACCAATCCGGACTAAACTTGGTACGTGTGTGTAGTTTGACCAGGCGGTGGTCGTTGTCGTATTGGCGAGCCCGTGCGACGCCCGTGCAGCGCATGCGCAGACGAGATCTCGGAAACGGGTGGAGCTATCGACTTGAAATTTGCTATGTGAATGTATCTTGCGCCGGGTACAAATTTTATCGGGTCGCCGAGCCCGTGCGACGCCCGTGCAGCGCATGTGCAGACGAGATCTCGGAAACGGGTGGAGCTATCGACTTGAAATTTGGCATGTGAATGTATCTTGCGCCGGGTACAAATTTTCATGCGCAGACCAGATCTCGGAAACTGGTGGAGCTACCGGGTACAAATTTTTCTTATTGAAACGCGTGGAGCTAAAAATTAAAAAATATATATAAAAATGTCATGTTTCGGACAAGCCGCCGGTGGCGGGCTAATCTGCTAGTCTATCTATACTATATATTTTGAGACTTCGTATATATGTGTGTGTGTACTTCATAGAATCCAAAACGCGTGTACAGATTGAGCTCAAACTTCCTATGTAAGTGTCAAATCCCACCGACACGACCGTGGTCGCAGTTTAGAAAAGCTCAGAGCACCCGTTCTCCAATCTCAAATCACCGTAAAGGCACGGCGTGGGTTAATCAAGTGATTATTTAATGAGCGTTTGTTTTTGACGCATCTCTATAAAGAGCGTCTGTTTGCCATTCAACGCTATTTGCATCTGCAGAGAGATATACGGAACATACATTAAATTAAAAAAACATTTGTTTCTGACCAACCCTGCGAGCACGGATGGCGCGCTTTGTTTTTACAGTATATAGTTATATACCGAAATCATCCCAGATAATCACGAATATAGCATCAGATTTCTCCCCAGATATACCGTTATAAAAAGCTACTGGAATCTGCCAATCTACGGGAAATTCCAGGGAATGCCGATTGAGCTCAAACTTGCTACCCACGGGAAGTGTCATATATATGAGTGTGTCCTTTATAGACTCGAACCGATTGAGCTCAAACTTGCTAAATAAGAAAATAGCCCCCAAGCCGTAAATATCAACAACAACGATATTGCTACCTACGGGGAGCAACGTTATTAGCATCTGCAGAATTATGCAGAGAGAAAATGCTTTCCTATTTTTAGAACGCAACACATGTTTACGTCGCGTTGGTGATTGAGGTTCACAACGGGGTTAATTGACTGTCCGCTCTTTGCGACGATGGGGATCACGGCGGGGACTATTGACCAACACTCACAATTTCGTCTTTTGCATCAGATACCAACACCTCGACCGATCGGGACGAAACTTGGTACGTGAGTGTAGTTTGACCAGGTGGTCGTCGCTGTCGTATTGGCGAGCCCGTGCATGCGCAGACGAGATATCGGAAACGGGTGGAGCTATCGACTTGAAATTTGGTATGTGAATGTATCTTGCGCCGGGTACAAATTTTATCGGGTCGCCGAGCCCGTGCGACGCCCGTGCAGCGCATGCGCAGACGAGATCTCGGAAACGGGTGGAGCTATCGACTTGAAATTTGCTATGTGAATGTATCTTGCACCGGGTACAAATTTTATCGGGTCGCCGAGTCCGTGCGACGCCAGCTTCGCGCATGCGCAGACCAGATCTCGGAAACGGGTGGAGCTACCGGGTACAAATTTTTCTTATTGAAACGCGTGGAGCTAAAAATTAAAAAAAAATATTAAAAAAATGTCATGTTTCGGACAAGCCGCCGGTGGCGGGCTAACCTGCTAGTCTATCTATACTATATATTTTGAGACTTCGTATATATGTGTGTGTGTACTTCATAGAATCCAAAACGCGTGTACAGATTGAGCTCAAACTTCCTATGTAAGTGTCAAATCCCACCGACACGACCGTGGTCGCAGTTTAGAAAAGCTCAGAGCACCCGTTCTCCAATCTCAAATCACCGTAAAGGCACGGCGTGGGTTAATCAAGTGATTATTTAATGAGCGTTTGTTTTTGACGCATCTCTATAAAGAGCGTCTGTTTGCCATTCAACGCTATTTGCATCTGCAGAGAGATATACGGAACATACATTAAATTAAAAAAACATTTGTTTCTGACCAACCCTGCGAGCACGGATGGCGCGCTTTGTTTTTACAGTATATAGTTATATACCGAAATCATCCCAGATAATCACGAATATAGCATCAGATTTCTCCCCAGATATACCGTTATAAAAAGCTACTGGAATCTGCCAATCTACGGGAAATTCCAGGGAATGCCGATTGAGCTCAAACTTGCTACCCACGGGAAGTGTCATATATATGAGTGTGTCCTTTATAGACTCGAACCGATTGAGCTCAAACTTGCTAAATAAGAAAATAGCCCCCAAGCCGTAAATATCAACAACAACGATATTGCTACCTACGGGGAGCAACGTTATTAGCATCTGCAGAATTATGCAGAGAGAAAATGCTTTCCTATTTTTAGAACGCAACACATGTTTACGTCGCGTTGGTGATTGAGGTTCACAACGGGGTTAATTGACTGTCCGCTCTTTGCGACGATGGGGTTCACGGCGGGGACTATTGACCAACACTCACAATTTCGTCTTTTGCATCAGATACCAACACCTCGACCGATCGGGACGAAACTTGGTACGTGAGTGTAGTTTGACCAGGTGGTCGTCGCTGTCGTATTGGCGAGCCCGTGCATGCGCAGACGAGATATCGGAAACGGGTGGAGCTATCGACTTGAAATTTGGTATGTGAATGTATCTTGCGCCGGGTACAAATTTTATCGGGTCGCCGAGCCCGTGCGACGCCCGTGCAGCGCATGCGCAGACGAGATCTCGGAAACGGGTGGAGCTATCGACTTGAAATTTGCTATGTGAATGTATCTTGCGCCGGGTACAAATTTTATCGGGTCGCCGAGTCCGTGCGACGCCAGCTTCGCGCATGCGCAGACCAGATCTCGGAAACGGGTGGAGCTACCGGGTACAAATTTTTCTTATTGAAACGCGTGGAGCTAAAAATTAAAAAAAAATATTTAAAAAATGTCATGTTTCGGACAAGCCGCCGGTGGCGGGCTAACCTGCTAGTCTATCTATACTATATATTTTGAGACTTCGTATATATGTGTGTGTGTGTGTGTACTGCATAGAATCCAAAACGCGTGTACAGATTGAGATCAAATTTCGTATGTAAGTGTAAAATCCCACCGACACCGCCGTAATCGTGTTTTCGAGAAGCTCTGAGCACCCTTTATCCACTCCCAGTCATCGAAATCAGCTCAAACGGCACAGCCGGGGTTAATAACGTCATTATATATATATATGAAGTCAGAGTCTCCAAAGTTATACCGGAACAAACACGTGTTTACGTCGTCTTGGGGGTCCACGATGGGAGTCTGACTTCAATGCAATGTTATCGCTCGAAACACGTGTTTACTTCGTGTTGAGGTTCACGATGGGAGTCTGACAATTGTTATCGCTCGAAATAGTACATTAGGACGAGAACGGCTGGACAGATTGAGCTCAAACTTCCTATCTAAAGGTAAAATATCACGTACGATGTCGTCCACGCGTTTTCCAGAAGCTCCGAGCACCCGTACTCCACTCCCAGTCATAAAAATCAGCTCAAACGGCACGGCCGGGGTTAATAACGTCATTATATATATATATACGAAGTCAACGTTATTAGCATCTGCATTGAGTGCATTTCCTAGAACGCAACACGTGTTTTACGTCGTCTTGAGGTTCACGATGGGAGTCATTTCAATGCAATGTTATCGCTCGAAACACGTGTTTACTTCGTGTTGAGGTTCACGATGGGAGTCTGACATTTCAATGCAATGTTATCGCTCGAAATATTATGCAGAAAGGCAGATCTCGGAAACGGGTGGAGCTATCGACCTGAAATTTGCTATGTGAATGTATCTTGCACCGGGTACAAATTTTATCGGGTCGCCGAGCCCATGCGACGCCCGTGCAGCGCATGCGCAGACGAGATCTCGGAAACGGGTGGAGCTATCGACTTGAAATTTGCTATGTGAATGTATCTTGGGCCGGGTACAAATTTGATCGGGTCGCCGAGCCCGTGCGACGCCAGCTTCGCGCATGCGCAGACCAGATCTCGGAAACGGGTGGAGCTACCGGGTACAATTTTTTCTTATTGAAACGCGTGGAGCTAAAAATTAAAAAAAAATATAAACAAATGTCACAATTAACTCATTGAAAAACAAAAAATGTCATGTTTCGGACAAGCCGCCGGTGGCGGGCTACCCTGCTAGTCTATACTATATATTTTGAGACTTCGTATATATGTGTGTGTGTGTGTACTTCATAGAATCCAAAACGCGTGTACAGATTGAGATAAAATTTCGTATGTAAGTGTAAAATCCCACCGACACCGCCGTAGTCGTGTTTTCGAGAAGCTCTGAGCACCCTTTATCCACTCCCAAATCACCGCAAAGGCACGGCGGGAGTTAAGGCAACAACGCTCTTTATCTATACCTTATACGGAGGTTTTAACAATTAACGCTCTTTATTGCAATGGATGTGGCTAAACGATACCCCATGCGTCTGATGCGGATTCCAATGGACATGGCTAAACGACTGACCCCATGCGTCCGAAATACGGATGCGGACCAAATGCAACTAAAAAGGCAGAATTGATCTAAGAGCTCGAAATATTATGCAGAGGGATTTCACGACGGGATTAATTGACTGTCCGCTCTGAAGTTTAGGACGGGGAGGACGGGTACCATGAATTAACTCATTGAAAAACAAAGAATGCGTTATCTCGCAAACGGGGGGAGCTATCGACTTGAAATTTGCTATGTGAATGTATCTTGCCCCGGATAAAAATTTTATCGGGTCGCCGAGTCCGTGCGACGCAAGATTCGCGCATGCGCAGACCAGATCTCGGAAACGGGTGGAGCTATCGACTTGAAATTTGGTATGTGAATGTATCTTGCCCCGGTACGAATTTTATCGGGTCGCCGAGCCCGTGCGACGCAAAGCTTCGCGCATGCGCAGACCAGATCTCGGAAACGGGTGGAGCTATCGACTTGAAATTTTGTTAAATTAAAAAAATGTTATGTTTCTGAAACAAAGCCATGAGACGAATGCCGCCAGTGGCGGGCTAACCTGCTAGTACTATATATTTTGAGACTTCGTATATATGTGTGTGTGTGTGTGTGTACTTCATAGAATCCAAAACTCGTGTACAGATTGAGATCAAATTTCGTATGTAAGTGTAAAATCCCACCGACACCGCCGTAGTCGTGTTTTCAGAAGCTCTGATCACCCTTTATCCACTCCCAAATCACAGCAAAGGCACGGCGGGGGTTAAGACATCAACGCTCTTTATCTATACCATATACGGAGTTGTTAACGACAAACGCTCTTTATTGCAATCGGCAGTTTGTTTACCGAGCACCGACGGTCAGTGCGTTTGTCGCATTCATTCGATAGCAGACCATTAATTCGATCAGTGCTTTACTGTCATTCATCTTATCAGACGGCATTGTTATCATTCATTCGATAGCATTGCATTCATCTGACCATTGGTATCAGTTTGCTTGGTTTTGTTTGCCGACGCTCGATAGCATTCTTTTCCTACGGCCAGGTTTTGTTTACCGAGCGCCGTTGCATTGCATTCTGACCATACGAATCAGACTGCCTACAATTATTTGGCATTCTGACCATACAAATCAGACTGCCTACATTATTGTGCATTTCTTGCTTTGTGTATTGTGAAAATTCTGCATTCATAATACTTTGAATCATTTTGTATTGTGACACTCCCAAATCACCGCAAAGGCACTTCGGCGGGGTAAGACATCAACGCTCTTTATCTATACCATATACGGAGTTGTTAACGACGAACGCTCTTTATTACAATCGGCAGTTTGTTTACCGAGCACCGACGGTCATGCATTAGTTCAGTGCGTTAATTCGATCAGTGCTTTACTGTCATTCATCTTATCAGACGGCATTGTTATCATTAATTCGATAGCATTGCATTCATCTGACCATTGTTATCAGTTTGCTTGGTTTTGTTTGCCGACGCTCGATAGCATTCTTTTCCTACGGCCAGGTTTTGTTTACCGAGCGCCGTTGCATTGCATTATGACCATACGAATCAGACTGCCTACATTTGTTTGGCATTCTGACCATTATATTGTATTTTTGCATTCTGACCATTATCAGACATTTCCTCAACATTCATCCAGTTTGTGTCATTTTGTGGCTTGAATAAGGTCATTTTCGCTGCCAAAATGGCAAAATGTATTAATCAGAAGCATATCTTCCCCTGTTTGGGTGTGAACTGCTGGTCGCCCCTGACGAGATTGGTCGCCCCTGACGAGATTCCACCATGAGAGAATCGAAACTTCACTTTAAATGCCCATCATTGTAAGTGATGTCGGGCAATGTACCACGCAAATTTATCTTCATAAATTTTCGATCTTTTCAGAAGTTGTTAGTATTATCTCGGTTCCCTCGAAGTTCATATAATTTGAACGGCCCTTCTGAGGGCCACTATTAGCGCAAGGGACTCGATAATTCTGCATTCTGACACTGCAAACATGATTGTGCATTCATAATACTTTCAATCATTTTGTATTGTGACCAATACGAATCAGACTGCCTACATTATTGAAAGTCAGACTGCCTTCGATCATTGTTCATTCTTGCTTTGTGTATTGTGAAAACAGACTGCCAAATTAATTATATTGTATTTTCTGCATTCTGATCAGACTGCCATTGTTGAGTCCTGCATTTTGGCATGCCGCCCAAGAAGAGACCAATCATTGGCCGGACAAGTTCAGGTGCCAAACGTAAGAAAATAGAAAATGCTACTGAAACTGGACAGCAGCGTGAACAACGCCTATCAGATAAACGGGAGACGGCTGTTCAGGCTCGAGAAGTGGAAACTGAGCAGCAGCGTGAACAGCGCCTATTAGATAAACGGGAGAGGGCTGTTCAGGCTCGAGAAGTGGAAACTGGACAGCAGCGTGAACAGCGCCTATCAGATAAACGGGAGACGGCTGTTCAGGCTCGAGAAGTGGAAACTGAGCAGCAGCGTGAACAGCGCCTATTAGATAAACGGGAGAGGGCTGTTCAGGCTCGAGAAGTGGAAACTGGGCAGCAGCGTGAACAGCGCCTATTAGATCTCCGGGAGACAGCTGTTCGGGCTCGAGAAGTGGAAACTGGGCAGCAGCGTGAACAACGCCTATTAGATCTCCGGGAGAGGGCTGTTCATGCTCGAGCCGTTGAAACCGATGAGCAGCGGCATCATGAGGCTGATCGTCGCCGGCGACATGCACACGCGATCGGGGAGTGGCAAAACTCTGCTTTCGTTTATGACCCTCACATCGACTACAAGTCGCACAGAATTTTGCAGATTGCCCGAATGACCGAATTGTGTCAACATTGTCGCGCTTTTAAATGGCAAGGTGAACCACCAGGGATGTGCTGCTTGAATGCCAAAGTTATGCTTCAACAACATGCTGACCCACCTGAACCTCTTCAAGACCTGCTTCGTGGTTCAACCCCAGAATCTAAACATTTTCTCAAGAACATCCAGAAATATAATGCCGCATTCCAAATGACATCTTTTGGGGCAAATATCATAACTGAAGGTGTGTATATGCCAACGTTCAAAGTTCAAGGTCAGGTTTACCATCGCATCGGCCCTCTACAACCCAATGATGATGCACAACCTCAATACATGCAGATATACTTTGTTGGTGATTTTAATAGAGAGGTAGAACTCCGTTCCGCTTTGTCTGATGGCACCAGACCTGAAGTTATATACACTCTCCAGCAAATGATCCATCAACACAACTCTTATGTGTCCAGTTTTAAATATGCTCTAGAAACCCACAACACACCAAATTTGCAGGTGGTCATAGACGCGGACAGAAGACCACTCAATCAACACAGTGGTCGATTTAATGAACCTGCGTCCAATGAGATAGCGGTCGTTTTAGCAGGCGCAGAGCATGGTAGGCGTGATATTGTTTTAAAGCGTCGTGACGACACTATACTTCGCATTTGCGAGACGCATAGATCGTACGACCCTCTCCAATATCCCCTCCTATGTGTCTTCGGTGAAGACGGATATAAGTTCGCTATACCACACTCAATCGGCAACAAGAATGTGTCATGCAAGGACTTTTATTCCTATCATTTCATGGTTCGTGATGGGTCCTTCAACCAATTGCAGAGAAGCCGGAACCTGTTCAGTCAGTTTGCTGTGGATATGTACGCCAAAGTGGAGGGTGAAAGACTCCTCTATATTCGGAACAACCAACAGAAACTCCGTGCAGATTCATATATACACCTCTGTGATAGCATAAATAATGATCAGGAAAGAGCCGGAGTCGGCCAACTGGTAATCCTCCCGTCGACATTCACAGGTAGCCCGCGATATATGCAGGAGAAGACGCAGGATGCTATGACATTTGTCAGGCACTTCGGTCGTCCGGACCTTTTCATCACATTCACGTGCAACCCTGCATGGCAGGAGTTGAATGTTGAATTGTTCGAGGGCCAGGTTTCTAAAGACAGGCATGACTTGACATCTAGAGTGTTCCGTCTGAAATTGACGAAGCTCATGAACCTTTTGAAGAAATCGCACATTTTCGGCCAACCTGTGTGCGATATGTATACGGTTGAATGGCAAAAGAGAGGACTACCACATGCACACATTTTAACTTGGCTTAAACAGAAAATACGCCCTGGGCAGATCGACAGCTTCATTTCTGCCGAATTTCCTGATCCTGATAATGATCCAGAATTGTTCGAGACTGTGAAGGCTCAGATGATACACGGTCCATGTGGTCCATTCAATTTCAATTCGCCCTGCATGAAAGATCGAAAATGTACGAAGCGGTACCCTCGGGCGTTCCTCTTAGAAACGCAAACTGGCCATGATGGCTATCCACTTTACAGGAGGAGATCGCCAGATGATGGTGGAAATGTCGCCAATATAAAACTTAAAAATGGACAGGATTTTGTTGCAGACAATAGGTGGGTTGTTCCATATTGTCCCATGTTATCAAAAATCTTCAATGCACACATAAACGTTGAGTTTTGCAACTCTGTAAAAGCTATAAAGTATGTATGCAAATACATCAATAAGGGATCAGATGCGGCTATGTTCGCCCTACGAGACATGAGAACAAAGGACGAGTTGAGTCAGTTTCAAATGGGTAGGTACATCAGTACCAATGAAGCGTTTTGGCGCATTTTTGACTTCCCCATCCACGATAGACACCCAGCCGTTTTTCGACTTGCTGTGCATTTAGAAAATGGACAGAGAGTGTACTTCACCGAACAAACAGCGGCACAAGTTGTATCGGCACCAAAAGAGACGACACTCACTGCCTTTTTCAAACTTTGCCAAGAAGATGATTTTGCCAACACAATTTTGTACTGTGACCTCCCATCTTATTTCACCTTTGTCAATAATCGATGGGTCCGCCGCAAGCGTGGTGAACCCGTCGAAGGAGTCATGGGCGTGTTCAAAGACTATGCTCTCGGTAGGGTCTACACTGTTCATCCCACACAACAGGAATGTTTTTTCTTGAGAATACTGCTGCATGAAGTGAAAGGTCCAACATCTTTTAACTCCTTGCGAACTGTCGACGGCCAATTATGTCTTAGCTACAGAGAAGCGTGCTTCAAAAGGGGACTATTGGAAGACGACCATCAATGGGAGGCAACGATGACAGAGGCAGCCATATCAAAGTCTCCTAGGAGTTTGCGTAGTTTGTTTGCGACTCTCTTGCACATATGTGGTATTGCCAATCCTCTTGAATTGTGGCTCCAATTCAGAGAAAACCTCTCGGAGGATCTTAAGTACAGGTTGCAGGTTGCAAATCCTGGCATAGACGTTTCATTCAACGATGATATTTTCAATGCTTCTCTCATCGAGATCGAAAACAAAATCCTGGCTCTTGGGGGACCAGAGCTCCACACTTTCGGTCTCCCTCGCACTCAACATTCTCGCATGTCTGCACTGCCCAGAGAGGTGCTACGTGAACTGTCGTATGATTTAGATACCATCGAACAAACTCTGTCATCGGGCGAACCAAATCTTCTCCCAGAGCAGCGACACTGTTATGTGACCATACTGCAGAGTGTTGCCAATCACCTTGGTGGTATTTATTTTCTCGACGCTCCCGGGGGCACTGGGAAAACGTTTGTAACCAACCTTATATTGGCGACAGTCAGGGAAGAAAGGAAAATCGCTGTTGCAGTTGCATCCTCTGGCATAGCTGCAACACTTCTTCCTGGAGGTAGAACTGCACATTCAACATTCAAACTGCCACTCAATTTGAATGCGAGCGATACTCCAACATGTAATATAAGCAAGGGTACTGGTCTTGCTCACCTGTTGAGAGAGGCTGTGTTGATTGTCTGGGATGAGTGTACTATGTCACATAAGAGGGCATTCGAGGCACTGGATCGAACACTGCAAGATATAAGGGGCTGTAACAATATTATGGGTGGCATAACCTTACTATTGTCTGGAGACTTCCGACAAACTCTGCCTATTGTACCAAAAGGCACAAAGGCTGATGAATTAAAAGCTTGCATCAAATCATCTTACCTTTGTAAGAGTGTTCGAATACTCAAGCTGACAATTAACATGAGGGCGCATCTGTTTGGTAATGACGTGGCTGCATATTTTTCCGACCAGTTACTCAGAATTGGCGATGGCAAGTGCAATTCTGATGCCGAAGGACGAATAGATCTATCTGCTTTGAGCTCGATTGTTTCCTCTCTTGATGAGCTTATTGTGAATGTTTTCAGAGATCTTCATAGCAAGCTCTCGGATCACACATGGCTCTGTGAGAGAGCCATCCTAGCTCCTACAAATGATATTGTTGACGAGGTTAACTTGAAGTTGTTGGAACAAGTCCCTGGACAGCTTCATTCTATGCACTCCATTGATACCATTCCAGACCAATCAGAAATTGTAAATTACCCGACCGAGTTTCTCAATTCACTCAAACCCCCAGGCATGCCACCTCGTCAGTTGCAGTTGAAGGTAGGTGCACCAATCATGTTGCTCCGAAATCTTGAACCACCTAAGTTGTGTAATGGTACACGACTTTCTATCAAGAAAATATCACCTCATATCATTGAGGCAACTATTCTCACTGGATGTGCGAAAGGGGAGCATGTTTTTCTCCCTAGGATTCCATTGATTCCCACTGAGTCGCCAATACAGTTCCGCCGGCTTCAGTTCCCAGTTCGATTGAGCTTTGCAATGTCAATCAACAAATCACAAGGACAGACACTTAAAGTTGTTGGCCTCCAACTTCAGAGTCCCTGTTTCTCACATGGACAGCTTTACGTTGCATGCTCACGGGTCGGCTCCCCCTCCAGTCTGTTCGTTTATGCACCAGAAGGGAAAACTAGGAACGTTGTCTACCCAGAAGCACTGAGGTAAATTTTCAAAAGCGAAATGGTGAACCCGTCGAAGGAGTAATGGGCGTGTTCAAAGACTGTGCTCTCGGTAGGGTCTACACTGTTCATCCTACACAACAGCAATGTTTGGTTTTTTTTGAGAATGCTGCTGCATGAAGTGGAAGATCCAACATCGTTTAACTCCTTACGAACTGTCGACGGCCAATTTCTCTTGATTAAAACGGCAGAATTAACTCATTGAAAAACCAAAACATTGTCTTCGATTTTTGAGACCTCCCCTTTCATTCGATGTGGGTGCGCTTAGTGGTTATATTGATATCTCTTCCAACATTTTCATTCGTTGTACATTCCACATTATCGCTCTGCACACAATCTGGTTCATTCACTTGATTATTTATCTCATGTGTCGCCTCACGTTTTCAGTTCTGTATTCTGACCACTCAGATCAATTAACGAATTAATCAACAACGATAATTAATGGATTAAGAAACTATTAGATGAATGTATAGACAGAAAAATACAAACCCAGTTACTCAGGAAATTGAATTGGTGTGGGGAAAAATTCCCAAATGTTGTACTTGAATTAACTCATTGATTATCCCATGTGTCTCCTCACGTTTTGAGTTCTGTATTCTGACCACTCAGTTCAATTAACGAATCAATCAACAACTATAATTAATGTATTAAGAAACTCTTTGATGAGTGAATGTATAGACAGAAAAATGCAAATCCAGTTACTCAGGAAATTGAATTGGAGTGGGGAAAAATTCCCAAATGTTGTACTTGAATTAACTCATTGATTATCTCATGTGTCTCCTCACGTTTTGAGTTCTGTATTCTGACCACTCAGTTCAATTAACGAATTAATCAACAACGATAATTAATGTACTAAGAAACTCTTAATGTACAGACAGAAAAATACAAACCCAGTTACTTAGGAAATTGAATTGGTGTGGGGAAAAATTCCCAATTGTTGTACATAAACTCCGTGCCGATTCATATATACACCTCTGTGATAGCATAACTAATGATCAGGAAAGAGCCGGAGTCGGCCAACTGGTAATTCCCCCGTCGACATCCACAGGTAGCCCGCGATATATGCAGGAAAAGACGCAGGATGCTGTGACATTTGTCAGGCACTTCGGTCGTCCGGACCTTTTCATCACATTTCACGTGCAGCCCTGCATGGCAGGAGTTGACAGTTGAATTGTTCGAGGGCCAGGTTTCTAAAGACAGGCATGATTTGAAAGTTAGAGTGTTCCGTCTTATTTGTTGTTGGTCCATGGTGAGAACATCTCTCTTGATTAAAGAGGCAGAATTACCTCATTATCTCCTCGCGTTTTCAGTTCTGTATTCTGACCACTCAGTTCAATTAACGAATCAATGAACAACTATAATTAATGTATTAAGAAACTCTTAGATTAAATAGGCAGAATTAACTCATTATCTCCTCACGTTTTCAGTTCTGTATTCTGACCACTCAGTTTAATTAACGAATCAATGAACAACGATAATTAATGTATTAAGAAACTCTTAGATGAGTGAATGTATAGACAGAAAAATGCAAATCCAGTTACACAGGAAATTGAATTGGTGTGGGGAAAAATTCCCATATGTTGTACTTGAATTGTTATTGGTCCATGATGAGACTATCGTTTATCTTGATAAAAAGGCAGAATTAACTCATTGATTATCTCGTGTGTCTCCTAACGTTTTCAGTTCTGTATTCTGACCACTCAGTTCAATTAACGAATCAATCAACAACTATAATTAATGTATTAAGAAACTCTTTGATGACTGAATGTATAGACAGAAAAATGCAAATCCAGTTACTCAGGAAATTGAATTGGTGTGGGGAAAAATTCCCAAATGTTGTACTTGAATTAACTCATTGATTGTCTCATGTGTCTCCTCACGTTTTGAGTTCTGTATTCTGACCACTCAGTTCAATTAACGAATTAATCAACAACGATAATTAATGTATTAAGAAACTCTTAGATGAGTGAATGTACAGACAGAAAAATACAAACCCAGTTACTTAGGAAATTGAATTGGTGTGGGGAAAAATTCCCAATTGTTGTACATAAACTCGGTGCCGATTCATATATACACCTCTGTGATAGCATAACTAATGATCAGGAAAGAGCCGGAGTCGGCCAACTGGTAATTCCCCCGTCGACATCCACAGGTAGCCCGCGATATATGCAGGAAAAGACGCAGGATGCTGTGACATTTGTCAGGCACTTCGGTCGTCCGGACCTTTTCATCACATTTCACGTGCAGCCCTGCATGGCAGGAGTTGACAGTTGAATTGTTCGAGGGCCAGGTTTCTAAAGACAGTCATGATTTGAAAGTTAGAGTGTTCCGTCTTAATTGTTGTTGGTCCATGGTGAGAACATCTCTCTTGATTAAAGAGGCAGAATTACCTCATTATCTCCTCACGTTTACAGTTCTGTATTCTGACCACTCAGTTCAATTAACGAATCAATGAACAACTATAATTAATGTATTAAGAAACTCTTAGATTAAATAGGCAGAATTAACTCATTATCTCCTCACTTTTTCAGTTCTGTATTCTGACCACTCAGTTTAATTAACGAATCATTGAACAACGATAATTAATGTATTAAGAAACTCTTAGATGAGTGAATGTATAGACAGAAAAATGCAAATCCAGTTACACAGGAAATTGAATTGGTGTGGGGAAAAATTTCCAAATGTTGTACTTGAATTGTTATTGGTCCGTGGTGAGACTATCGTTTCTCTTGATAAAAAGGCAGAATTAACTCATTGATTATCTCATGTGTCTCCTCACGTTTTCAGTTCTGTATTCTGACCATTCAGTTCAATTAACGAATCAATCAACAACTATAATTAATGTATTAAGAAACTCTTAGATGAGTGAATGTATAGACAGAAAAATGCAAATCCAGTTACACAGGAAATTGAATTGGTGTGGGGAAAAATTTCCAAATGTTGTACTTGAATTCTTATTGGTCCGTGGTGAGACTATCGTTTCTCTTGATAAAAAGGCAGAATTAACTCATTGATTATCTCATGTGTCTCCTCACGTTTTCAGTTCTGTATTCTGACCATTCAGTTCAATTAACGAATCAATCAACAACTATAATTAATGTATTAAGAAACTCTTAGATGAGTGAATGTATAGACAGAAAAATGCAAATCCAGTTACACAGGAAATTGAATTGGTGTGGGGAAAAATCCCCCAATGTTGTACTTGAATTGTTATTGGTCCACGAAGAGACTATCGTTTCTCTTGATAAAAAGGCAGAATTAACTCATTGATTATCTCATGTGTCTCCTCACGTTTTCAGTTCTGTATTCTGACCATTCAGTTCAATTAACGAATCAATCAACAACTATAATTAATGTATTAAGAAACTCTTAGATGAGTGAATGTATAGACAGAAAAATGCAAATCCAGTTACTCAGGAAATTGAATTGGAGTGGGGAAAAATTCCCAAATGTTGTACTTGAATTAACTCATTGATTATCTCATGTGTCTCCTCACGTTTTGAGTTCTGTATTCTGACCACTCAGTTCAATTAACGAATTAATCAACAACGATAATTAATGTACTAAGAAACTCTTAATGTACAGACAGAAAAATACAAACCCAGTTACTTAGGAAATTGAATTGGTGTGGGGAAAAATTCCCAATTGTTGTACATAAACTCCGTGCCGATTCATATATACACCTCTGTGATAGCATAACTAATGATCAGGAAAGAGCCGGAGTCGGCCAACTGGTAATTCCCCCGTCGACATCCACAGGTAGCCCGCGATATATGCAGGAAAAGACGCAGGATGCTGTGACATTTGTCAGGCACTTCGGTCGTCCGGACCTTTTCATCACATTTCACGTGCAGCCCTGCATGGCAGGAGTTGACAGTTGAATTGTTCGAGGGCCAGGTTTCTAAAGACAGGCATGATTTGAAAGTTAGAGTGTTCCGTCTTAATTGTTGTTGGTCCATGGTGAGAACATCTCTCTTGATTAAAGAGGCAGAATTACCTCATTATCTCCTCGCGTTTTCAGTTCTGTATTCTGACCACTCAGTTCAATTAACGAATCAATGAACAACTATAATTAATGTATTAAGAAACTCTTAGATTAAATAGGCAGAATTAACTCATTATCTCCTCACGTTTTCAGTTCTGTATTCTGACCACTCAGTTTAATTAACGAATCAATGAACAACGATAATTAATGTATTAAGAAACTCTTAGATGAGTGAATGTATAGACAGAAAAATGCAAATCCAGTTACACCGGCAGGAAATTGAATTGGTGTGGGGAAAAATTTCCAAATGTTGTACTTGAATTGTTATTGGTCCGTGGTGAGACTATCGTTTCTCTTGATAAAAAGGCAGAATTAACTCATTGATTATCTCATGTGTCTCCTCACGTTTTCAGTTCTGTATTCTGACCATTCAGTTCAATTAACGAATCAATCAACAACTATAATTAATGTATTAAGAAACTCTTAGATGAGTGAATGTATAGACAGAAAAATGCAAATCCAGTTACACAGGAAATTGAATTGGTGTGGGGAAAAATTTCCAAATGTTGTACTTGAATTCTTATTGGTCCGTGGTGAGACTATCGTTTCTCTTGATAAAAAGGCAGAATTAACTCATTGATTATCTCATGTGTCTCCTCACGTTTTCAGTTCTGTATTCTGACCATTCAGTTCAATTAACGAATCAATCAACAACTATAATTAATGTATTAAGAAACTCTTAGATGAGTGAATGTATAGACAGAAAAATGCAAATCCAGTTACACAGGAAATTGAATTGGTGTGGGGAAAAATCCCCCAATGTTGTACTTGAATTGTTATTGGTCCATGAAGAGACTATCGTTTCTCTTGATAAAAAGGCAGAATTAACTCATTGATTATCTCATGTGTCTCCTCACGTTTTCAGTTCTGTATTCTGACCATTCAGTTCAATTAACGAATCAATCAACAACTATAATTAATGTATTAAGAAACTCTTAGATGAGTGAATGTATAGACAGAAAAATGCAAATCCAGTTACTCAGGAAATTGAATTGGTGTGGGGAAAAATTCCCAAATGTTGTACTTGAATTAACTCATTGATTATCCCATGTGTCTCCTCACGTTTTGAGTTCTGTATTCTGACCACTCAGTTCAATTAACGAATCAATCAACAACTATAATTAATGTATTAAGAAACTCTTTGATGAGTGAATGTATAGACAGAAAAATGCAAATCCAGTTACTCAGGAAATTGAATTGGAGTGGGGAAAAATTCCCAAATGTTGTACTTGAATTAACTCATTGATTATCTCATGTGTCTCCTCACGTTTTGAGTTCTGTATTCTGACCACTCAGTTCAATTAACGAATTAATCAACAACGATAATTAATGTACTAAGAAACTCTTAATGTACAGACAGAAAAATACAAACCCAGTTACTTAGGAAATTGAATTGGTGTGGGGAAAAATTCCCAATTGTTGTACATAAACTCCGTGCCGATTCATATATACACCTCTGTGATAGCATAACTAATGATCAGGAAAGAGCCGGAGTCGGCCAACTGGTAATTCCCCCGTCGACATCCACAGGTAGCCCGCGATATATGCAGGAAAAGACGCAGGATGCTGTGACATTTGTCAGGCACTTCGGTCGTCCGGACCTTTTCATCACATTTCACGTGCAGCCCTGCATGGCAGGAGTTGACAGTTGAATTGTTCGAGGGCCAGGTTTCTAAAGACAGGCATGATTTGAAAGTTAGAGTGTTCCGTCTTATTTGTTGTTGGTCCATGGTGAGAACATCTCTCTTGATTAAAGAGGCAGAATTACCTCATTATCTCCTCGCGTTTTCAGTTCTGTATTCTGACCACTCAGTTCAATTAACGAATCAATGAACAACTATAATTAATGTATTAAGAAACTCTTAGATTAAATAGGCAGAATTAACTCATTATCTCCTCACGTTTTCAGTTCTGTATTCTGACCACTCAGTTTAATTAACGAATCAATGAACAACGATAATTAATGTATTAAGAAACTCTTAGATGAGTGAATGTATAGACAGAAAAATGCAAATCCAGTTACACAGGAAATTGAATTGGTGTGGGGAAAAATTCCCATATGTTGTACTTGAATTGTTATTGGTCCATGATGAGACTATCGTTTATCTTGATAAAAAGGCAGAATTAACTCATTGATTATCTCGTGTGTCTCCTAACGTTTTCAGTTCTGTATTCTGACCACTCAGTTCAATTAACGAATCAATCAACAACTATAATTAATGTATTAAGAAACTCTTTGATGACTGAATGTATAGACAGAAAAATGCAAATCCAGTTACTCAGGAAATTGAATTGGTGTGGGGAAAAATTCCCAAATGTTGTACTTGAATTAACTCATTGATTGTCTCATGTGTCTCCTCACGTTTTGAGTTCTGTATTCTGACCACTCAGTTCAATTAACGAATTAATCAACAACGATAATTAATGTATTAAGAAACTCTTAGATGAGTGAATGTACAGACAGAAAAATACAAACCCAGTTACTTAGGAAATTGAATTGGTGTGGGGAAAAATTCCCAATTGTTGTACATAAACTCGGTGCCGATTCATATATACACCTCTGTGATAGCATAACTAATGATCAGGAAAGAGCCGGAGTCGGCCAACTGGTAATTCCCCCGTCGACATCCACAGGTAGCCCGCGATATATGCAGGAAAAGACGCAGGATGCTGTGACATTTGTCAGGCACTTCGGTCGTCCGGACCTTTTCATCACATTTCACGTGCAGCCCTGCATGGCAGGAGTTGACAGTTGAATTGTTCGAGGGCCAGGTTTCTAAAGACAGTCATGATTTGAAAGTTAGAGTGTTCCGTCTTAATTGTTGTTGGTCCATGGTGAGAACATCTCTCTTGATTAAAGAGGCAGAATTACCTCATTATCTCCTCACGTTTACAGTTCTGTATTCTGACCACTCAGTTCAATTAACGAATCAATGAACAACTATAATTAATGTATTAAGAAACTCTTAGATTAAATAGGCAGAATTAACTCATTATCTCCTCACTTTTTCAGTTCTGTATTCTGACCACTCAGTTTAATTAACGAATCAATGAACAACGATAATTAATGTATTAAGAAACTCTTAGATGAGTGAATGTATAGACAGAAAAATGCAAATCCAGTTACACAGGAAATTGAATTGGTGTGGGGAAAAATTTCCAAATGTTGTACTTGAATTGTTATTGGTCCGTGGTGAGACTATCGTTTCTCTTGATAAAAAGGCAGAATTAACTCATTGATTATCTCATGTGTCTCCTCACGTTTTCAGTTCTGTATTCTGACCATTCAGTTCAATTAACGAATCAATCAACAACTATAATTAATGTATTAAGAAACTCTTAGATGAGTGAATGTATAGACAGAAAAATGCAAATCCAGTTACACAGGAAATTGAATTGGTGTGGGGAAAAATTTCCAAATGTTGTACTTGAATTCTTATTGGTCCGTGGTGAGACTATCGTTTCTCTTGATAAAAAGGCAGAATTAACTCATTGATTATCTCATGTGTCTCCTCACGTTTTCAGTTCTGTATTCTGACCATTCAGTTCAATTAACGAATCAATCAACAACTATAATTAATGTATTAAGAAACTCTTAGATGAGTGAATGTATAGACAGAAAAATGCAAATCCAGTTACACAGGAAATTGAATTGGTGTGGGGAAAAATCCCCCAATGTTGTACTTGAATTGTTATTGGTCCATGAAGAGACTATCGTTTCTCTTGATAAAAAGGCAGAATTAACTCATTGATTATCTCATGTGTCTCCTCACGTTTTCAGTTCTGTATTCTGACCATTCAGTTCAATTAACGAATCAATCAACAACTATAATTAATGTATTAAGAAACTCTTAGATGAGTGAATGTATAGACAGAAAAATGCAAATCCAGTTACTCAGGAAATTGAATTGGAGTGGGGAAAAATTCCCAAATGTTGTACTTGAATTAACTCATTGATTATCTCATGTGTCTCCTCACGTTTTGAGTTCTGTATTCTGACCACTCAGTTCAATTAACGAATTAATCAACAACGATAATTAATGTACTAAGAAACTCTTAATGTACAGACAGAAAAATACAAACCCAGTTACTTAGGAAATTGAATTGGTGTGGGGAAAAATTCCCAATTGTTGTACATAAACTCCGTGCCGATTCATATATACACCTCTGTGATAGCATAACTAATGATCAGGAAAGAGCCGGAGTCGGCCAACTGGTAATTCCCCCGTCGACATCCACAGGTAGCCCGCGATATATGCAGGAAAAGACGCAGGATGCTGTGACATTTGTCAGGCACTTCGGTCGTCCGGACCTTTTCATCACATTTCACGTGCAGCCCTGCATGGCAGGAGTTGACAGTTGAATTGTTCGAGGGCCAGGTTTCTAAAGACAGGCATGATTTGAAAGTTAGAGTGTTCCGTCTTAATTGTTGTTGGTCCATGGTGAGAACATCTCTCTTGATTAAAGAGGCAGAATTACCTCATTATCTCCTCGCGTTTTCAGTTCTGTATTCTGACCACTCAGTTCAATTAACGAATCAATGAACAACTATAATTAATGTATTAAGAAACTCTTAGATTAAATAGGCAGAATTAACTCATTATCTCCTCACGTTTTCAGTTCTGTATTCTGACCACTCAGTTTAATTAACGAATCAATGAACAACGATAATTAATGTATTAAGAAACTCTTAGATGAGTGAATGTATAGACAGAAAAATGCAAATCCAGTTACACCGGCAGGAAATTGAATTGGTGTGGGGAAAAATTTCCAAATGTTGTACTTGAATTGTTATTGGTCCGTGGTGAGACTATCGTTTCTCTTGATAAAAAGGCAGAATTAACTCATTGATTATCTCATGTGTCTCCTCACGTTTTCAGTTCTGTATTCTGACCATTCAGTTCAATTAACGAATCAATCAACAACTATAATTAATGTATTAAGAAACTCTTAGATGAGTGAATGTATAGACAGAAAAATGCAAATCCAGTTACACAGGAAATTGAATTGGTGTGGGGAAAAATTTCCAAATGTTGTACTTGAATTCTTATTGGTCCGTGGTGAGACTATCGTTTCTCTTGATAAAAAGGCAGAATTAACTCATTGATTATCTCATGTGTCTCCTCACGTTTTCAGTTCTGTATTCTGACCATTCAGTTCAATTAACGAATCAATCAACAACTATAATTAATGTATTAAGAAACTCTTAGATGAGTGAATGTATAGACAGAAAAATGCAAATCCAGTTACACAGGAAATTGAATTGGTGTGGGGAAAAATCCCCCAATGTTGTACTTGAATTGTTATTGGTCCATGAAGAGACTATCGTTTCTCTTGATAAAAAGGCAGAATTAACTCATTGATTATCTCATGTGTCTCCTCACGTTTTCAGTTCTGTATTCTGACCATTCAGTTCAATTAACGAATCAATCAACAACTATAATTAATGTATTAAGAAACTCTTAGATGAGTGAATGTATAGACAGAAAAATGCAAATCCAGTTACACAGGAAATTGAATTGGTGTGGGGAAAAATCCCCCAATGTTGTACTTGAATTGTTATTGGTCCACGAAGAGACTATCGTTTCTCTTGATAAAAAGGCAGAATCAACTCATTGATTATCTCATGTGTCTCCTCACGTTTTCAGTTCTGTATTCTGACCATTCAGTTCAATTAACGAATCAATCAACAACTATAATTAATGTATTAAGAAACTCTTAGATGAGTGAATGTATAGACAGAAAAATGCAAATCCAGTTACACAGGAAATTGAATTGGTGTGGGGAAAAATCCCCAAATGTTGTACTTGAATTGTTATTGGTCCATGATGAGACTATCGTTTCTCTTGATAAAAAGGCAGAATTAACTCATTGATTATCTCATGTGTCTCCTCACGTTTTCAGTTCTGTATTATGACCATTCAGTTCAATTAACGAATCAATCAACAACTATAATTAATGTATTAAGAAACTCTTAGATGAGTGAATGTATGGACAGAAAAATGCAAATCCAGTTACTCAGGAAATTGAAATGGTGTGGGGAAAAATTCCCAAATGTTGTACTTGAATTGTTATTGGTCCATGGTGAGACCATTATTTCTCTTGATTAAAAGGGCAGAATTAACTCATTGAAAAACAAAAAGTCATGTTTCTGACAAAGCCATGGGACGAATGCCGCCAGTTTAGCCCGCCACTGGCGGCATTCGTCCCATGGCTTTGTTTCAGAAACATGACATTTTTGTAATTATTTTGTTTTTATTTATTTTTGTTTTTTATTTTTGAATATGAATTTAATGTTTTTTTAATTTAATATATTTTGTTTCTGAATTGTTTTTTTATTGTTAATTGTTTTTAATTTTAAATTGTTTTAATTAAATTGTAAATTGTTTTATTTAATTTTTTTGTTTCTGGCGGAAAAATTTACCCGTAGAAATCCCCCCCCCCTTCCTAGGAACGACAGACAACGCATTCTTTGTTTCGCGAAATCTCTCTACGATAACGTTGCATTGAATTTAAAACAAACGCTTCCCGTCGGGAAATCTGTCTTCGGGTCGTTGATGTTGGCATCACGGCTCCCCGAAAACTCTCACATTGCCAAAAAGGTGTATTTAGTAATATCGTTGTTGTTGATATTTACGGCTTGGGGGCTATTTTCTTATTTAGCAAGTTTGAGCTCAATCGGTTAGAGTCTATAAAGGACACACTCATATATATGACACTTCCCGTAGGTAGCAAGTTTGAGCTCAATCGGCATTCCCTGGAATTTCCCGTAGATTGGCAGATTCCAGTAGCTTTATAACGGTATATCTGGGGAGAAATCTGATGCTATATTCGTGATTATCTGGGATGATTTCGGTATATACCAAAGGTATATACTGTAAAAACAGAGCGCGCCATCCGTGCTCGCAGGGAATAAATTTCGAGCGATAACGTTTGCGTTCCCGTATAACTCTGCAGATGCGAATAACGTTGAATGGGAAACAGACGCTCTTTATAGAGATGCGTCAAAAACAAACGCTCATTAAATAATCACTTGATTAACCCCCGCCGTGCCTTTGCGGTGATTTGAGATCGGAGAACGGGTGCTCTGAGCTTTTCTAAACCGCGACTACGGCGGTGTCGGTGGGATTTTACACTTACATACGAAATTTGATCTCAATCTGTACACGCGTTTTGGATTCTATGAAGTACACACACACACACACACACACACATATATACGAAGTATATATTTTTTGGGAAAATCCCCAAATGTTGTACTTGAATTGTTATTGGTCCATGATGAGACTATCGTTTCTCTTGATAAAAAGGCAGAATTAACTCATTGATTATCTCATGTGTCTCCTCACGTTTTCAGTTCTGTATTATGACCATTCAGTTCAATTAACGAATCAATCAACAACTATAATTAATGTATTAAGAAACTCTTAGATGAGTGAATGTATGGACAGAAAAATGCAAATCCAGTTACTCAGGAAATTGAAATGGTGTGGGGAAAAATTCCCAAATGTTGTACTTGAATTGTTATTGGTCCATGGTGAGACCATTATTTCTCTTGATTAAAAGGGCAGAATTAACTCATTGAAAAACAAAAAGTCATGTTTCTGACAAAGCCATTGGACGAATGCCGCCAGTGGCGGGCTAACCTGCTAGTCTACTATATAATTTGAGACTATGTGTGTGTATATATGTGGGTACTTCATAGAATCGAAAACGCGTGTAGGAACGGGCATCCCCACGGCAATGTCGGCTTATAAGACATCTTTACTACACATGACAGCCGATGGACAATTGGTCTCTATATATGTACCAAAATTACGCCGCGTTGGTGACTGGGAAATTCCAGGGAATGCCGATTGAGCTCAAACTTGCTACCTACGGGAAGTGTCATATTCCAGGGAATGCCGATTGAGCTCAAACTTGCTACCTACGGGAAGTGTCATATATATGTGTGTGTCCTTTATAGACTCGAACCGATTGAGCTCAAACTTGCTAAATACGGGAAGTGTCATGGACGGGTTCATTGAAAAAAAAAAATCGGGTAAAATTGAAAAAAAAATTGAAAAAGGCTCAATTAACTCATTGAAAAACCAAAAAAAATCGATTTAAAAAGGCACAATTAACTCATTGAAAAACAAAAATATTAACTCATTGAAAAACAAAAAATTAAATTAATTAAAAAAATTAATTAAAACTTTAAAATTGTCATGTTTCTGACTATTGCCGCCAGTGGCGGGCTAACCTGCTAGTCTTCTCTTCTATATATTTTGAGAACTCCTTGTATTCGAGAGATAGCCCACACCCTCCGGACCTCAATGATATGATCGTGAATGAGTATTGATATACCCCACTAAACTTTCACAAACACCAGTAATGGTGTGTAGATCATTTACATATCTCTCCTATATATTTTGATACAATCTATCTAATTTACATATCTCTCTTATATATTTATGTTTGTGTGTGTGTTGTACTTCATACAAATCTACGATTCTCGACCGATCAGGACGAAACTTGGTAAGTGTGTGTAGTTTGACCAGGCGGTGGTCGTTGTCGTATTGGCGAGCCCGTGCGACGCCCGCTTCGCGCATGCGCAGACGAGATCTCGGAAACGGGTGGAGCTATCGACTTGAAATTTGCTATGTGAATGTATCTTGCGCCGGGTACAAATATTATCGGGTCGCCGAGCCCGTACGACGCCCGTGCAGCGCATGCGCAGACGAGATCTCGGAAACGGGTGGAGCTATCGACTTGAAATTTGGCATGTGAATGTATCTTGCGCCGGGTACAAATTTTCATGCGCAGACCATATCTCGGAAACTGTTGGAGCTACCGGGTACAAATTTAAAAAAAATATATATAAATGTCATGTTTCGGACAAGCCGCCGGTGGCGGGCTAACCTGCTAGTCTATACTATATATTTTGAGACTTCGTATATATGTGTGTGTGTGTGTACTTCATAGAATCCAAAACGCGTGTACAGATTGAGATCAAATTTCGTATGTAAGTGTAAAATCCCACCGACACCGGCGTAGTCGTGTTTTCGAGAAGCTCTGATCACCCTTTATCCACTCCCAAATCACAGCAAAGGCACGGCGGGGGTTAATCAAGTGATTATTTAATGAGCGTTTGTTTTTGACGCATCTCTATAAAGAGCGTCTGTTTCCCATTCAACCGTTATTCGCATCTGCAGAGTTATACGGGAACGCAAACATTATCGCTCGAAATTTATTTCATGCGAGCACGGATGGCGCGCTTTGTTTTTACAGTATATACCTGTGGTATATACCGAAATCATCCCAGATAATCACGAATATAGCATCAGATTTCTCCCCAGATATACCGTTATAAAGCTACTGGAATCTGCCAATCTACGGGAAATTCCAGGGAATGCCGATTGAGCTCAAACTTGCTACCTACGGGAAGTGTCATATATATGAGTGTGTCCTTTATAGACTCTAACCTATTGAGCTCAAACTTGCTAAATAAGAAATTAGCCCCCAAGCCGTAAATATCAACAACAACGATATTACTAAATACACGTTTTCGGCAATGTGAGAGTTTTCGGGGAGCCGTGATGCCAACAACAACGACCCGAAGATTAACCGATTGAGCTCAAACTTGCTAAATACGGGAAGTGTCATGGACGGGTTCATTGAAAAAAATAAAAAATCGGATAAAATTGAAAAACAAAATTAAAAAGGCAAGGTTTTTGAATAGCCCGGACAACGTCGGGCTCATCGGCTAGTACTATATATTTTGAGAACTCCGTATATATATGTATATATGTGTGTGTGTATATGTGTACTTCATAGAATCGAAAACACGTTGACGGATCGAGCTCAAATTTCGTATATAAGTGTAAAATTCCACGGACACCGCCGTGGTCGCGTTTTTGGAGAAGCTCAGAGCACCGTTTCTCCCTTCCCAATTATCAAAATCACCGCAATCGGCACTTCGGGGTTAATAGCGTTGATATATAAAGAGCGTTCGTTTTCCGCAGTGTCTATACAAAGAGCGTCGTTTTTTTCAATCCAATGCAATGTTATCGCTCGAAATATTATGCAGAGAGATTTCACGACAATAGGACGGGTACTGCAGACTCGAAATATTATGCAGAGAGATTTCCCGACGGGAAGCGTTTGTTTTCAATTCAATGCAATGTTATCGTAGAGAGATTTCACGACGGGAAGTGTTTGTTTTCAATTCAATGCAATGTTATCGCTCGAAATATTATGCAGAGAGATTTCACGACATTAGGACGGGTACGGGCAGGTTAAAAAAAAGAAAACAAAGAATGCGTTGTCTGTCGTTCCTAGGAAGGGGGGATTTCATCGGGTAAATTTTTCCGCCAGAAACAAAAAATTTAATTAAAACAATTTAAAATAAAAAAGATAAAATTCAGAAGAAAAAAAATATTAAATTTAAAAAACATTAAAGGGGTACTGTACGCCAATTGTTGTTGTTGTTTTCTTTAGTCTCCGAGTCGGAGAATAAGATAACAATTTTTCCATTATTTGAAAGTCTGTTGAGTACGAAGTCATGTTACGGATGACAAATTTACCGTAATGCAAAAATACAAATTGTCGTTGTCGAGTAATTTTTGTCAAGTTTTCAACCAAATGAATCAAATAAAAGTTATATTATATGCATACTAGTCCCATATAATCATTTAAGTTATTGTATCGTCGCTAGTCAGTGAGTGGCTTGGGTGTTCTCCCCGTATCATCATAATATTTTAAGCGATCGTGTGTGCGATCGGTTTAACAATCCAGTATCCCTCAATTACTGTTTTTGATTACGGTAATTCGTAATTTAATTGACGCCATTTTATGGCTCCAGTCATAAATTCAATTTATATCAAATTATTAACTTTTAAATTATTAAATTTTAAGATAGCCTATTAACCTGAGCGTTTACAGAATACATCTTCGACTCAAATTACTTATGTTTCTATATATTATCGATATTAGATCGTTGTTGTCACCGGAAATTTAATGAAAATGGCGTACAGTACCCCTTTAAATTAATACTAAAAATTAAAAAAAAAAATAATTAAAAAAATGTCATGTTTCTGACCAACAAAATAATTAAAAATATGTCATGTTTCGGACAAACGCCGCCGGTGGCGGGCTAACCTGCTAGTCTATCTATTATATATTTTGGAAGATCTGTGTGTCTGTGTGTCTGTGTGTTCGCGATGAACTCGAAAACGGCCCACCCTTGGGGGTATTTTCGGCCTGGGACGAACATAGGCATATTAATTTGTCCGTGCGACGTGACCTTGAAATCGGGTAATTTCAAGGTCAAACGCCCGAATATCACGGGATTTCGATGAAACTTGGTATGTGGGGGTAACTTTGTATGGGGAGTCTCATAAGCATATTCATTTGCCCGTGTGACGTGACCTTGAAATCGGGTCATTTCAAGGTCAAACGCCCGACTATCACGGGATTTCGATGAAACTTGGTATGTGGGGGTACCTTCGTATGGGGAGTCTCATAAGCATATTCATTTGCCCGTGCGACGTGACCTCGACCTTGAAATCGGGTCAATTCAAGGTCAAATCGCCAATTTTGATGGGATTTCGACGAAATTTTATACATAGGGGTACTTTTGTCCGGGCAGTGTTTTGGACGGGTCAAATCGTGACACACCTGACCTTGACCTTCAAAATGGACAAGTACGGGTACTTTTGTCCGGGCAGTGTTTTGGACGGGTCAAATCGTTACCCCACCTGACCTTGACCTTCAAAATGGTCAATTCATGGTCAAAGCCCGGACGAAGTCGGGTCACCTTCTAGTCTTCTATCTATACTATATATTTTGAGACTTCGTATATATGTGTGTATATGTGTGTGTGTGTACTTCATAGAATCCAAAACGCGTGTACAGATTGAGATCAAATTTCCTATGTAAGTGTCAAATCCCACCGACACGAAAGTGGTCGCGGTTTAGAAAAGCTCAGAGCACCCGTTCTCCACTCCCATTCATCAAAATCAGCTCAAACGGCACGGCCGGGGTTAATAACGTCATTATATATATATATGAAGTCAGAGTCTCCAGAGTTATACCGGAACAAACACGTGTTTACGTCGTCTTGGGGGTCCACGATGGGAGTCTGACTTCAATGCAATGTTATCGCTCGAAACACGTGTTTACTTCGTGTTGAGGTTCACGATGGGAGTCTGACAATTGTTATCGCTCGAAATAGTACAACGGCTGGACAGATTGAGCTCAAACTTCCCATCTAGAGGTAAAATACCACGTACGATGTCGTCCACGCGTTTTCCAGAAGCTCCGAGCACCCGTACTCCACTCCCAGTCATTAAAATCAGCTCAAACGGCACGGCCGGGGTTAATAACGTCATTATATATATATATGAAGTCAGAGTCTCCAGAGTTATACGGGAACAAACACGTGTTTACGTCGTCTTGGGGGTCCACGATGGGAGTCTGACTTCAATGCAATGTTATCGCTCGAAACACGTGTTTACTTCGTGTTGAGGTTCACGATGGGAGTCTGACAATTGTTATCGCTCGAAATAGTACATTAGGACGGGTACGAAATGCATTTATCTCGATTAAAAAGGCAGATCTCGGAAACGGGTGGAGCTATCGACTTGAAAATTGCAATGTGAATGTATCTTGCGCCGGGTACAAATTTTATCGGGTCGCCGAGCCCATGCGACGCCCGTGCAGCGCATGCGCAGACGAGATATCGGAAACGGGTGGAGCTATCGACTTGAAATTTGCTATGTGAATGTATCTTGGGCCGGGTACAAATTTGATCGGGTCGCCGAGTCCGTGCGAAGCCAGCTTCGCGCATGCGCAGACCAGATCTCGGAAACGGGTGGAGCTACCGGGTACAATTTTTTCTTATTGAAACGCGTGGAGCTAAAAATTAAAAAAAAATATAAACAATGTTTCGGACAAGCCGCCGGTGGCGGGCTAACCTGCTAGTACTATATATTTTGAGACTTCGTGTGTGTGTACTGCATAGAATCCAAAACGCGTGTACAGATTGAGATCAAATTTCGTATGTAAGTGTAAAATCCCACCGACACCGCCGTAATCGTGTTTTCGAGAAGCTCTGAGCACCCTTTATCCACTCCCAGTCATCGAAATCAGCTCAAACGGCACAGCCGGGGTTAATAACGTCATTATATATATATATGAAGTCAGAGTCTCCAAAGTTATACCGGAACAAACACGTGTTTACGTCGTCTTGGGGGTCCACGATGGGAGTCTGACTTCAATGCAATGTTATCGCTCGAAACACGTGTTTACTTCGTGTTGAGGTTCACGATGGGAGTCTGACAATTGTTATCGCTCGAAATAGTACATTAGGACGGGAACGGCTGGACAGATTGAGCTCAAACTTCCTATCTAAAGGTAAAATATCACGTACGATGTCGTCCACGCGTTTTCCAGAAGCTCCGAGCACCCGTACTCCACTCCCAGTCATAAAAATCAGCTCAAACGGCACGGCCGGGGTTAATAACGTCATTATATATATATATACGAAGTCAACGTTATTAGCATCTGCATTGAGTGCATTTCCTAGAACGCAACACGTGTTTTACGTCGTCTTGAGGTTCACGATGGGAGTCATTTCAATGCAATGTTATCGCTCGAAACACGTGTTTACTTCGTGTTGAGGTTCACGATGGGAGTCTGACATTTCAATGCAATGTTATCGCTCGAAATATTATGCAGAAAGGCAGATCTCGGAAACGGGTGGAGCTATCGACCTGAAATTTGCTATGTGAATGTATCTTGCACCGGGTACAAATTTTATCGGGTCGCCGAGCCCATGCGACGCCCGTGCAGCGCATGCGCAGACGAGATCTCGGAAACGGGTGGAGCTATCGACTTGAAATTTGCTATGTGAATGTATCTTGGGCCGGGTACAAATTTGATCGGGTCGCCGAGCCCGTGCGACGCCAGCTTCGCGCATGCGCAGACCAGATCTCGGAAACGGGTGGACCTACCGGGTACAATTTTTTCTTATTGAAACGCGTGGAGCTAAAAATTAAAAAAAAATATAAACAAATGTCACAATTAACTCATTGAAAAACAAAAAATGTCATGTTTCGGACAAGCCGCCGGTGGCGGGCTACCCTGCTAGTCTATACTATATATTTTGAGACTTCGTATATATGTGTGTGTGTGTACTGCATAGAATCCAAAACGCGTGTACAGATTGAGATCAAATTTCGTATGTAAGTGTAAAATCCCACCGACACCGCCGTAATCGTGTTTTCGAGAAGCTCTGAGCACCCTTTATCCACTCCCAGTCATCGAAATCAGCTCAAACGGCACAGCCGGGGTTAATAACGTCATTATATATATATATGAAGTCAGAGTCTCCAAAGTTATACCGGAACAAACACGTGTTTACGTCGTCTTGGGGGTCCACGATGGGAGTCTGACTTCAATGCAATGTTATCGCTCGAAACACGTGTTTACTTCGTGTTGAGGTTCACGATGGGAGTCTGACAATTGTTATCGCTCGAAATAGTACATTAGGACGGGAACGGCTGGACAGATTGAGCTCAAACTTCCTATCTAAAGGTAAAATATCACGTACGATGTCGTCCACGCGTTTTCCAGAAGCTCCGAGCACCCGTACTCCACTCCCAGTCATAAAAATCAGCTCAAACGGCACGGCCGGGGTTAATAACGTCATTATATATATATATACGAAGTCAACGTTATTAGCATCTGCATTGAGTGCATTTCCTAGAACGCAACACGTGTTTTACGTCGTCTTGAGGTTCACGATGGGAGTCATTTCAATGCAATGTTATCGCTCGAAACACGTGTTTACTTCGTGTTGAGGTTCACGATGGGAGTCTGACATTTCAATGCAATGTTATCGCTCGAAATATTATGCAGAAAGGCAGATCTCGGAAACGGGTGGAGCTATCGACCTGAAATTTGCTATGTGAATGTATCTTGCACCGGGTACAAATTTTATCGGGTCGCCGAGCCCATGCGACGCCCGTGCAGCGCATGCGCAGACGAGATCTCGGAAACGGGTGGAGCTATCGACTTGAAATTTGCTATGTGAATGTATCTTGGGCCGGGTACAAATTTGATCGGGTCGCCGAGCCCGTGCGACGCCAGCTTCGCGCATGCGCAGACCAGATCTCGGAAACGGGTGGAGCTACCGGGTACAATTTTTTCTTATTGAAACGCGTGGAGCTAAAAATTAAAAAAAAATATAAACAAATGTCACAATTAACTCATTGAAAAACAAAAAATGTCATGTTTCGGACAAGCCGCCGGTGGCGGGCTACCCTGCTAGTACTATATATTTTGAGACTTCCGTATATATATGTGTACTTCATAGAATCGAAAACGCTGGCTCGATTGAGTTCAAACTTCCCATCTAAATGTAAAAAACCCACGGGAATCGTCGTCGCGGCGTTTTGGAGAAGCTCAGAGTACCCGTTCTCCAATCTCAGTCACAAAAAACGGCACTGCGGTGGTTAATCAAGTGATAATTTAATGAGCGTTTGTTTTTGACGCATCGCTATAAACAGCGTTTCTTTACCATTCAAAGTTATTCGCATCTACAGAGAGATATACGGGAACTCGGAAACGGGTGGAGCTATCGACTTGAAATTTGCTATGTGAATGTATCTTGCCCCGGATACGAATTTTATCGGGTCGCCGAGCCCGTGCGACGCAAGCTTCGCGCATGCGCAGACCAGATCTCGGAAACGGGTGGAGCTATCGACTTGAAATTTGGTTACCAGATCTCGGAAACGGGTGGAGCTATCGACTTAAAATTTGTTTTTTGAATAGCCCGGACAACGTCGGGCTCATCGGCTAGTCTACTCTATATTTTGAGAACTCCGTATATATAAAAAATATATATTTGTATATATATATTTGTACTTTATAGAATCGAAAACGGCTGCACCGATCGAGACCAAACTTCCCATCTAAGGGTAAAAACGCACGGGAATGGTCGTCGCCGCGTTTTGGAGAATCTCCGAGCACCCGATCTTCACTCCCAGTCACAAAAACGGCACTGTGGGTTTAATCGCGTTGATAGTTAAAGAGCGTTCGTATCCGCAGTGTCGTTGATAAAACGCGTATGCGTGTAATGTGATTTTTACGTCTGGGCCCGGGCGTGAGCGTGACTGTATCCAGACATGAGCGTGTTGTGTGATTCTTACGTACTTAGGGCTTCATAGGAACGGGGGAGATTTTCATCGGGTCAGTTTTTCCGCCCGATGTGATCTTCACCTTGAAACGGGTACCCACAAATGATATATATGTGTGTGTCCTTTATAGACTCGAACCGATTGAGCTCAAACTTTCTACCTACGGGAAGTGTCATGGACGGGTTAAATTGTGACCCCGACTTGACCTTGACCTTGAAAATAATCAATTCATGGTCAAATCGGGTCAAATTGAAAAACAAAAATTAAGTTAAAACATTAAAAAGGCACAATTAACTCATTGAAAAACAAAAAATTAAATTAAAAAAGGCACAATTAACTCATTGAAAAACAAAACATTTAATTAAAAAAATAATTAAAAAAATTAAAAATTGTCATGTTTCTGACGATTGCCGCCAGTGGCGGGCTAACATGCTAGTCTAATATATATTTTGGGACTTCTGTCTGTCTGTCTGTGTGTTAGCTATGGCCGGGAAAACTGCCAGACGGATTTTGACGAAATTTTATACCTAGGGGTGTTTTTGTCCAGGGAGTGTTTTGGACGGGTCAAATTGTGACCCCCGACCTGACCTTGACCTTCAAAAAGGTCAATTCAAGGTAAAATCGAGTAAAACGGACGGATTTCGACGAAATTTGATACATAGGGCTAGTTTTGTCGCGGGAGTCTTTTGGACAGGTCAAATCGTGACCCCGACCTTACCTTGACATTCAAAATGGTCAATTCAAGGTCAAATCGGGTAAAACGGACGGATTTCGACGAAATTTTATACCTAGGAATAAGTTTGTCCGGGGAGTGTTTTTGGACGGGTTAAATCGTGACCCCGACCTTCAAAATGGTCAATTCAAGGTCAAATCGAGTAAAACGGACGAATTTCGACGAATTTTATACCTAGGTGTACTTTTGTCCGGGGAGTGATTTGGATGGGTCAGATCATGACCCCGACCTGACTTGACCTTAAAAATTGTCAATTCAAGGTCAAATCGGGTATAATACGGATTTCCACGAAATTTTATACCTATGGGTACTTTGTCCGGATGAACGCAGAGGGGAAAGAGCCCGGACTTTCCTGGCCCACCAGCTAGTATATATATATATTATTATATCTAATACACAACCACAGTTCAGTAACTCTTCAATTTCACATCATTAATACCTATACTGATAATCATAAATCTTATATACCTCATGGACTCAAAAAAACACCAGTTGTGGTGGTTTGCTTATTTGCATATATTTAGTGAACACTAATATTCAAACTTTTAAGTTGATACTTTTATCAGAAAAGTGTTATTATGTACTTTTTACATCGAAACATGTGCGAGATTGATCGAGTCGATCCCTTGGGGTCGGTTGGTTATATCTTGCTGATACAACGTAATGTATAAGTTTGTCGTGAATGAGATATCATGTACGTGTATCCCTCATATCAGACATATCCGCGGTGTCTGAATTGTTACTATTATTCCACCATAGAAGTATTTTGTGTGAGGATGTACTTGGAGAGTATTGACACATATGAATGTACATTTGAAATCGACAATTTCCCAATAGTTTTCGGGGAAGATCGTAATGAAATTAATATCGCGTGTCAGTTCGACGCACATGACGACGTTGAATATGCCACATTGCAGAACGGGGTTCATTATTATATGGCTTATTGGTTTACATTTCATGGACTGATATTGACGAGTTAACGACCAAAATAATGGCACATAAACGTTGATTATCAAAAGCGTAACGGATTGACTATCTTTTATGGAACACAAAGCCTAGGACAATACGAAGTTACGGAAATATGCATAATCGCGACAGAAAGCACTCGTTTTCTTCAGTTATCGATAACGAAACAGTTGTTGCCCTTCTTCTCGGGAGACATTGAGATTTATCACCCGCTCGAGAACGGGTGACAAATCTCAATAGCTCCCTCGATAGTTGACGACAACTGTATATTGTAGGTTAATATAATTCCCTGCATGGGTTAAATGTTGACCTCTTGGGTCACATTGCTGTGCATTCGGTCAGTAAGGTATTTCAGACCTAATGGGCTTGATAACATTGGTAAATCATATAATAAAACACTTATTACATTGTTTCGAGGTTGACATGAGGATTTACCAACTCTTGGAAGTTAATATATCCTCATATACTCATATATCAACCTTGAAGCAATGCCATAGATGTATAATGTTTTATATTGCGCTCAAGCCACCAACGTCCGATAAGACGATCTATATATATATAACAATACCCCTGCGATAAGCACTATTTATCACACCATTTGTATTGGTCCATCCTTTAAGATGGGTGGAATTTTCATTTTCAGACAAACGAAAACACTCTGTTTGTAACAATTTAATTTATTTAGATCGAACACATCTTGCTTGCATCCATCGCTGTTAAGTCTTTATTCGTCTGAGTGGTACACTAAGGGATAAAACTGGCCTTCCATCTTTTCTCCCTGTAAGAACACACAGAAACAAAGTTTTCAGTAAAATATTTTCTGGAAATAAAACAGTATAACCAATTAAATCCCTAACGCATGCAGTTCCTGTATTTCATTTAACTCGGTTTATTTATTAGAGAGGTGGGGTTTCTTTTGGCTTTGTTTGAAAACCAAACATTCGAATTCTGACAAATATAATTGAACCACAATTATATTCCAACTATAACACTTTCATATGTTACACGGCGTAAGGTTAATTTGGAAGTCAACACCCTAGCAAAAATGTCCATATTTTATGCGTGGGAAACTGACCCTGGAGGAAATGGCCTGGGTTATTTCCTCACGGGCTAGTGATCCCATAAAGAATATATTATCTTAACCTGTTTGGGCAGGCCGCTACGTGTACCAATCAGATTGTTACACATCCGTTAGGACCGTTAGGCGTTGTCTTCCAGATTCTCATGTATACTTGTTTCAGCCGAGACTGGACACTCTTGTTCTGAACGTATTTCTGAGAAGATATTCTTATATATTATTCTCCGTGACCGCCTGTCTGATGTTAACTTGTAAATATTTGTATGAATAAATATCATCAACATGTTCTGAGAATTCCGACTTAGTGTGAAATAACCTGGGTAGTGCTATACAACTTCACCATCCCACCAAAATTGCATTCAATTCTGATAAATATTGTTGAACATAATTTCAGAACAAACAGAAAAAGGTGTATTCTAAGTAGACGTGCAAGAGCATAACTCAATAAAAAATCACCGGGTCATGACTTATTCGAACATCACCAACGTAACCATTTTCGAACTTTCGTACAACGTAAACATTATGAACCTATTCCAAATATAATGTAATTATGTTGAATGCTGCACAAGTTACCATCCGAACAGCATAACAATTGTGAATCCGAAGTCGAAAATGGAGCACAACTCTATGAAAAATTACCAGATCGTGATAAAATACGAACTGAATATAATAATGGCTCTAATAAGTGATACAGCAAGTGAAGACTCTGTAATTCTTAATATAAGTGTATCACTCAAAGGTATACAACAGATAACATCTGTGTATAATTTCATAAAAATTAGCCAGTAAATACTCCCAGCTTTGTGAATGTACCCGTATATACATGTATGTATATAGCTATATCCCTCTCCATTCCTTAATTATTTACTTCAATTGGAATCGCTATAATTTCATGACGGTTTTATCGTAGCAGCAGACGATGGTGATTGAGAGGCGACTGTGTCATAAAGTCACAAGAAAACCATAATCAGAAATGGTAACGCCCTCAAGATCATATCATTAGTCATAAATATAAATTATAATATAAAATATATTGGTTACATGAATTCACCGCCTCAGAATTCCGTTAAAACAACTAATCCTTCGAATTATTACCACAAAAAAATATCGGAGGTATTGTCTTCCCGCCAAGCGTGCATGGTCCAGCCATTGTTCATACCTAAACATCGAAAGCAATTAACGCGGTCATAATTGTTACATACTGCAACTATAAGACATCCAGCGGATACACACCCCACGAAAACCCGAAATGTGTTGTCCTGCGAGAAATCCCATCGCTATAGCTCAATTTGACACGGCCAGATTAGCCTTCCTACAATATCCATAAACAAGATCATATATTATATGACCATGATTTTAATTATAGAATATAAAATATATTGGTTTCGCGAATGACCAACTCAGAATTCCGTTAAAATAACAATAACAACCAGCACCTAATTAACGAAACGGCGGCCGACTCGGCCGTCTCCGACCACAACCATCAGTGGGCTGCAGAACGAAAAATATCTATAAAAGTTGAAATATAAGACTTACAAATTATCTTTTAAATTTCTTTTATTGGTAATTGACATAGCTTGTCACAAACCAAAAATCAACATTATTGACATAATAATGTAAAGGACAATAAACGAAATTAAAATTCCCAACTACACCTTTTACCTTTTACCGGCCTCCTGATCGCGCAGTTCGACTTTTAAATAAACCAGAAAAAACAATTTTCTATTTATAAAAGTCCCATCGGACCACATGTTTCTAATATTTGGCCACCAGTATACACCCGATGGGCGTTAATAAAGAATCGATCGGTCGATGTGAAGACAATCCACACTGGACTAACGTATATGTCATGGAAACAGGAACAGAGAGATCTCCGCACCCACTTGAATCAGTTACAAATGACCAGGTCCCGGAAATTACATTTCCATCCCAACCCTTACGATGGATTTTTTCCAAAAAGTACCTCATCCTTTCTAACTGTTGGACATTTTCCAATGTCAGTACAGTACAGTCCAAAACAAATGAAATAAGGTTGGAAAATATTCGACTTTTTGCCTAAACTAACTTTCACACTAAATTTTTGGAAAATCAAACTATCAGGAAAATGTTGACATTGTCTGAAGTTTCCAACCGATGATATGTCAGGCATAACATTTCCAACTGTTGAAGAATTCGACCAAGTTTGAGGTGGAGACACGCTTGTTGAACGTCTCGGGTCCTTGTAACCGGAAACGGCGTGTACAAACCTTCTTGATGATTGACCCCTTTAGCAGCTCCTCGTCAGTGTCAGAGCGAACTCCGTCGGCAAAGTAGTTCAGAACTGCAGCACGCCTTGGTTTGTTTGACCTGCATCAACAGAAAAATACTAATTTAAAACCAAATATCTACCAACGTAAACTCGCATATACACCGGATACGAATCTGCTGTTGTTGTGACGCCGGGAGAGCTTCTGTACAGCTCATGCATCAACAGACTCACCTGTTCCCATTCGATCCGTGGACGGCGACTCACCTGTTCCCATACGATATATGGACTGCTAAAGGGCGACGACTCACCTGTTCCCATTCGATCCGTGGACGGCGACTCACCTGTTCCCATACGATCTATGGACGGCTAAAGGGCGATGACTTACCTGTTCCCATGCGATCTATGGACGGCTAACGGATGATGACTGACATGTTCCCATACGATCTGTGGAGGGCTATTATGACTCACCTGTACCCATGCAATCCGTGGAGTGCTATCGGATTATGACTCACCTGTTCCCATGCGATCCGTGGAGGGCTAACGGATGCTGGCTCACCTGTTCCCTTATCTATGGACGGCTAACGGACGGTGACTCACCTGTTTCCATGCGATCTACGGGCGGCTAACGGATGATGACTCACCTGTTCCCATGCGATCTATGGACGGCTAACGGATGATGACTGACATGTTCCCATACGATCCGTGGATGGCTATCGGACGGTGAATCACCTGTTTCCATACGATATATGGACGGCTTACGGATGATAACTCACCTGTTCCAATACGATCTATGGACGGCTAACGGATTATGACTCACCTGTTCCCATGCGATCCGTGGAGGGCTAAAGGATGGTGGCTCACCTGGTCCCTGATCTATGGACGGCTAACAGACGGTGACTCACCTGTTTCCATGCGACCCATGGAGGGCTAACGGACGGTGACTCACATGTTCCAATACGATCTATGGACGGCTAACGGTTAGTCATTCACCTGTTCCCATACGATCTAAGGACGGCTAACGGTTAGTCATTCACCTGCTCTCATACGATCTATGGACGGCTAACGGTTAGTCATTCGCCTGTTTCCATACGATATATGGACGGCTAACGGTTAGTCATTCACCTGTTTTCATACGATCTATGGACGGCTAACGGTTAGTCATTCGCCTGTTTCCATACGATCTATGGACGGCTAATGGTTAGTCATTCACCTCTTCTCATACGATCTATGGACGGCTAACAGTTAGTCATTCACCTCTTCTCATACGATCTATGGACGGCTAATGGTTAGTCATTCACCTGTTTCCATATGTATACGATCTATGGACGGCTAACGGTTAGTCATTCACCTCTTCTCATACGATCTATGGACGACTAACGGTTAGTCATTCACCTGTTTCCATACGATCTATGGACGGCTAATGGTTAGTCATTCACCTGTTTCTATACGATCTATGGACAGCTAACGGTTAGTCATTCACCTGTTTCCATACGATCTATGGACGGCTAACGGTTAGTCATTCACATCTTCTCATACGATCTATGGGCGGCTAACTGTTAGTCATTCACTTCTCATACGATCTATGGCCGGCTAACGGTTATTCATTCACCTGTTTCCATATGTATACGATCTATGGACGGCTAACGGTTAGTCATTCACCTCTTCTCATACGATCTATGGACGGCTACCGGTTAGTCATTCACATCTTCTCATACGATATATGGACGGCTAATGGTTAGTCATTCACCTGTTTCCATACGATCTATGGACGGATAACGGTTAGTCATTCACCTGTTTCCATACGATCTATGGACGGATAACTGTTAGTCATTCACCTGTTTCCATACGATCTATGGACGGATAACTGTTAGTCATTCACCTGTTTCCATGCGATCTATGGACGACTAACGGTTAGTCATTCACCTCTTCTCATACGATCTATGGACGACTAACGGTTAGTCATTCACCTGTTTCCATACGATCTATGGACGGCTAACGGTTAGTCATTCACATCTTCTCATACGATCTATGGCCGGCTAACGGTTATTCATTCACCTGTTTCCATATGTATACGATCTATGGACGGCTAACGGTTAGTCATTCACCTCTTCTCATACGATCTATGGACGGCTAACGGTTAGTCATTCACCTCTTCTCATACGATATATGGGCGGCTAACGGTTAGTCATTCACCTCTTCTCATACGATATATGGACGGCTAACGGTTAGTCATTCACCTGTTTCCATAAGATTTATGGACGGCTAACGGTTAGTCATTCACCTGTTTCCATACGATCTATGGACAGCTAACGGTTAGTCATCCACCTTTTTCCATACGATCTATGGGCGGCTAACTGTTAGTCATTCGCTTCTTCTCATACGATCTATGGACGGCTAACGGTTATTCATTCACATGTTTCCATATGTATACGATCTATGGACGGCTAACGGTTAGTCATTCACCCTTCTCCTACGATCTATGGACGGCTAACGGTTAGTCGTTCACCCTGTTTCCATACGATCTATGGACGGCTAACTGTTAGTCATTCACGTCTTCTCATACGATCTATGGGCGGCTTTCGGTTAGTCATTCACCTCTTCTCATACGATCTATGGACGACTAACGGTTAGTCATTCACCTGTTTCCATACGATCTGTGGAGGGCTAACGGATGATGACGCACCTGTTCCCATACTATCTATGCATGGACGGCTAACGGTTAGTCGTTCACCTGTTTCCATACGATCTATGGACGGCTAACTGTTAGTCATTCACTTCTTCTCATACGATCTATGGGCGGCTAACGGTTAGTCATTCACCTCTTCTCATACGATCTATGGACGGCTAACTGTTAGTCATTCACTTCTTCTCATACGATCTATGGGCGGCTTTCGGTTAGTCATTCACCTCTTCTCATACGATATATGGGCGGCTAACTGTTAGTCATTCACCTGTTCCCATACGATCTATGGACGGCTATCGGTTAGTCATTCACCTGTTTCCATACGATCTATGGACGACTAACGGTTAGTCATTCACCTCTTCTCATACGATCTATGGACGGCTAATGGTTAGTCATTCACCTGTTTCCATACGAAATATGGAGGCTAACGGTTAGTCATTCACTTGTTCCATACGATCCGTGGAGGGCTAACGGATGGTGACTCACCTGTTCTCATACGATCTATGGACGGCTAACGGTTAGTCATTCACCTGTTTCCATACGATCCGTGGACGGCTAACGGATGGTGGAAGCTCGCTTCTCCCTTCTTCAGGTTCGCGGACACTGGGTGGAATTCATTCTTTTCCTCTTCTGTTAGAATAGTCTGCGGAAATGGTGAGACGCGTATGGGCAATTATTATGTGAAAATGAAATATATAGTAACCAATGGTCCCTTTATGTTCCCTCTTAGCGTACATAAGATAGAATAAACACAATTTCTTAAGATATAACTGAAAGTTCAATCTTAAAAATCAAGGTTTTCTAGATAGTATTGTCGGATTTCTTATGCCATTGCGATTTTTATTGTTTTTGTTTCAGGATTGACTTCTTTCCCTTCTTGAATTTCGGCGTGCCGTCCTAAATCGGGGTCAACATCATTTAGAGAGCGTTTCGTATAACATGATAGGTGGTGCCATTTCGCGTATGCTGATCTGTGCGATTTTATTGATTTTGTTTTTAATTTGGATGTGATCAGTTGATTCTTGCTGGCAACAGTTGCGATTAAAATTCAACATTGAACCCTATTTAGAGATTCTAATATTTTGGATAATGGTGCCATTTGAACCTGTGATGATATGCGCGAATTGAAATTTCTGAAACAAATACTAAGTATGATCAGATGATTCTAGCTGGTTGCATTTGCGATTAAATTTTAACACTGAACCGTGTGGAAAATGTCTTATTTTGTTCGAATGTCCGTAGTAATATCACCTAATGGTGCTACTATATATGAAGATAAATACTCCCATTTTACCCACTTAAATATCAGTAATCAAATAGATGCAATAGACGATATAGTTATCCCTCAAGCTAAAGTACTTGGCAACAGTGAGTCGAATGGATTTGCATTGCCATCGATAATATACAGGCTGTTGAGTCTAACGAAAAGATATTCATTCAGACTGAAGTTACACAATGTGACTCCACATTTCATTATTGCTTTATTGATGCTTGGTGTCAACAGAAAATTGTGCTTGAAGCCACATTGTTGAACACAACGAGATATAATATCACAAATACACGGTTAGATGTTAGTCGTTCATAGTCATTGACTCCGTCGTCATATATGAGTCTATCACTTGGCGATTTAGTCCAAGTCTTCTCGTACTAAAACCGGCTAAGATATTGGGATGGAGGTGCCGGTCTTTAGTCCAAGCCCGCTTCTATACCAATCCTATCACACGAGTTACGCCCACGATCTGTGGCGGGAATCTGTGGTGTATTTTACTCGATTTACCTAATGAATCAATACATGATGCTATATACATCGGAAAGAGAGACATCCTATGGTCATAATGGTGTATAATAATCTAACTTTCATGTTAAATTACGCATAGAATATTCCGGTTGATTGTCACCAACATCGCTGTTTTTTCTGTTTGTTTACTTAACTGAAAGCCGAACTCAAGTTCCGAAGAACTTCGGCATTGTCCGGTGTTTGTTCTGAGTATTCTAGTTTCCGTTTCTATATATAGCGCGGGGTTTTCCGAACAAAATAGCGAAAACCGATCGCCGCAAAGTCCAGTTTCCAATGTGCTTTGAGAACAATTCCCGCACTAAAAACTTAATGACATAATGGAGGATCAGAAAGGTAGTTTTGTTGACAATTTTCGCAAGCAACTTGTCAAATTGGAGCAAATTAGAACTCTTGTGTCTGACTTGCCATGCGTGTGATTTTCATCCATGTGCATTTTGACTTTTGTGTTGATAAAATAATCGGAGAACCGAATCACACAGTTTCGAAATATAGTTCTTCCGTTTTAGTGGGACTTTTCAAACTTAAGTTTAAAAATTTATACAAATTTTGTTTGATTTTTTGTGTGCTTAACAAGAGCAGTATATTGCTCTGTTCGCTTAGTATATATCTTAATTTCGCTGAAGTCCACCAAATGTGGGAAATGTAGCACCATATTATTTATTCTAATGGTCGTTGTGTTTACACTGTTTTAAACTTTGAGAGGGTTGTAATTCCCCGTAATTTATTTAATGTATTACATTTATATCTTCAATGTTTAATTAATCTATTTATTTTTTATTTATTGACACACATAATTACGATTACAATGGAGAATTCATCGTAATTTGCGTTGTCAGTCGAAAATCTACGGAATATTTTCAACGGAAAATGCCGAACACAGTTCGCGAGGTCAACTGAGTTCGCATACTTTTAAAAATTTGTAAACATTGCGGTAAATGTCTCTTTTCGCATTAAATTACCGCTTTCAATTCACAACTGATGTGGGTTTCAGATCAAATAGCATGTCTTCTGCGGAAAATATCCGTTTATTGTCGCAATTGTGATATTTTATTTCATATAATTGTGGTTTTATTTGAGTGGGTCACTAACGCTTAAGTCGTGTCATAAGAATGCATGGGCCTGGAACTCGGACTAAAGACCGGCACCTCCATCCCAATATCTTAGCCGGTTTTAGTACGAGAAGACTTGGACTATTGGCGATTATGAGTTTTCGCAGTATTTGTGATATTGACAAAGGGACCTTTCTGTGCAACTGAGACCTTTACTGTTGAATTATATGCTTTGGACCATACTTCACATGCATGCCAGTTACATATTTTGCCAGCTCAAGCACAGCGCCTGAAAACCAACATTCACCATCCAAATTCCAGCTACAATTAATGTTCATGCTTCATGTAATAAAGCAAATTCGTATGGCCACTATAAGTAAAGCTGAAGGAGTAAGTAAAGTAAAGAAAAAGTAAGAGTACGCAACTGTTGCCAAAATGGTAGTATATAGTACATTGGATTTCGCATTTACTGCAACATTATAAGCTTACTTTCCGCACTTCCCATGCCAGTTACGTTTTGCGAGCTTATAAGTACGCCCGAAGCCCAACATTCACCACCCAAAGTCCAACCACAATTAATGTGCATGATTCGTGTATATAGCTGTGACAATCAAGTAATTTAGGATTGCCAATAAGTAAGGCCAAAGGAGTAACTTTCACCAGAAAAAGGAAAGGTACGCAAATTTTGCCAAAATGGTATATACATTATGGGACTGGATTTCGCGCTCAAATTAATATCGGTCTGCGTGGGAAAAGCATGAGATGGAACATTCGCTGCCAACCTCATAGATGCCACTGCCATATTAATTTAGTCGTATTAATAAAAACAATAATATTTAAAATATAATTGCGATTATGGCAGTCAAGGAAGCACTTGAAATAGAGAACGTCAAATTTCTAGCAAAATATACCCATCCCAACTTATCAACGGAAGCTCTGTACCTTTCATCACATTCTAAAAGCCTGTATATACATATTCCCCATTTTGGGGAGAATGATCCTTTAAGCGAAAGTAGATGTTTTAGTCCACAATAGATGGAGTCATGATAAATTACGAATGAAGTTGGAAGGCTCCCAGGAGTCCCAGCATCAACTATTTCTTCGACATTATGTTTTAGGACACTTTGCTTTTGGACCAATATATGATATTCGTGAAACTACAACGACTTCATGCCTCTTCGCTATCTTGTCGCACCATTTAATACAATACAATACTATAACAATGCTCTATAATCCACAATATCGCTCAGTAAAGGCGCATACATGTCGCAACTTTGGAGAATTGGTACACGTTATCACCGTAAAATACAACAATGTTATTGCTATTGTTTGTGTTAGTGCGCACACTCATATAATTAATGACTTTAACTTTGTGAAGATATGGTGAAATTCAAATTGACAACAGATGTCATTAATATTCTATCACATTAATCGTGATTCGTATGCAAGTCTTTTTCAAGCTATGTCCATGTATATACGCGGTGTCATTTACATATTAATGTATACAAACAGGCACTCAATTTATATACGCAGTGTCATATACATATTAATGTATATAGACAGGCACTCAATGTGTATAAGCGGTGTCATTTACATATTAATGTATATATATAGACATAGCTTACTCTTATTTAAATTTACTCAGTACTATTTTTAGCGCAGCCATTGGTAGGCGAATTTAAAACTCAGCAAAAAATAGTACATTCATTAGTTTATACCAAACCACAGAGTCGTTATTTCGTGAGAATCCGGATTCAGAATCCGAATCCGATTACGGGGGCGGGGCTAATTCCCGATTCTAGGTAAGATTTTGAAATCCACGTGGTCTCCGATACTACGTTTAATGTTCTCCCAGCGTCAAACATGACTCATGTATTTGACACAAGTATCATTTGTGAAAGTCATGCTTTTCTTCTATGTGTATATACATGGCACCTAACTAGCTGCCAATCCGACTTAATCGCATCTTTTTTCCAAGTTAAAGTGTGTTTATTGATGAGGGCAAGAATTTCTAACAGCTCTAGATCTCCCGAATACAATTCCGAAGACGTTGTGGAGAACACACGAAACTTGTCAGTTGTACAGGAATGTGGCGACAGGGTTTAGTTGGGGTGCATCGACCCCCGCCCTCCCGAACTTTGGAACAATTTTCTTATCTGTACAGTCATTCATACGTGAGGCAAATCAGGATTCTTTTGACTAACTTTTTCCAAATAACGATACGTACAAGCCAGCAAACGCAACAAAACAACCCCGATTTTAAACAAATACACATACAAACTTATGACTAACTCGGGGAGGGGTGACCGGTGATCTGTATATATGTTCAACTTGTTTTGGTAGTCATGTTGCTTTGACATTAAGTACTAATTATTTATTTTTCAGTGTAATAACATATGGGAGAGGGGATACCATTAAGCGAGTCAGTACTTGTCCTCCAATCCAATTGTCTGTATAAACATGTATGTGTTATATATCATGTTTTATCTAAATTGGACAAATAAATATGTTTAAACTAAACTTTGGTACATTTCCATCAGTTGGAAATTTCATACCTGACACAACATTAGTTGGACATTAATTTGACATCATATATAGGTTGGAATTGTTCTCATTGTTTGATTTTTCAACCAGTAAAAGTTGGTAATTTTCCAATCTTAGGGTGATGTTTTGTTCAAGGAGGGGGGGGGGTGCAGTTGGTCGGAAATTTGAGGAGCACTCCCGTTGGAAACCTCTAACCACGTCCCTTGAAATTGTACGTGTGGTTACTTAATCAATAAATTGACTGACATTTCCACTATATAGTCCTGAGATCCTAGAATAAGCTTTACAACTGTTCTGTTTGTGAGATTGGAAGATGCAGTTCACGTGCGATCACAAGACCACAACATTAGCTTCATGGGTAAAGCTTTATTTTCCAACTATTGTACAGCACGTTGGCCAAAAATACCTGTGTTCCTGCACTATACAGTGACTATACGCTGGCCTGTGTTTCGGCGCTCCAGAGACTATTGTGCAAAACGACTGCATTTAACGAAACAAAACATTTAAATATGAAATTGCTATAAAAAGACTAGATAGTACATACGTGTATCTGATAATCCATCGATATCATATAATCCTATTATTTCTTGAATAAGTAGGAACATATAATAACGAACAAAGCAGAAGATATATCCATGCAGGTTCACGTGAATTCGGTCAATGGTGACGTATCCGCTGCATTTGAAATCGACATGCGTTCGGTCGGTATTTTATGGATGGATTTATGAAATGAACACGATATGATGAAAGTGACAATGAAATTGTCAATGCTTTGCTTCAATTTCGCCATCAACCGAAGCGCTCCCCCAGCGTTGATATCAATAACATTATTATTTGGCTAATTTCAGTAATATTCTTCCCGTTTACACTCGATAACACAAATTTGTCTCCGCATTTAAAATTCTTTGATATAGATCGTTTATATTCTGCAGTAATTTGTACACAAGGAATGGATTCTTATGTTTGATTGTGTTTTTAAACTCCGAGGTGGCGAAATCTCGGTTTGTTTACATTATGAACGTTTGAGTCCGTAATCCGAATCCGAATCCGAATCTGGATTACTACGAGATTACGATTACGGTCTGTTCGTTTACTGATTCTGGTCCGTTCGTTTACCGTACCACGTCGTACGGGGACTAATCTGTAATCTGATTCGGATTCTGAATCCAGATTCCCACCAAATAACGACTCTGGGAAACAAGATGGCTATGTTGATGCGTTACATATATCACGGAAGGTTGTAGGAATATATTTACACTAGCCGGGTTACCCGGCATTGCCATTGTTAAAGTGATGTGAAACCTCTGCATGCATATTGTGGATATATGATGGGGAATAGAGGATACTCTTGTTCAAAGCGCTAACATAATGTCATAAATTATATATCCAAATAGCATCACAAAACATAATACTTACATATAAGTAGTAGCTCACCTTGTCGGATCGGAGCGATTGTCATTTTGTTTATCGCGATTAATCCGTCCCACCAATACAAAACTATTTATTAATTTATTTACAACTGCGTATACTTCAGACGTTATACCATGAAACATGAGCCTCATAAACACATGAGTTCGCAGAAATAAAAGACGACAATTGGGGTTTACATAGATATGTATCAATCAATCTAGTGGGTTTGACTAAGATTTTGAGGACATTTGGTTATCATATCTCCATGAAGATACATATGTTTTAAAGAAATGTCCAGGTGCTCTTCTGTTCATTGTGCTATATACTGGCTAATTATTCTCAGTTTAAAAGAAATGTTGCTATGCAACTATACCAGCTACATGTGCCCGACACAGAGCGAGATTTTGAGTTGTTTATGTTAGGCGATGAGTCTGTTCTAAAACATGAAAGATATCCTATGTATATTGGGCAGATATAACCTTGTCAGATGTCAGTATTGGAGGGTCCTGAAAAGTCACGTGCCACTGAGGCACTGACTCGTTTTCTTTTATCTCAGAAGAAATTATATTTGACGGCACACTGTGACCACTATTGTTGAACAGGCCATCTATACATTTCCATAACTCTTGTAACTTTT